>CM076578.1:404593555-405161763 GCA_034641835.2 Pinus albicaulis | reverse complement strand
CACCATTTTACTTTTATAACCATGATTAAAAAGGATTCCATTATCATTTTCATCTACTTTATCCCAAGGTATATAAAATCCTCTTCTTTATTATATGTTTAATCTGTTTACATCTAATTCCATAATACTCTTATATTTTAACATTAATCGAAGTGCATCGTTGCTAACATAAGTCCAAAAGCTCGCAGATAAGTTATATGCTTTGCTAGGAACAAGCGGTCGTTGCTGAAACAGCTGACTTAGTTGCTGAAACAGCCGTCAAGCACGCAAATTCCGTCACTCGTAATTTGCGATTCTGGAAGAGCCTTTTGCGGAACAATAGTAACATAATGAAGACATGGTTACATGGACCGTTCTGAAGATAGCATTCTTGTTGTCTCTGTTGTAACAATATCTTTTTTTGGAAGAACAGAATAGTCCTGTTTTGAGAAAGAGAACAGATTTGGGATAAGCGTAGATTTGCTCTCATGTAATTGTAAAAGATGTCTCCTCTTTAAAAAGAGGAGACATCATCATTAGTAGGGAGTTCGATTTTGAAAGCTACAGGAGAACATTGTGTGAGAACTGGAGCTAGACTCCATCTGTAATGTATCATTTCTTTTGACAGATGAATAAAATCTTCTTTTGAGAGCTCCAATTTAATTCTTTCCCCGGGGAATCTTGTGAGAGGGAAAGGGCCCGCCTTCCTCACAAGATTCACCCTCCTGTTCCTGTAATTTTTTTAATTCTTTACGCTGTTTGCACTTTACTTTAATTCTGTTGTTGAACACTAGTTGCAAGTTCTGTAGTTTATCAAATACTCTGTTTCCTTAAACGCTGCATGTGTTTTAATACATTCATTCTTGAGAGGTTGAGAAATCTATTTTTGTTAATTGTGTGAATGTATGATGCTGGGAAGCAGGTGCTGAAGATTCCTGTACACAGGAATAGGGTCCTGCTCCCACCAATTGCCTTCCTTTTTCTGCAGTGTGATTAGAAACAGGAGAACAAGTGTTGAAGGTTCATGTTCATAGGAATAGGGTCTTGGTCTCTTGAGTCATCTTTCCTACAGTGTAATTAGTGCCAGGCAGTAGGTGCTGAAGTTCCTGATTAAGGAATAGGGTCCTGTTCCTGCTATGGTTGATTGATTTCTTTTCTTGCAGATTGATTTTCCTTTACTTGGATTTTAACTGCAACATAGGAATTACTTCTGCTATAACTTAAGTGATTTCAGCTTTGATTAAACAAAGTGTGAATAATTATATTTGTGTGACTGATAATTGTGTGGATTTTTACTACAACATTGTTTCTGCTTTTGAAATTGAGCATATCCAGTGCGTGACTGTCTTTGAAATAAAAAGACTTCCTCGGGTTGACAATTTATGTGGAGCTTCAATTGTGAAAACAATTAAAGCGACCAACATTTTGGCGCCGTTGCCGGGGAAGGCAATTATAGATTTCAAAAGCATTAATCTCTTCTTTTTAAATGTGCAGATTGTATGAGAGGACGTGGAAACCAGAAGAAAACTAACCCCACAGGTGGCAAAGGCAAAGGAAGGGGAGGAAGAAAGACTTTTATTGACGAGATTGTATCAAAGGCTGAATCATCACAGAGATTAAGTTCTCGAAGATAAAAACTTCAGCACTCCCCTCAATCAGATTACAAAACAGAGGAAGTCGTGGGTCCTGAAAATATAGAAGAACCAGCAGTCAGTGCTGGAGAGTCAGAAGAAAGTGTTAGTAAATCAACAGAGCATATTGAGGAAATAATAGAGAGCGTTGGACGACTAGTGGAAAACATTGAAGAGCCAGTAGAAGATCTTGACGATCGAGCAAGTGCAGTAGGAGAGCCAACAATGGAAGGAAACAATGATGGTTTCTTTGGTGGAGGACGTGTAGATCCCGAAGGAGAAAGAAGGGATGAAAATTCCCTCTCTACCTTGGGATTTCCTATCAGTGATCTCCCTGCAGGGATAACTCCTATGAAAAACATTCCATTGTCTGCTTTACCTAACTTTCATGGTTTATCCTCTGAAGATCCGGATGAATTTCTTTTTGAATTTGATATATTATGCAGAATTTATGATTATGTTACTAATGCTCAAAAGTTGAAACTATTTCCAGCCACCTTGAAAGGAAATGCTTTGAGATGGTTCATGAGCCTTGGAAGTCAGGTGATCACAACATGGGAGCAAATGAAACAGAAATTTCTGCTTAAATATCAAGACTACTGCCGGACGAGAGAAAAGGAGGATGAACTATTCAATATGGCACAAAAGCCGGACGAGAATCTGGAGGACTATATAGAAAGGCTGCAGTACAATATACAGAGATCTGATCATCCGAATATAAGTAAGGAAATTCGCAAAACAATATTACTTATAGGTTTAAGGGATGATTGTTTAGATATGTTAAACATGCTTAGCAAGGGATATATATCTAAGGAATCATATGATGAGATTTTTGAACTTTCTAAGAGATGTTCAAGGGGAGCTGCAAGAAACAGAACAAGAGATTCCACCTATTCAAGAGTGCAGAAATCATCCAGTGGAGGAGCAACAAGAGCTGAAATAGGTAATTTACTTGAAGAATTTAAAACTGAGATGCTAAGTTCTTTTGCTTCACAAATTGACACTTTGCAGGTTAAGAAGAAGCAGGCTGAAGCAGAAGCAACTCTGGCTGTCTTTTGCCCGAAGTGCAGAGACAAACATCCACTAAGGGAATGCCCAATGGATAAAATACCAATTTGTACCCTTTGTGAGAAAGATCATGAAACAAAACAATGTCCATCTCTACCAGGAATAAAGGCAGCATTGCAGCCAACGGAAGAAGAAGCTGAAGCAGTTTACCCGCTAACTCAAAGAAGACAATGGCAACCAAAAGGACAAGGTATGAACTCTAGTATGCCATTTAATCGTTGGAACAATTATTCTGCTTTTGGCCAAACAAATTACCCTCCCTTCAATCAAATGCAATACCCACCCTTCAATCAAATGAATTTCCCACCCATGCAACAATCAAACCCTCCCTTTGTTGATCCTTCAATGTGGACTCCTTGGCCTCCACAGCAGCCATCTTCTTTTAACCCTTGGAATTCAAATTGGAGAAGCCAACAACCCCCGTATCCAAATCAATTGCCTCAATTCCAACAACCACTTCCTCTGCCATCAAATGCTCCGCCAAATAACCAAATGAGACCCCAGCTACCTGTGCAACCAAATCCTAACCCCAATAATAAAGTTGTGCAAGTCATTGATATTCAGAATCAGTCTATATTTCCTACTATGCAATGTAATGATATTCATTTGAGATCTGGGAAAATAGTAGAGCCTATTATTGATGACATAACTTCTTCTGATTCTGATAAAGAGGAAACTGAGAAACAAAAGAAAGCACAACCACCTTCTAACAAAAATGTTGAAATAACAGAACCACCATTCCCCGAGCGTTTGGTTTTAACCAGAACAGCTGAAACACCTGCTTTTAATCTTCTAGGAGAATTGCAAAATTTGTATGTTAAAATTCCACTTTTACAAGCATTAAAAGATGTACCAATTTATGCCAGAACACTAAGGGATATTTGTGTTAAGAAACCTGGTAGGAAAACTAAAGACCCCCTTACAGTACATGTGATGGGTGACTTGTCTGCATTAATGTCCGGAAAAACCCCTCCTGTGAAATATGGTGATCCCGACCATCCTATGGTGACAGTTCAGATTGGTAAAACAATGATTCCCCAAGTTCTGGTAGATTTAGGTGCTGCAATTAACATAATGACTCTTGAAACTTCACAATTGTTACAGCTGAATAACACAATCAGAGATACACCCACCATTCTAGAGTTGGCTGATCGTTCTACAATTAAACCCGAAGGAGTTGTTGAGGATCTACTTATTTCAGTTGAATCCTGGAAATACCCAGCTGATTTTGTTGTATTGCAAACTAAAACAAAGCTGGGGGGACATCCCTTAATTCTAGGAAGGCCATGGCTGGCCACAGCCGATGCTTTTATCAGTTGCAGATCTGGGTCAATGACAATTTCTAACGGTTATGAAACAAAACAGCTTACTCTTTATCCTCATGCTACACCAATAATTAATAATGAAGATTCTATGTGGATGGATTATGATGATAATGATGTTCAACCTATTCTAACTATTGGACAAGCTTTAACTCTCAAAGACAATACAGAGGATGAGATAATTAATAATTTTATTTGTGAGCCTTCTTCTGTAATTGCTGAAACACACAATCAGTTAACTGCAATTTTTGAAACTGATACTCAAGAAAGGATTGAATCTGAAGACTCATCTCAGACATTAACCACCATCTCATCTAAAAGCATAACAGTTGAAATTGAACCTGGCAAGACATTAAACATAAATCCTGATCTAACAGATGCTGAAACACAGCAATTAATGAAGTTATTGCATGAATACAAGGAAGCATTTGCATGGGATTACACGGATATGAAAGGTATTTCTTCTAAATTATGTACTCATCGAATTTACATTAAAGAGGGATGCCGACCTGTTTGTCAACCCCAAAGACGAATGAATCCTAATTTACGAGAAATTGTTAAGGAAGAACTTCAAAAATTGCTTAATGCAGGATTTATATACCCTATATCTGACAGTGAATGGGTTTCCCCATTAGTAATTGTCCCTAAGAAAACCGGGAAATGGAGAGTATGTGTTGACTACAGAGCCTTAAACAAAGCTACTCAAAAAGATCACTTTCCTTTACCCTTCATTGATCAGGTGTTGGATAGTCTGGCAGGGAAGAAATTCTTTTCTTTTCTAGATGGATTCAGTGGGTATAATCAGATAAGAATTGCACCCCAAGACTAAGACAAGACCACTTTCACCAGCCCTTGGGGAACTTTTGCCTATAGAGTCCTTCCATTTGGGCTATGTAATGCACCAGCAACCTTTCAAAGAGCTGTTATAGGAATCTTTTCTGATATGCTGAATGATTCTATGGAAATATTTATGGATGATTTTACTCCTTATGGTGTGTCTTTCGAAGATGCATTACAAAACCTTGAGAAAGTACTTAAACGATGTATACAAGCTCACCTCTCCCTAAGTACTGAAAAATGTCATATGATGATGAGTGAAGGAATAGTGCTTGGACATTTTATTTCATCTCAAGGTATTCAGGTAGATCCATCTAAAATATTGGTCATTCAGAATCTTTCTGTTCCTAAAACTCAAACTGATGTGAGAATTTTTCTAGGACATGCTGGATACTACAGAAGATTTATTAAAGATTTCTCTAAGATAGCTTCTCCATTATTTGTGTTGCTTATGAAAAATGCTGAATTTAAGTGGACTAATTCTTGTCAGAAAGCTTTTGAAGAACTTAAGCATCAGTTGTCTACTGCTCCTATTTTGAGGGGGCCTGATTGGAATCTCCCTTTTCATATATCTTCTGATGCTTCAGACACTGCAATTGGGGCTGTCTTGGGACAAGAGGAAAATCATCTTCCTTATGCTATCTACTTTATTAGTAAGAATATGACCCCTGCTGAGCTTAATTATACAGTTACCGAGAAAGAGTTTCTTGCAGTAATCTATGCCATTAATAAATTCCGACACTATATCACTGGTTATTCTACTTTGGTGCACACTGATCATTCAGCTATCAAGTATTTAATGAACAAATCTGTCACAAATGCTAGAGTTACCAGATGGTTATTATTACTGCAGGAATTTGATATCACAATTGTAGATCGGCCTGGCAAAGAAAATGTGGTGGCTGATTTCCTTTCATGGTTAAAAACTGACAATGATATTCCAGTAGATGATTCTTTTCCTGATGAGTATTTATTTGCGGTTTCTGCTCACTCTCCATGGTATGCAGATATTGCTAATTATCTAGTTGCAGGGAAATTACCATCACACCTGTCATACAGAGAAAAGAGAAGAATTGTTCAACAAAGTGCCAGGTACAGCTGGATAAGCGGGTGTCTTTTCTATACTGGGCTTGATCAGGAAATCCGAAGATGCATTAGAGAAGATGAAGTGTATGACATATTGAAAGCTTGTCATGATGGCCCTTGTGGAGGGCATTTTGCTGATAAGAGAAAAGCACACAAAATTCTGAGGATGGGTTACTATTGGCCCTCATTATTCAAGGATGCAAAGAAATATGTAAGGGCTTGTGACAGCTGCCAGAGAATGGGTCAACCCAATCATAGAGACCAAATTCCATTAAACCCCCAGGTAGTTTCTGAACCATTTGAAAGATGGGCCTTGGATTTTATAGGACCCATTAACCCTCCATCCAATCAAAGAACTTATATATTAGTCTGTACATACTATATGACTAAATGGGTGGAGGCCAAAGCACTTATTAGAGCCAATGAAGAGGCTGTCCTAGCTTTCTTATTTGAAGAAATCTTTACTAGATTTGGAATTCCTAGAGAGCTAGTTACAGATGGAGGACCTCCATTCAATTCTCATGGTTTTAAGTCTACCCTTCACAAATATCATATTCAACATAGAATGACTACACCATACCACCCCCAGGCCAATGGGCAGGTGGAAAGCACAAACAAAGTATTAGAAGCCATTCTAACCAAAACAGTGAAGGACAACCGGAAGGATTGGTCCCAAAGGCTCCCTGAGGCATTATGGGCTTACAGAACTACTTGGAGAAACACTACAGGTTTTTCTCCCTATGAATTGGTTTATGGTAAAAATGTTGTTTTTCCCGTGGAATTTGAGATTAAAACTCTAAGAACTGCTTTAGCTGTTAATCTTGATTTGACTGATGTGCAGACAGCTAGGTTGCAGCAGCTTCTTGAGTTGGATGAAAAGAGATTAGATGCCATTCATCAAACAACCATGATACAACAACAAAGGATGAAGTGGCATGACAAAATTATCAAACACAAGCAGTTCCAAAAAGGTAATTGGGCCTTGTTGTATGACTCTCGGTTTGAAAATTTTCAGGGTAAGCTACGTACACGCTGGCTTGGACCATATGAGGTAGATGCTATTTTTCCAAATGGAACCGTAAGACTTTTAACAATTGATGATTCTAAAACACCTCTACTAGTCAATGGTCATAGGCTCCGTCTATACCAGCGCCCTGTTTCTAAAGAGGATTTCAAGACTGCTTGCATGACTGATATTCATTATCTTTTTCTAGGGGAGTCTTCTGCTCCTCACAGCATTTAATTTTCTGCACTGTATTTTTAGTATTAGATTAGATTTAGCACTAATAATCCTTGTCAAGGATTGGCATATTACAATTGAATTTTGCAGATTCTGGAAAAGCTCATTAAGGAGGACAGATTCATCATGAGAAGATCTGAAGCTTCAATCACAGAAGCTTGTTCCCTTCATTTTACCCCATTTCCCAGCAATATCCCTTCATCCTCACTTCTACATTATTGCCCTTTTTCCATCTTTCCCACTCCTACCATTCCTGAAAGTATCTTCCTTCAGCTAGTATTTCCTATCCCTTACTGTTGAAATTATCCCCTATCAAATATTTTCCCCACTTCTTACAGATCCAAGTCATTTATCCCATTTCTCTGATTTTTCCCGTTGTTGAAACACCTGTTTCAGCAACGTATCGTTCATTTTTCCGTTGCTGAAACACCAGTTTCAGCAACCTGTTATCATTAAAACATCATTTCTCTTCGCTGTTATATAAGCTTTTCGGTTCTCCACGATTATACTTCAGATCCTTTGGGTGAAAAATTATTCAAGCACTGAGAAGATCCGGTTACACTCCTGTTCTAAATTTCAGAGAAATCTACAGATTCTTCCATGAACATTAAGCCATTTTGAAGCACTCGACACTTCGAATTATTAAACCAAAGGTAAAAATGTAAGGTATGAGGTTTTAATGTAATTCAGTTAAATTATATTAAAGGGAGGATTTCATTCATCATGATTACAATCTTTACACGCCCAATCATCATTACACCATACGTAAGGGAGGGGGGAATTTTGAAAACTGAACAATCATTTCGCATTAACCAATCCTCCGTCCTTTTTATATCCACTTCCGCCGTCATTTAGACCCTGCAGCCTCTGTTGCAACAACTAGCGCGAGAAAAGTCTGTGTTTACTGTCTTATGTGCCTCTGCATGTAACTCAAAGCTAGAGCCATGGGAGGGTCGGCCATCAGACACGAGCCCGGCTCCATAAATCTTCTTCAGTTGTTCCCCGAAGCCTATCAAATTTTCCAACAAGCGGGATGGACAGTATATTTTGAAAGGTTGGGTGAATTTGACCAGGAACAAGTTTTAGAGTTTGCACAAAACCTTCAAGGGGATTTTTCAGTGGTTCAGGGGGTTCGCATTTCAGTAACAGAGGAGGACATAGTTCAAGTATCAGGGTTGCCAGCTATTGGGACTCGCTGGTTCAGCAGAAAGCAGGTTATTCTGAATGCACAGCAAGATTTTCTTCGTCCAGATGAGCCAGTTGAACTCAAAGGCCGCGGTGTCAGTCTGCACTTACTTCCTCAACCATGGCCATCAGTGGCAGAATTCATCAAGCACTACTTGACGTGTGAAGGCCGTTACCAGGTAGTGTACAATCACGACTTTGTTTTGATGAATCATTTGAGAAATGGCCGAATGATTAATATCCCCTATTATCTGCTTGGTTGTATTAGAAACATGTCTTATTATTGTAGACGGTCTAAATTCCCCATGTTATCCCTCACCCACCATCGTTTATGCCAATTGTTGATTCAGAGGGGTTTTGCTCAGCAAAATTACCCTCTGAATAACCCACTCCATGTTCCCCAGTTGCTTGAAATTCCTCAGCAGGCTCAAATGTCCCAACAACCCGAAAGTTCCCAAGATACTCCTGAAATTCCTTGTGAAGGACAACAGGACGATATTCCACATTCCCTAGTAACCTCAGCCCCAAAGCCAGTTGACCCAACCCCAAGCTTGTCCCACTTAGTAGAGTCAACCGTCCCCATTATTTCTGTCCCTAGTGACGACTCTCTAACACCCCCGTCCCCACCTATTTCTAAAAAGAGAAGAACCCCAACAGTCTCAGTCTCCAAACGACGGACAAGGGCTAAATTCCAAATCTTCACTTCTTCCGAAAGCCCTTCCCCCAGAGAATAATCCTCCCCTGCAAAGAAAAGGAAAGACAGTGACTTTTCTGCTTTCCTACCAAAAAGGAAAATGAAGATGACTGTTGAAACAGGAGTTACTCCCATTTCCCCTGACCCTGCCACTATTCTGTTAAAACTCCAATCTTCATCCCCATTTCAAATCCCCCAACCCGTCTCGTCTGGTGGCACTGCCACACAAGAACCAGTGCCTCGGATAATACGACATTGTTTATGGCTCAAACAGTGACTTCCACACAAGAACCAGTCACTTACCCAGAGGCTGAAACACAAGAACCAGCCACTGTGGTACAAAAATACACCAAGCATGATGATACTGGGAGACCAGCTGTAGCTGCCCCACAAGAACCAGCTACGGCTGTGTATCAGCAGACTACCCCAGCAGAATCAACCAGCGCACAGGGTTTACATACTATGACATCTTTATTGGAGGAGAATGAATTCTTGAAGTCTGAACTGGAAGCCTACAAGAATGAATTAACCTTGGCACGAGAAGCTTTTGATAGAGAACTGAATCTCTATATGTTAGCACACACAGCCTCAACGCAAAATAAGGAGCCATGCAAGGAATATATGTGCCATGAGTGTGGTAATATTTACCAGCAGGCAGGCTACAAATTAGTTAAAATTCAAATATCTGAGGCATCTACATCAGCTGGAATAAAAGAGGGATGCCCTACTGCTCCACAAGAACCAGTAGGGCTCTCCATAAAGGAAGAAAAAGAAACTAAACCTCAGACATCTCGCCCTGTGCTAGTTAATGCAGCCACTCAGACAGAAGCACCACCGCAGATATCTCACCCTAAGTTAGTCAGTGTAGCCATTCAAACAACGTCCCAACCCAGTACTTCTAATGCTAGCACACAGACCCGGCCATGGAATCAATTGGAATTGATGAACAAATGGAAGAAACAATATGTTGAAGAACAAGATACAATACTACAGCAGCATAAGCTAGCATGGCAGAATCACATATATGCCAACTGGGACAGTTGGGAACAGATGATGCAACAGCTCAAGGACTCCAAAAAGGAAGTCAAGGAATCTAAGGAAAAGATGGCCTTGATGTTTTCATTAGTACAGAAGTTGATGGCTACCCGCAAACCCTCTGTAAACTACTCTCTCTTTCTTTCTGAACGATTAGTTTATTTTCAATTAAAACCAATAAAAGATGGCAGACCGCATGAATTACTTACTTCAGAGAAATTTGTTGAGACCTTTAATGAGGCCCCTGAAAGTGACCAGCATTTGCTGTGCGAACTTTACCTTCATAATGAGGCCATTCCCGACAATAGAAGAGTTAATCTTATTCCAATTGCAGGAGATATATAAATAAGGGCATTTGTTTCATTTTTGTCTAACCAGCTCACTTGGCAAACTGCGTTCACTGCAAGCAGTCATAATGAGGAGAATAGACTCCTTTGGATTAGACCAGAACCTTTAAGTCCAGCCATATTTATAGCACAATATCATAAATTCTTACAGAGGCCAGGAATGCATAGGTATATACAACAATTACAGGCTTCAACACTCTTTAAGTGTCAACAGCAAATTAGAGTAAAGGGGACTGCTGCATTGAAGGCCAATACTATGTTTTGGCAGCAGTCATGTAAAGAAAGACAGGATTATCACCCTTTTAACCCCGACAATCTTCAAGCTGCACTTTCCAGGGTTCCTAATTACATTGGATGCATTCAACATTGTGGAGTAAACTGGATCGGGTATCATTTTCATTTTCCAATTTTATGGATGCCTTCAGAGAAATATCAGTGTCATTACCAATTGGCTGGCAGAGATGAAGCTTTAGCATGGCAGCACTTGCAGAACAATAGAGGATTCCGAGCTCCTACAGATGCCACCTTCTCCAGCTACTGCTTGAGTAATTTGCATGCACAGTATCAGTACTCAGACTCTGACTCAGACTAGGGGTTGCCTGAGGACATGCAACATTTTCAGCTGGGGGGGATGTTAGGACTCCACTATGTATCATTTTTGCTATATACTTTGACACCATCTTACCTTTATAACCATGTTTAAAAAAGAATTCCATTATCATTTTCATCTACTTTATCCCAAGGTATATAAAATCCTCTTCTTTATTATATGTTTAATCTGTTTACATATAATTCCATAATACTCTTATATTTTATCATTAATTGAAGTGGATTTTTGCTAACATAAGTTTAAAATATCGCAGATAAGTTATATGCTTTGCTGGAACAATCAGCCGTTGCTGAAACAGTTGACTTAGTTGCTGAAACAACCAGCAAGCACGCAAATTCCGTCACTCGTAATTTGCGATTCTGGAAGAGCCTTTTGTGGAACAATAGTAACAGCATGAAGACATGGTTACATGGACCATTCTGAAGATAGCATTCTTGTTGTCTCTGTTGTAACAATATCTTTTTTTGGAAGAACAGAATAGTCCTGTTTTAAGAAAGCGAACAGATTTGGGATAAACGTAGATTTTCTCTCATGTAATTGTAAAAGATGTCTCCTCTTTAAAAAGAGGAGACATCATCATTAGTAGGGAGTTCATTTTTGAAAGCTACAGGAGAACATTGTGTGTGAGAACTGGAGCTAGACTCCATCTGTAATGTATCATTTCTTTTGACAGATGAATAAAATATTCTTTTGAGCGCTCCAATTTAATTCTTTCCCTGGGGAATCTTGTGAGAGGGAAAGGGCCCGCCTTCCTCACAAGATTCACCCTCCTGTTCCTGTAATTTGTTTAATTCTTTACGCTGTTTGCACTTTACTTTAATTCTGTTGTTGAACACTAGTTGCACAGTTCTGTAGTTTATCAAATACTCTGTTTCCTTAAACGCTGCATGTGTTTTAATACATTCATTCTTGAGAGGTTGAGAAATCTATTTTTGTTAATTGTGTGAATGTATGATGCTGGGAAGCAGGTGCTGAAGATTCCTGTACACAGGAATAGGGTCCTGCTCCCACCAATTGCCTTCCTTTTTCTGTAGTGTGATTAGAAACAGGAGAACAAGTGCTGAAGGTTCCTGTTCATAGGAATAGGGTCTTGGTCTCTTGAGTCATCTTTCCTACAGTGTAATTAGTGCCAGGCAGTAGGTGCTGAAGTTCCTGATTAAGAAATAGGGTCCTGTTCCTGCTATGGTTGATTGATTTCTTTTCTTGCAGATTGATTTTCCTTTACTTGGATTTTAACTGCAACATAGGAATTACTTCTGCTATAACTTAAGTGATTTCAGCTTTGATTAAACAGAGTGTGAATAATTAGATTTGTGTGACTGATAATTGTGTGGCTTTTTACTACAACATTGTTTCTGCTTTTGAAATTGAGCATATCCAGTGCGTGACTGTCTTTGAAATAAAAATACTTCCTCGGGTTGACAATTTATGTGGAGCTTCAATTGTGAAAACAATTAAAGCGACCAACAGTTACCTCTAGCTGAATGGTGGTATAACACTTCCTTCCATACTACAACAAAAATTACCCCATTTATGGCACTTTATGGATATCATCCATCATCCATCACATCATCTTTAAGAGAAAATTCAAAGGTTCAAGCAGTGGAAGATCGCATCGAGCATCACCAAGAAGTTCTCCAACTCTTAAAGGACAACTTGAATTTGGTACAAAATCGAATGAAACAACAGGCAGATCAACATCACAGCGAGAGAAGTTTTGATGTAGGAGACTGGGTATTTTTATGGCTACAACAATACAAATAAATGTCCCTCAAGCAAGCTAAGGAGGATAATAAATTATCGCCAAAGTACTATGGTCCTTACAAGGTGTTGCAAAAGATTGGTACTATGGCATACAAATTGGAGCTTCCTGCTTCTTCACAAGTGCATCCAATTTTCCATGTTTCATGTTTAAAGAAGGTTATAGGTGAAAATCTTCCAGTTCAAACAATATTTCTAGAACTTGATGAGGAAGGAAAAATCATATTGGAACCTGAACTGGTCACGGAAACAAGACTCAATAGCTACGAAATTGATCAATTTCAGAGTATCTCATCAAGTGGAAGAACTTACCCACTGAAGATTCTACATGGGAGGATGAGAATTTTATACAGAAGCACCCAGAGCTACTCAAGCGTTGAGGACAACACTTTTTTGAAGGAGAGGGGCATGTTAGGTCCCTATATTACTAGAATAGTCCCTTATTGTTGTTAGTGTAACCCCCTTATTGTTATTATTGTACCCTTGTAACCCCTATTTTGTTATTATTGTGCCCTTAAATTATTATTGTTAGGTCGGCTAGGATTACATTGTGGCCCACTAGGATTACATTATGGCCACATGGACTCCTATATATAGAAAGGAGGTTTTGTAAATTGTATCATCCAAGAATTTTCATTCATGTAATGTATTGGAGGTTTCCCCCTCGAAGTGGCTTATTTTAATAAGGTGACATTCTCTTTTTCATTTGAGTCATTTCAAACACTTTAATGCCTTCAATATTCATCTTCATACTTATTTACCCATCGGTTTACCAACCATTTTTTCATCTCAAAGGGACACCAAGATCATCTCTAGTGTTGTGTTCATCAATTCTCTCTCAACTCATTTGAGGTTGAGTCAATGCCTCACAAGATAGATATTGCGCCATATTTAAATAGGGAGGACACTCTATCATATCGCCTAAGCTCTTTCCAAGGCCATGAAAACGATAGTAATTTGATAAACAATTATTAAATTTCCTGTTAAGCTTCTCAAGAAGTGTTCATTATTTAAGTAAAGAGACTATTCTCCACACAAAACATCATCCATTGATCTCCATCGACTAACAGTCTAAGCTTCAGGAATAAAGGCATCTTACATGGGCCTCCTACATTTAGCAATTTCATTTTGTGATCAAATATAAGAAGGGCACTTCTAACAAAATGGAAGATTTACTCAGCAGGCCACCCATGCCAATCCTCCCAATTCTAGAAATGCGTTGTGCTAATTATGATTCATGGAAATCACAATATGCTATTGATCTAGACTTTCAAGAGGTTTGGGTTGCCTTACATAGTCACACAGTTATCAATCAAACTCCCTTCTTGGACTACACCATCTAGGATGGTTGGCTCTGCCAATTTACTTTGTGTCCCACACTCAGACGATCACCTCTTGCTCATTCAAGAAGCTCATGCATCAACCTATGGTGGCCACTTTGGTACCAAAAAGACACTCCAGCACCTCCAACACCATTTCTATTGGCCTTCTATGCAACCTCAAGTTGCGAAATTCATTAGAGCTTGTGCCTTGTGTTCTCAAGCAAAACCATCCAATAGAAAGCATGGCTTATATCAACCTCTACCTCTCCCTTTGCGGCCATGGGAATCAATCTCTATGGATATCTTAAGTAGACTACCCACCACCCAAAAGAAACATGATGAAATCTGGGTAGTAGTCTATCGTTTTAGCAAAATGGCCCTTTTTATTTCCTGCACAAAGACAACTACAGCAGTTCAAACAGCAGAATTGTATTTCCAACATGTATGGCCACATTTTTGCCTACCAAGCAACATCATCTCAGATCAAGACTCACGCTTCCTCAGCACCTTTTGGAAGACCATCTGGACACTGCTTGGATTTCAACTCAAATTCTCTACCACCTTCCATCCTCAAATGGATGGCCAAACAGAGGTGGTCAACCTAGTATTGGTCCACGCTCTTTGTACTCATTTTGGGCGTAGTAAATAGTGGGACAACTATTTACACATTCTGCAGCATAGCTACAACAAGGCCACACTTTCTTCTACTGGGTTCTCTCCTTTTTAAGTATGTTTGGGCTTCCAACTAGTAGCCCTAGCCGAACTTCCCTTCACTTTGGATCCCCAAGATACCATGCACCAGCAAAAAGAGCAACACTTAGCACACCAGTTTCTTCACCAACTTTCACAACGACACATTGTCGTAACAGCAGAGCTCAAAATAGCCCAAGATCATGCCAAGAAAGGCATGAAAAAAAAATGACCTCCAAGACATTTCAGCCAAGAGATAGAGTATGGATACATTTGGATAAGAAATGCTTCAAAGGACAACATCATAAACTTCTTCCAATCTGATATGGTCCTTATACCAATTTAGAATACACTTATTCCCCCTCAGTTTGGAATACACAATGTCATTAATGTCAATCATCTCAAGTTGTTTGAGCCTCCCCTCCTTGAGGAACTAGTCACTATTACTCATCCAGTGGACAACATCCCTGACTTCCAACTCCCATTTTCAAAAGACACATTATTGGACACTAGGACTCGTTCTACAAGACATCGGAGCTACACCTCCTACCTTGTGGCACGCCAAGGAAAAACTCCAGCTCAGCCAAAGTGGATGACCACCTAAGTGGTGCACTGTTTGTATCCTCATCATCGCATGAAATTCAAGATGCTTCCAGATCTAAATAGGGAGGAATTGTGCCACTTGGGAGAGATCGCACTCCCAAATTTTATCGCAGGCTTGCTATCAATTAATTACGCTGGCATAGGGGCAGGCATGCATCCCTAATGCCTAGGTCAAAGGCATAGAACAGGCATACCTACTTGGGCGTATATGATTTCTACGGCGGCTTTTAATTTAGAATCCTATGTAATAAGAGTGCCCCTGCTGATAAAAAGGGAGTGAGATGTAATAAATTTTTTGTTCTTCATTTGTACCGAAATACATTTTCTTTGTCTCTCATTATTTTTTTTCTATTGTGGGAACATCTGTGTTGCTATTTGCATGGCCTCCTCTTCGTTTCACACTACTCTGAGGAGAGCCAATGCGCCTTTCATGGCAGCACCTGGCTACTCCCTTTTAGCAAAGTTGTCATCTCACGAATAACTTATCACAGATATGCGTAGTTAGTTCCACAAGTTTACTATTGTGCACAGACCCATTACACACTTGCAGACTTGTTACACTCATGAATTCGTAGATCCCCATAGAAATTATGGATCAAGAGTCATGTTGAATTGACTTAAAATACAGGGCTAATTAAGTAGGATAATGTAGGTAATTTCCATATAATGTTGACTCCCTTTGCATCAAAAAGATAAGAAATATCTGTGACCACAGATTCATTGATGTCAAGGTTGATCTTCATTATTTCGAAAAGGGTAACTAATGTTAGGGGTACCAAAGGAAAAATAACAATGTTATCGTTGCAGGGATAATGTCATCATGAAATAGTTAACTATAAAAAATTCCACAAAAAATCTCAAGAGAAGTCCAAATCAGCAAGTCTTCACTTTCAATAGCCCCATTATTATAAATAGAAGTCACATTATTTAAAAGCAAAGGCATTAAAATGGATGGAAATAGGGAAAAATAAATACGAAAAAATGATGTTGTTAGGTCCCTATATTACTAGTGTAGTCCATTATTGTTGCTAGTGTAACCCGTTATTGTTATTATTGTACCCCTGTAACCCCTATATTTTTATTATTGTGCCTTTACAATATTATAGTTAGGTCGACTAGGATTATATTGTAACCCCATGGACTCCTATATATAGAAGGAGGTTTTTTCATTTGTATCACCCAAGAATTGTTTATTTATGTAATGTAAAGGAGGCTTACCCCTTGAAGTGACTTATTTATAAGGCATTGATCTCTCCTTTCTTCTGTTTTTGGAGTTGGTTTCTTAACATTTGGTATCAGGGCTTTGGATTTTGGGGTTTCACTGCTCCAAACAGGTCATAGTGGAATTTTCTCTATAAATTTTTCTCTACGAAGGTTCAGAAGCTGAAATTTTTAAAGAGAGAAACAGAGATCTTGAGGAACGTCGTGCAAAAATTTCAAATCTTGGTTCCCAATATTTTCAGAGACATGATATGTGGAAGTTAGGGTTTTTTTCAGGATCTTGAATTTCACCTAAATCTGTCATCGTGGACTTTTCACTATAACTTGTTTCTACGAAGATTCAAAATCTAAAATTTTTACAGAGAGAAGTCGAAGTCCTTAGAACGTCATGAAAAAATTTCAGATCTGGGTTCGCAATTTATTTAGAGATATGATCTGTGGAAGTTAGGGTTTTTTCAGGCTCCCGAATTTTATCTCAAAGAGGTGACCGTGGAAAAATCTTCATAACTCTCTCTCTGAGCATCAGATTGGAATTCTGTAAAAAGTTGCCAGAATTACACAGACTATAGTTACTTGTATATCAATTTCAGATTCAAAGGATGAAATAGTGGCATGTAGCACGCCGTACAATTTTGCTCTACTGAACCAGTCCATAATTAGGTCATTGTGGGAGATTGGGCATAACTTTGTTGTGAAGAATCCAAATTAGGTCAGACCTATGGCATTGAAAAGAATATTGAGAGGGCTAATAAAGGGCCTATTTTTAGATATTGAAGATCCGAAATCACAGAGATAATTTATTTGCAATATTGAGCTACTCAAAATCAAGAAAAAGGTGTGTATTGTTTTTAAATTGCATAATTCTTGTTTGAAAAATCAGTTTGAAGTGATTCCAAAAGCATAATGAAGCATAGATATTCGTATTGGGTTCTAAAATGACCCCTATAAATAATTCAACACCCATTAATTCCTTGGAATACTCTACTATGACTCATGAAGATGAATAACTGCAACATGATATATCAAAAATGCAAGAGCAAGTGCACCAAATTTCGCTCTCGCAAAAAGAAACAAAAAATGAAATGGATGTTTTGAAGAAAGGTGTGGAAGCTAAGATGGATGATCTGAAGAAGGGAATGTAATATAATATGGATGGTTTGAATAATGGCATGGAAGATAGTAGAGGAAACTCATGATGAGAACAAAAAAAATGTTAATCATGATTTCATAAACTCTAATGTTGGATGGAAGACCCACCATATTCCAAAGATCGATATGAGGAAGTTTGATGGTAAGGATCCCGTAACATGGATACTACAGATGGAGAAATATTTTGATCTCAATAATGTGCAAAACACACAAAAGGTACGCATTGCAACTTTATATTTAGAACAAAATACATTTGGATGGTATCGATGGTTTTTCGCCCGTAAAAAAAAAATCACTTGGTCAATTTCTACGGAGGAAATTATAGCACATTATGAGGATACAAAGAGCAACACCTTTTTTAGCCAAATGATAAATCTCAAACAAAAGGGTTCAGTGGTGGAGCACATTGAGGACTTCCAAAAATTGAATATAAGGGTAACTGGTATTCTAGAGGAACACAGGATTGATGTCTTCATAGGGACTTTAAATGATAACATCCAACATTAGGTTCGCATTTGGGAACCTGATTCATTGGAGAAGGCATTCAGGTTGGCAAGAAAAATTGAATGCAAAATTATGGCGACAAGGAATCCTTCCACTCACATCTGTTATCACTCAGGCCTTCCTTGAAGTTGTAAGAAAAGGAAAGAAACCCAAGGTAACCACTAACCAACATTTAGATACAGAATCTAGCCAATCTGTATCCAGAGAGGGCTCTCTCTTTAAAATTTAGCTTTGTTCTTAGAAAATATTAGGCTAGTTATAAGTCCAAGAGTCTTGTTTGAATTTAAATGGTGGAATCCGCCAACTAAGGGCAAGGTTGAGTATTTTCATGCCATTGGTCTATGGAGTCGAAAAGATGGCTCTACTAGATTATGTTTCTACACAAAAGATGGCTTTGCAGGGCAAGATAGCCAAACAGAGAACAATTTTAGATTAAAGTGAATGGAATGGATTTTGAAGGGATGAAAGGCAATTAAGAATCTTTCAACATGTTCAAAGAAAGAAAGTGAATGATTAAACCAGCGAAACAAATGTTCAATGATTAAGAATTTTTTACTATAGTAATCAAATGTTTAAACCAGCGAAACAAGAGCAATTAAGAATTCATTGTTTATAACCAGTTTAGAAGAAAATATTTAGAATAATCACAATTGAAATCAGAGTACACTTAAGCAATTTCTGATTTATTCTTTTTTGTCAATTATTCAGAAATGGAACACAGTGATATTATAAACAGATATAAAACTTAAAACACAGGATAGAAATGACTTATTGAACTGTAGTCTGACACATGAATCCTGCAAAAATTCTTGAGCTTCAATTCATCATCCAGCAAGCCACAAAGAAATTTCTCCAAATCACTTTTATTCCAAAAAGTCAATGTTACAGCAAAGTAGAAGAATCCACCCTCAATAAGTCAATTGAGGGCTTATTTATACAAAAAATCATACAAAATATCTCTTAACAAAACGAGATATAATCTAAGGTGACTCACTAATAAGTTACAATGAAAATAGAGACAAATGGTCTCATGGATAAGACAAGAAGTAACCGATGTTGTGCTGTTCCCTCATTTCGAGAATGT
Source organism: Pinus albicaulis (assembly GCA_034641835.2). Taxonomy (NCBI): domain Eukaryota; kingdom Viridiplantae; phylum Streptophyta; class Pinopsida; order Pinales; family Pinaceae; genus Pinus; species Pinus albicaulis. The sequence goes on along the minus strand of CM076578.1, from coordinate 405,142,395 downwards.
GCTGGAGGCAGGTGCTATTTTTTAGCTCATCGTTGTCTTCTTCAGCAATTTTGTTTTAACTGACTTGCTTCACTGATACTCTTCGTTCCTACTGATACAATTTAACTGAACTGATACTCTTTGACCTTTCTTTGTCCTTTTATCCTTTATACTGTAGTAAATAGGCAAAATTTTGTATAAGGATAAATTTTACAAAAGTTCCAATAAATCTTCCCACCACTTCTCTTCTACTATTTTTGTCTGTTGAAGCTTCCTTAAGGTTTCATCAGCCTCGGGATATCTGAAGAAATTAGGCTGGTTAGGAAACAAATGTCTTACTTCATGTTCCAGAAAAAACAAATTCTCTAATTTGTCATGAAGATTCCTTCCTGTAGGTAATGTTGCTTGTGATGAACTGGCTGAGGAATTGGCTAGATTGTGAGCATTTATGTCCAATTTCCTGACATAAGTTTCCAAGTCCATTATTTTATCTTCTGGAATTATAGGGCTAGGCAACCCTTTATTCAACAAAACATTGAATCTTTCTCTGAAAGCAACTATTTCTGCCTGCATGTCAAAGCACCTTCGTTCCAAATTTTGCATAAGAGTTCTTTTGGTGAAAACTCTTTTTATTTCTAAAATTGTTGCAGTTCTGTCCTGAATACCCATTTTTTCAAGCTGTTGTCTGGTTTGGGTGTTGAGAAACTGTATAAGCTGATTGGCTTCCTCAGGCCTATTTCCTAATTCTGCCCGTGTGTTTTCAACTTCATTCAGAGCTGCTTTGACCAAATCATTCTACTCGTACATTATCTGAATTGAAGGCCAGATGTCTTTTATTGATTGGATAATATTATCCCAAAGAATTTCATTTATTTCTCTCAAAGGCTTCTCCAATGTGAGATCCTTTTATAATGCTTTAACCAATTTTTCCAATCTCTTGATTTCTCTTGATTTGTCAGCAACACTCATTTTTGAAAGATCATATCTCTGTTCTAAATTGATAAGTTGTAACTTTGTGTGTTGAAGTTCAATTACTTGAAGTTTCAAGTCATTCATTTGTTTTACTAATTGTTCTGAACTCAAATTTGAAATGTCTACCTGTGATGATTCTGCTAGCTGACCTGTTGGCTGTGTACCTGTAATTTCCGTTGTTGTAGATGTTGGAAGAGCAGATTGTTTGTCTTTCAATGCTTGCTCCAGCTCTTTTTCTGTTTCAGTCAGTTGCTCATTCATTTTCAAGAGCAACTCCATCATTTCCTCTTCATAATTCTTCTTTATTACTTCTTCAGTTTTAGGGTGTCTAGAAGCTGGCAATTTCAACTGTTTTCTCAATGCTGCAATGTCATCATCTTTTTTCTTTATTAATGCTTCTATACCTTTGACATCCTTTGGATTGTGACCTAATCCAATTATTATTTCCTCCAATGTTTTTATTCTATTGTATTTTGCTTGAGAAGAAGCCTTTTCAAGCTGCAATTGTGTATTGGTGTTCTCCAAAGAATCCTGTAACTTGTGCGCTGCCATGGCCTTATCAGTCAAAGTAGAATAAATCATTTCCCCAGTCTGCTTATGTAATTCAATTTGGTCTAAAGGATGGATATCCTTTGCTAGGACTTCAAAGTTTGTCCTAATATAATCAGCAGCTGTTTGGGGTTGTTGCACCTTGGGTTTGAAATGGCTCATTAACATTTTGCCCTGTTGAATGTCAAAAGTTGACATTAGTCTTTCTTGATTCTTTGAGCCATTTTCAAATATTGATTATATACTTGCACTCTTATTGGATCATTCCTGGCCTTGATATTGATAAATGTGTTTTTGATGTCCCAGAGCTCTTTTACTGGAGGCTTGAAAGAAGATATTTCCATACTCTTTTTCTTCTGCAGCTCTTTCCTGTATGAGGTAGTGGATGCTCCACTGATTGTTCCTGTTTGTTGACTGTCTTCTCTTTCTTGGTTGTTAGAGATTTCTTGAAATGATTCAACTTCTGGAAGAGGGTTCAATCTCTGCCTTTTAGTATCATGCTGCTCTGTAGATCTATCACCAGGGGTGGATGTTTCAGCTTCTCTCTTTTTCCCTTTTTCCATATTAGGAGGAGTTTGAAGATTGGAAATTTCTGTCTCGTTGATCTGAACTGGAGTGATTTGTACCTGACTTTGTTCTTTGGATGTCTCTGGTTGCTCTGTCATTGTGAATTTTTCAATTACTTGTATGTCCGGTTCTTTTTCTTTTCCTTTTGATTTTACTGCCACTGTACTGATCTCCTGCAAAGGTTGTTGTGAAGTTCCTGTTGAAGAAGGTCCTGTTGTCTGTACCTTCCCAAGAGAGTCCAGGTCAAGTATATTTTCAAGGTCTTTCATTACATTATCAATATTGACCTGCTCACTATCTTGCTCTACCAAAGTTCCTTACACCCATTCATCTATATTTGCATATTGTTCAATTTCTGGCATCCTAAAATGAATATATGGAGATAATTTGTTTTTCATTCTTCTGTCACAAATAAAACTATATGGATCATAGGGTGCCCAGTAGAAACTCTTTTGTAGTTTGAGGTAATCTTCTAAAATCCTTTCAGCTTCTCTCCCAGCCTCCCTAGAATTACAAACAAAGGGACCTAATTGGCTCTTTATTCTGAGTTGTGCCTTCTTATTGGCATTACAGAAATGAAATATATCTGAATGGTTCATCTGTCTGAAATACTCAAGTGCAAAAAGTATCATTGGAACATATCTGGGAAACTTGAAAGAACACAATTCACATCCATAAATCTAATTTCAGTATAGTTCTTATATAAGTACCAGTCTCCCACTTTATATTGTTTTGAGAGTTGAAGGACTCTCTTGATTTCATTACTAATTCTGGGAGGAGAAACTCCAGTTAACAAAGTGGTTGCTGGATGTACAAACAGATCAATGAACTCACTGTAGGTGTAAGGAGAATCAAGAGAATGATGGGTGATAGCAGACCAAGAGATAACTAATCTAGGGTTTCCTTTAGCATCAAGTTTCTGCATATGGAAAGGAAAACTTTCTGACTGATAGTATATCATGAGATGATATATGAAGGAAGAATATTTAAATACTCTCTCATTTCCAAATCTCATGAATTGATCATGGATTTTGTCAGCAATAAAAGATGCAAAATCATATCTGACAGCAGGAGGTTGTCCAGGGGTAAAAATAGACAATAGCACTAGGGTCAATTGGTCAACAAACTCACTACTGTTAAAACCCATTATTGAGGATATCATGTTTAAAATGAGTCTGCCTTCATCAGTAAAATAGGTGTGGCCATAAGGAGGAGGTCCCTTAGGCTAATGCTGTGGTAGCATGAAAGTCAGACAAAGACGGCTTAACTCTTCAGGGGACAATTGGGCAGACTTCTCAAGTAATTCAGCCATGTGCAGAGGAGTGAGGGCTTGACCTGGTTGGAAATGTAGCATCTCATTTATGGATTGAGCAGTTATTGGGAAGAGGATATCTTGATTTGGGGATAAGACTGCTCTTTGGTTAGGATCATAGTTGGCATGGCAAAGATGGATGATTTAAGGGAAAATATGGACTGCTGGGAGAAAGTACATGGGCATATTGGACTCCCAGAGTCCAATTACATCGAAACCATTCAAACAATTGTCTCTGCAGCGACAAAATATTTGAAGGGGATTCTCACTGACACCCAAGTCTTTAATTTGAAAGTCCATATCGACTAAAGGTAAATAATCCAATTGTTTATGAGGGGCATTCAACGGTGCTACGTTTAAAGCCACCGGAACTTCCATTTTTGGTTCTTGTGTATTCAAAAATGGAAATTCGGGTTTTGGTGAAAAATTGAGCCAAATTACATATTTTGACGGGAGAAATAGGTACAATTTCAGGTTGGGAATTCAATTATAGTTCTCAAGATTTAAGGAATGAACTAGCCATCAATTTTAACTCTGTTTTTAGTGAAAGGAAAAGGAAAGCCGCGTTTCTTACAGAGTCAGTGAGAATTTAGGGTAAATACCTGTTTTTGAAGAAAACAGCGTTTTGAACAGATGTTGGTTAATGCGGATAATCTTCTGAGAGGCTTGACTGCAATCTTCTTGACAGGGTAAAGGTTAGCAGATTTCACGAATTTGAATTTTGAAATTTCTGCATGGAGGGTGTATTTGTCGTCTGCGTACGAAATGATGAAGAAGACACGAAATTTTTGTTTTATCGGCAAAGTCAAATGGGGGGGAATTTTTTATTATTTTATTGGCTGACGTCAACATGGTACAGCGGTCATGTCATGAACAGAAAGGGCGGTAAATGGTTTTTATCGCACCGCTTATGAGGAAAGGTTGTTTTGGGCGGAGAGGCAGCGATGCGATACAACGATTGACACGTAGCCAGGCACTATTTGAAAACCACTTGGCCATCGCGCGTTATCTTTCGTACACGGATGGCCAGCGAAATGGATAAGGATCGTTGATCTCGGAGCGGGTAATCGGACGATTGACGGGACAGGGAGATGGCGGGGAGTTAATGGTGCGGGTCCGACGCGTTTTAACTGTTAATTAATCATTTCGAGAGTGATTTGATTGGCGGGGGCTAATTATTAATTAATCTTAAGGATTAATTAATCTCATATGGGAAAATGGTCGGGAAATGTTAAACGCGCGGGGATGATTTATTTCAAAGTTTGGTTTTAATTAAACTTTGTGTTTATTTTTCTGTTTTAAACATATATACATATGTTTAAAATTTTTCGTATATTTTATTATATGATAATTAAATCATGGTGATTTTCTTACCATAGGGGCGGGAATAGAATTAATGTTATATTTTAGCCAAAAGGGGGTATATTATGGGTTTTTTATTTGAATAAGTGGGAATAAAATACTTTTGGCTAAAATAGTTATAATACATGGGTTTTGGGAATATTATATGAAAAGGAGTTATATACATAGGAAAAGGTGATTTTCATGGGGATTTAATATATAAATTAGAGTTAATATGATAAAGGAAAATGTAAACTCAAAATACTTAAATATGACCAAGAAAGTGAAGATTCAAAAGTAAATAACATTATTATACTTTCATCACTTAGACTTAGAAATAAAAAGTGATTTCGAGGGCTTTTCATGAAATATTGAAGGATTTTCCTAAGTAAAATGGGATTTTACTTAAGAAAATATTTTTGAGAGGTGAATGAATGTGATAATGGATTATTTCAAGTACTTAGGTTTTTTCAATTATTGGGCCGAGGGTCCGGTCCCTCCAAAAGTCAAGGAAATGCCTTGAGCCCCTCTAATCTTCAAATACCTTAGCACTTAGGGAAATTAGTGAAATGTTTAGGGAAAATGAGAGGGGAAATTAATAATTTTGACTTTGCTCTGTTGTGAATTTTTTCCACTGTAGTATCTGCCTTTGCACTTTGTGATGAAAATAAAATTGAACACATTTAGAACCATCATTCATCACATGCAATCCTGCAACAACATCTACCTACCCTACTTACTTTACCCTGCCATTTTGTCTTCTTTATTAGGGTGCACTTAGACTGGCAAACCCTTATCAATCTTCTTTTTCTTTTACATGGCAAACCTATCTAAGTCTACACTTATTACATCCAAGGGCTCAGATTAAACTATTGAGCACCTTTTATTAACCCTACCTATCTACTTATCTGCCAAGATTAAACTGTTTGGCCAGATATTTATTCTCTATTCTACAACATGAAATTGAAAAATGAATGAGTCAAGTTTAAACAGTTTGACCCTTCATAAATTGTGGCAAAAGTTTGACAAACTGCACACAATTTTGTTTATTACATCAGAGCAAAAAGTAGTGGCATTTAGACTTGCACACTTTCCTAGTCTATTTTTGTTTGGGGTTCATTTCTTTCACTTTTTTGACCATTTTATTCTTTTCACCCTTTGATTTTTCTTTTAGGGTATGCCCTCTTTAAAAAATTTTGAATTTTTGAATTTTTTGATTTTTTAAGAATATGGAACACCTTTGCAACAAGAAAAAGGTTTGAACATATTACATAGTTCAATAAGTCAATCATGAAAAATGACACCTATTGGTATAGGAGTCTAACAACATCTATAAAGAGGGAAGTGTTGATACTCCTATAATTCCACAGCCTACAAGGTTGACACCACAATAATTGGAAGAAATAAAATGAACAAGAAACTTCAAAAGAAGAGGATATACACCAGGAACCAACCCTAGAAGAAGAAGAAATGAGTCGGACCATATCATGTAATGAATTGGCAGGAATTACCACTCTCAAACTCTCAAGATAGAAGGATATATCAAGAAGAAAAATGTAATGGTGTTGATTGATTCGGGTAGTACCCATAATTTTATTCATTGTAAGGTAGTCAAGGAATTGAATTGTTTCCTATACCCAGCACCAAAATGTCAAGTGATGGTTGAAAATGGAGGAACTATAAATTGCTCTAGAAATGCCATATGTCAATCTAACCATGGGGGAATATGTATTGAATATTCCAATGCTTTCCATTCCTATGGGAGGTGATGATTTTGTACTAGGAATACAATGGTTACAATCTTTGGAGACGGTGTCTTTTAATTTTCAACAACTTTTCTTGAATTTTTTTTCAGAAGGAAAGGAAGTTGAATTACAGGGTATCGTAGGGAAGTCATGAAAGATAATAAGCTCTAATGTTATGACAAAGCTTCTGAAGAAAGAACAACGAGGCGTAATTTCACAATTATGCTCACTAGAAGTTCCAACATCAAAATCATCTATTTCTCCATATCTCCAAAAAGTCTTGGACAATCATTCCAAGGTGTTTGAAACTCCCAAAGGACTCCCACCTATTCGTGATCACGATCATGCTATTCATTTGATTCCAGGAAGTGTTCCTCCAAACATCAAGCCTTATAGATATCCTTACTTCCAAAAGAGCGAAATTGAACGTATGATTGCAGAAATGTTAGAGGCGGGTATAATTCAACCTAGTCAAAGTTCTTTCTCTGCTCCTATAGTATTGGTACACAAGAAGGATGGATCATGGCGAATGTGTCCGGATTATATGGAGCTTAATAAGCTCACCATTAAAGATAAATTTCCCATTCCTGTGATTGATGAATTATTGGATGAATTACATGGAGCAATTTATTTTACCAAGTTGGATCTTCGTTCAGGATATCATCAAATTAGAATGAAGACTGAAGATATTCTCAAAACAACATTTCGAACTCATGAGGGTCATTATGAATTTTTGGTCATGCCTTTTGGCCTTACCAATGCACCTTCTACATTTCAAGGGCTGATGAATTCCATTTTCAAACCCTTCCTTAGAAAATTTGTGCTAGTATTTTTTGATGATATACTAATCTACAGCAGGTCTTTGAAGGATCATGTTCAACATGTTGACAGGGTGCTCAAACTATTGCAGGAGAAACAATTATATGCAAAAACATCCAAATGTTTCTTTGGAGTACAAGAGGTGGAATATCTGGGTCATATTGTATCTCACGAAGGTGTTAAGGTAGACCCTAACAAAATTAAAGCCATTAAGGAATGGAAAGTCCCCACAACCATAAAGCAGTTGCGAGGATTTCTCAGGTTAACAGGGTATTATCACAAGTTTGTTAATAATTATGGAAGAATAGCAGCACCTCTAACCATATAATTAAATAAAGATGCATTTTCATGGACTCCTGAAGCAACTAAGGCCTTTGAACATCTCAAAGAGGCAATGTGCCTAGCACCGGTATTAGCTACGCCATACTTCATCAAAACCTTTATTGTGGAATGTGATGCCTAAGAAAATGTAATTGGTGTTGTTTTAATGCAATAAGGAAAACCCATTGCTTTTTAAAGTCACCAAATCAAAGAAAAATATTTATAGAAAGCTATTTACACCTAATCCTCTATGGGTAGGTGTGGAAGCCAAACAGTCATAAAGGAGTCCAAGTGACCTTGGAAGATGAATCCATGAGTCACACCAATGTAATATAAATAGACATCTATGGTGAATAATATGTGTATCACACGCTTATCCTATCTATTGTGTGTGTTAGTATGAATCCTTTGTCGAAGTGTACGAAAAAGGACCACTTTAGCTACGCATAACTAATAGCCCTAACAACAAAAGTGGCTGCCAATATCTTTAGATCTGCGATTAGTTAGACAAGAAAATAGCTGCAAAACACCAGATCTATGTATGGAAAGACATTAAGCAGTAAAATAAAGGGTTTGCTCCATGCATCCAACAGATAAGACAAGAACACAATTTTTTGAAAGAATTTTTATATTACAGGGCACCTGGGAGGAAAACAAGAAGGTGTATCCAGCTCTCCTCAATGGGATGGGTTCTTTGTAGTCCTCAGCACTTCAGATCTAAGCTTTCTCTCTCTTGTAGATGTAGAAAACCCAATGCAAAAATGAAGCCCAATGGGAGCAAATGATGAAAATGGGATTCACATATATAGATCCAGAGTGATTCAGTAGGCAACAAAAGGTGAAGAACATGTGAAACCTTCATTTATAACAAAATATTGGGTCATTCTAGATCTTGGTGCATGATTAAAATAATGTTAACCAAATCTAGATCCACCTTTTTTTATGGAATACTTTCTTATTATATTTTGTTGGAGGAAATAGGTCTTGATTTGGCTTAAATCTCATTAGTCAAAATAATAAATAAATAAATGATTTATTTATTATTTTAAGGAAGTGTTTGAATGATAATTAAATAAATAATGATTTATTTAATTATTTATAAATGATTTAGTTATATTTAACAAGGAATATTATTTAAATAAGATTTAAATAATTATTCCTAGAAAATAATAAGATAAATAAGGATTTATCTAATTAATTTCCTTGTTTTGGGTTAAATATGACCTGGAATAATAATTAAATTATTGTTTACTTAATTATTCCATGAGGAAAATCGTTAAAATATGGGTTTGTTTGTATTTCCTTTTGGGGTTTCCTGTTTTAACATAGTGAAAGCGGTTTTACTTAGGGTAAAACTGGTCTTACATGGTGTACTTGGTTCCATCTAATGATAATAAGTTAGATGACCAAAAAATGGTGTAACAGTGTGGTTAGGTTCTCATCTACCATGCGTTTGTTTAACATGGTTGGCATTTTCAGGTTCATCCAGCTCCATTTTTAGGCTTTCTATCCATGGTTATGTAACTCTCTTCTGCAATATTCTTGCAGCTCTGCCATTCCTACAATCCTCAGCCTATTCTGTGCACTTCCTTGGAGTGATTTTCATTCCTTGGTGTGCTGGTGCGCTGCCTCCTGTTCGGTGAATATTTTATGACAGCTTTGGTGAATATTTTTTCTAGTGCATTGTTTCCTGCTTCATACCGCCTATTCAAAAATGTGTTTACGACTTTCAATACTCCGGTATACATGTTGCCTCGACTTGGCTCTGTCCTCACTTGCGCGTTGTCCCACACACACCTCGCTCCTGCACTCTCCACACAGTCTGAAGGCCCTCAATCACATCAAAAATAGCAGTGAACGAGCGCAAGGGTTTATGGCATCGAAAAGAGCAGTGAATGAGTGTAAAAGGTTTCTAGTTTCTAGTAAATGATGGAGGACCACTCAAAATAAGGTAATATTGTTCATCTTTTGGAAGAAATTTATGTGTCAAATCGGTTGAAGCGATTGATTTCAAGCATTTTCTATGATTTTTGAGCTATTGATGGTGAATGGGATCATTTTGAGCCTTTTAATAGTGTAATATGGTGATACAAACTAGTTCTTGTGTCTGTGACATTAGTGTTAAAATTATTTTCTAAACCAACCATACCACCATACATACTTCCTCAACCATACAATATCGCTCCTCTATGCCATTGCTAAATGTGTAGTGTGGCACGTAGTACGGTGCAACAAACACAGGTGTTAGTCCTCTATTCTGTTACGGATTACACTGTCTTCCATCGTGGCTCCCCAAAAAAATTTCTCACACCAAACAACGCAGAGAACTCTACTCATCTCGACCCTGAGTGTTGGCCAAGCTCTCACAGTACCTATCCTTCGTGTCCTCCATACTCTGCATTTGGCCCTAGCATTAACACCATCATATCTATTTTGTAATCTTGAGGCGCTGGAAGAGAGTGATAAAATCAATGGTCGAGGAGGGGGAAGGCCCATCCACCCCTTGATAAGCCGCCCCATCGATTCCTGCCATCGCCTTGCAAACTCATGCTCTTTGAAATCCCCTCCCACGTAGACTCCCCGCTACCTGCTCCCTCCAATCCCACGTCGGCTCAATCCTTCATCGCCCTCGACTCCCTCGACCCCTTTGCCTTCCCTCTGCACGCATAATCCACACCCGCATCATCCAAATCCACCTAATCCCTTTAGCCTCCCTCTCATTGGCCCTTCATCTCCCGTGGCCTGACTCCACAACCCTTCATCTCCTCGGCCAAGGCCGTGAGCTCTAGCCCACCGAAGGAAGAGCCTGAGGTTGCTGAGAAAGAAGATTCAAAGTCGTCGCCCATCATTGAAACTCTGAAAGCCGAAGAGAAACCCCTCGAGCCATTTCAAGATTTGAATGAGCCAAGTGTCGAGGCCGAGGCCGAGGCTGAGGCGGTGAAATAAATTCCCATATAAGATTTCATTGAGGAGGAAAAAGAATCCGCCAAGGATACTGATAAGCCCTCTGCAGAAGGTAGTGAGGAGGGCGTCAAGGGAATAGACTTGGAGAACAAGGAATTCGATACAAAAATGCACAAAGCACAGGATAATGAGGGTAAGGATAGCGAACACCATGAAAAATTGTGTTAAAGAATTCTGTTGGGAGTATTATTGTTGTTTGGAAATGGTGAGGCCGAGAACACTGAGGATGTGAGGCCAAGAGCTTGAGTGATCTATGTGGAGTCTATAACAAGGTTGGTGCCAACCATGTGTGTGTTTAACATTGTGCCTTTACAGTATTATTATTAGGTCAACGAGGATTATATTGTGAACCCCTAGACTCCTATATATAGAAGGAGGTTTTTTCATTTGTATAATCCAAGAATTTTTCATTTATGTAATGTAAAGGGGGTTGCCTGCTCGAAGTGGTTTATTTATAAGGCATTAATCTCTCTTTTCTTCTGTTTTTGGAGATGGTTTCATAATAGATACCTTCCCAGGATGACCATCTTAGCATTATCCAAGCATATAGTTGAAGCTCCTCTTGTTCAAGAAAAGTGAATTACCTGCATTAAGGGTCCCACATCCATGAAAACCTTCATATTTTTGAAATATAGGACTCCAAAGCACGGATCTTAAAGCCAATATCTGAGAGATATGATAATGAGTTCAGGGAAAGATAAAAACAACCAAGTAAATCATAGGGGAAATTAACTTTAATACCACAGGCATGGCCCTGCTTCCAGCAGGCATCTATAGCCTCGAAATGGATTCCTTTTAACCCCATGAAATGTATGTGTCCCATCTATTAGATATAGATTCAGAGTCATTTAAAATGATTTACTTTGGTTTAGGAATTAACTGAAGGTGGTTTTCCTAGATTTCTAACCAACGAATGAGATTTCCATTCACAAGAGCTAACAAGAATGAACAAGTTGACTCATGATGAGACCTCTTGTCTTCCATATTTTCAACTGGAAGCCATTACCCTGGCTTGGTGATCAGTAGCGGTAATGTCATTCTCTTTAGGACCCATGATCATGGTAGGTAGGCTCGTAATGAGACTTCCTATCCCTTAATGAATTTGTTTATGTTAAAAACTATGAATATGATTAAAATAAAATAGGTTACTTAATATGTTGGGAGGTAAATATGCTCCTTAAGAGCACGGGATGGCGGGAAAATTTTTTAATTACTAATATTTATTGGTTGGTCCTTCTACCCTAAAGACTCATTTTAAATAAAACATCACAGATAATCACTGAAAGATTCCTCGAGTCAATAATGTTATGGTTCCTATGAGAGCTCATTAGGATTTTATAGAAGTGATCCACCATAGGAGTCTTTTCATCAATACCTTCAAAGTGAAACTTGAAAAGGCTTCTTAGATGATATTTTTTTAGAATGAGTAGGCCAAATGTAGGTTTTTAAGCTTACGAATGGAAAGTATTTAACATAAATATAAAAATACCCCTAACTGACCCAATGAATAATATTGGTCAATAATCAACGTCACTTTATAAAATATGATGCATTAAGAGTGAATTTCTTCTGACAAGTCTTACCACAAGAGTGTACAATGATAAAAATTTCAATAGTTGTGCCTTAGGAAATTGAAATTTTAAGAGTGTTTCTATAATAATTTTATTCCAAATGGCACTTTTATTTATTGTTTCTATACTACCCTACGCTAATTTAGATTGAAGAAGATCTCCTTCAAGTGTAGGAGTACTTCGACTGTAACCATGTGTGTAACAAAATACTAAATATACTCACACTCATGTTTAAAATGTAAACTTCAATGCATATTGGAGTATGAGAAACCAACTGCTTTAATTGATATGGTATCAAGAGTTGTTGAATGATGAGCGAATGGGGTGTGTCGACAATTGTTTGGAACCTGGCTTAAATAGGACCCATGTATTCATGGTTCTCCAACTTTTATAGGTCTTCCACAACTCGATGTTTTCTTTCTTCATATTGACAGGGATTGTTAAGGGAAATTCTAGGGTTTTCTTCTTAGTGAACTTCAACAACAGTTTTCGAACAAGTTCCAATCATAGATTGCTCCTCTAATGGTTTATGGATTAAATTTTCTTCTCAAGGTAAATGTTTTTTGGTAATAGGGGAAGTTTCTGAATTCAATCCTCTCCTCTCTCTAAAATATATGGCATTACATTCAATAGGGGAGTGAGTAGGAAAAATAGGTCTTTTAAATTGATGTGAAAATCGATTGTTGGAATTAGGGTTTGGTTGCACAAATGGTTGGGACCGTAGATAGGGATAACATTGTGGTGCATTGGACAGGAATTGCAACTATTGTGGCTTAGGTAATGGATTTTGCATGGGGAATCACCCTAGAGAGGAGGCTCCAAACCATCCTTGAGGTTGCAAGAATATATAGCTCAAGGGAGAGGGCCATTGTGGCCATAAGGTGGGATATTGGATTAGAGGAGGGTAATAATTTTTCCATGAAAATTTAGGGTTATAGATCTGCTAAGGAACTTTTTGGGGACAATAAATATTATTCCAAGAATTAAATGATGACGAGTTTTGATTTATACCTCGCGGTCAATTTATTTCCTTACTAGATTCCTTAAATACTTGTTGAAACCCTATCAGTGATGGGCAATAATTTATCGATTGATACTCCTTACACTCCTTCTATTATTCCTGCAAATCATCTAATTATAAATTTAGAGAAGCTTTCGTAACTCCCATTTTTGTAGCAGATTTCAAAAATTGAGAAGAAAGTTCTTAAGAATTCTTACCAATCCTGGAGATTCCTCTTGAATACTTAATGCATAATTCACAACTTTCTTCATATGTTAAGTGAAAAATATCACCTTCTCCTATCATATTTAAAGGTTCTAAAAATTCATCTTTGATTCCTTTGAGTAGGAGTGCTTTCAATGTCTATTTTGCCAAATGTTTATGTTTTGATTTTTGAAGGTTGTATCAAAATAATTCCACATAGTCCTCCAAACTTTAATTTTCTCCTTATTTAGCAGTAGTCTTGATATTTCTTCAAGAATACATTCTTCATGTCTTACCATGTTTGAATGTAGTTCCTTCAAAGGCTCATGAACCATCAAAGAGCTGCTCCTTTAAGAGTAAGAGGAAACACTTGCAACCTTTGAGCATTAGTACAATAACCATATCCTCTACAAAGTACTTCAAAATCAAATAAGAATGTCTATGGGTCTTCATTTTCCAAACCACGAAATTTTGGTAGTGCAAATGGGGGAATAATATGCATTTGTGAAACTCCTAGACCTTTGATAGGGAATTCAAAATTAACAATGTTTTCCATTTCTTAAAAAAATAAAAGAGGATCTCCATGTACTACTTTGAGACTCCTTCCTTAAATGCTCTTGCCAACTGGTTAGTGAAACAGATGCATTGGATTATTGATATTAGCAGCAAAATCCTCATTGAAAAATTCCTTGTAGTAGACCCTATGGTTGCAGAGGCATTTCCTACCTATCGACTCAAAAAGGTTCACCTATTTATACTGCTTTAGACTATGCATCCAATGGTCCGCAAACCATGGTTTGTGAACTCTTCGTCTACCCTTGACCCGCTTACAATGCATTAGGGGCTTTGACCCACCCAAAAACCCCTGCATTAGACTAAATATAATCAAAAATGTACAAAATGGACTAGATTCGCAGCTTTTTAGGAGACCTTGTTCCAACATTTCCCCAATTGGGTGGGTTGTTTTCTATGTGTAGCTAGTTAATAGTGCCTGGAGGTTCTCAACGGCCTGCTGGTTGTGCAGCAGTTTCATGCATGCTTGTAAAATGGCCGGACCCCTTCTCTTTCTTTGGTGGTCATCGGATCCTGCGAAGTAGCTGCTTCTGTGAAATCCTGCCAAGCCACGATAAAGGTCTCCCTTTCTTTTTGTAGGTCTAGGCCTTCTGATTTGCTGGCCACTTTCCTGATCAGAGGCTCAGCCACAGCTTTTTCTTCCCCCCCCCCTGTGGCTAGGCCGCTACGAGTTATGATGTTAATACGTGGTTCCTTGTTTCGAGGCTCCGCCATGACCCTTTGTACATTCTGCGTAGGTGTTTGTTGTTTCTCCTGCACCTTAGCTATCAAGATTGGGCAGTCCTCGATCACGTGGTCTAACTGCCTGCAATACCTACAGGATTGCCTCGTAGGGTTCGAGGCAGTCCCTTGCAAAGTGACCTATCTCTCTGCATTTATAACAGATCAGTTGGCCTCTTCCTCTACCTGCGCTTCTACCTTGGCCCCCTCCCCTACCCTTAATGGGGGAGCCTCTGATACCGGAAGGGGTCCTTCGTGACGAAGGATCTATCTGTACCCTATAGAGGCTTCCTCGGTCTATCATCATATCAGAAGTATGACAGTTCTTCTCATCATGCCCCACAGACCTACAAAACCTGCATCATTGTTGCTTAACCTCTAGAATACAAGCAGCAAGGCGAGCGCAGTGGTTGGTGCCATGCAACCCCGCAACATGATAATCGTCACACCATAGTGACGGCCTACTCAGCCTCGCTGCTTCTCTAGGGCGCAATGGGCTAGGTCCTCCTACGTGCATGTATTCTGCTAATAGCGAACATTTGTCCTTGGTGTCACCATTCGCCTTGCATCATATGCACCACCTGTCAGGGCTAGCCTCTGCTCCTCGTTCCTTTTGTAGGTTCTGGATCTTCATGTGCATTTCTTCCAGCTGGCCTTGGATCTATTGTACACCTAACTGGGCTTCATCTCGTGGTGCAGCCTCCAACTTCATTGCTATATCCAAGGCCTTCTCCTACGACTCAATGTCTTGGTGGCCCATTGATATATGTAGGTGGAGCAGCAACATAGCAATGAACCATTCCGCATGCTGCCTGTCATCATACTGGAATCCTCCTTCCCTGATTATTTTTTTCAATCACTGATCGATTTCCCATACAGACTCAGATGGCCCTTGTTTGAAATATTTCAGGTCGTTTACTATCTGGTAATAGGCCTTAGGCTTCTTGAACTGTTGCTTCAAGGCGTTATTAATGTCCTCAATTCTCGCATTCACATGATGGTCTAGGTATCCCATGTACCAGTCCAGGGCCCTTCCTTCAAAAGCAAGAGATAGTTGCGCTCTTTTCACAACATCGCTCATTATACTCTATGCAGTCCATATAGACCCTGTGACAAAGTAGAACTGATCCATATCTTCATCCCCCACACCCTTGAAGGTGGGTAACTTCATCTGTGACGTCATATCATCTTCTGGTGGTGGCGGAGGTGAGTTCTTGCCCCTACGAGGACTCGACAACGGTGTCGATGGAGGGCTATGTGCAGCGAAATTAGTCACTAGACTAAAGAGATATCGACCTCCCTCTTGATTAGTTCTGTAGTACTTACCATTGCGCGTTGTACCCTCACTTTGATCGAAGCTCATTCACTCAGTGTGGCTACACAGGATACTCTTTTCGCATAATAAGATCTTAATCAGTAATAGCAAAGTTTTTAGAAACTTACCCCAGAAACCCTTGAAGAACCTCCGCCTTGCTTCTGAGTAGGACACAAATTGATTGATTGCAAATTCAGTAACAAATCCTCCTATCACACTATCTACCCAATGATCCATCGTGCGAGTAATGGTATTATCAGCCTTTTCCAACTGCCGGATCAGTTCTGGAGTCCACTGTGTGACCCGTTCGTCTTTCCAACACTTCTGAAAATCGACCAGTCTTGTGAGCCACTCCTGCAGCTCGATTGCGAAATTTATGAAGAAAATCTCGTAGATTTCCAAGAAAATATACTTATTTTTCCACTCCTCTATGGTTAAGTTCGCACTGCGATTCTCTTTTACACTGAATTATTGAACTTGATTTTCAAACCACTCATCGATTTCTTTCTTTTCAGGCTTCTAATACGGCCTTGGCATTACCATATATCTCCCACAAAATGCTCCCGATCCTGACAACGGAACCATTTGTTGGCTCGAGGGGTCCTGACCCAGGTTCGAAGGTGAAGGTTTGCCAATAAACCCCTATACTACTGGCCCTTTCGGCAGTGACCTGCTTGCACAGGTCAAAATCTCACCCGAAGTAGTATGGGAGGGTGTTGGAACCAGTTTTTTGCACCGTGAGAGAGAGGAGGTAATAACGCAGGCCTGTAATTGTCAGATCTACATAGAAGGGTGATTTGTAGGGTTCCAGAATGTAACCAGACTATAGTTTTATCATATCTGTCCTAGCAGGTCCACATCCACATGCGTATCATTAATTACAACCATAAAATAGCATAATCACAACCAGTATTGTCAACACAGATGGTTTGCGTTCATTAGCAGAGATATAATCACAGTAATATATTAAATGCAACTACTTTCATACCACATAAATAACAAACAAGTTCGCAGCTCAATCAGATAATATTATTTTGCAGCAATCATAACAGAACAATTCTAAATAACATCATATGGTTCAACAATACTTCACATATATTACTTATCAAAATCTTCTTACATTCCCTTAATACCTCCTGCGCACACAGCCAGTAGGTTCCGCACACAGCAGGACAAAGGATCTCTGTGCACACAGCCAGCAGGAGTCCTAACCCAAAAAACACACCCAGATCTAGCAATTCATACTTCGCTTCAATCTCTATTCATTTCCTACCTATCAACTCAAAAAGGTTCAACTATTTATACTACTTTAGCCTACGCATCCAATGGCATGCAAACTGTGGTTTGCAGACTCTTGGTCTACCCTTGACCTGCTTACAATCATTAGGGGCTTTAACCCACCCCAAAACCCCTAAGTTAGACTAAATATAATCAAAAATATACAAAATGGACCAGATTCGCAGCTTTGTAGGAGACCCTGTTCCAACAGTCCCCCAACACAATCTTTTGACTCGTCCCGAGTCATTGAGGTGGCGGGGTCTCCACCTGCGCCTGCAACAGCTTGATTGCTTCGGCCAATGTGGGCAGCATGGCTTCGCTTTGGGCAGCAACATTCTAGGCGATGTCAACCAATTTCTGTGAAATCAGGCCTTCCATCGCAGTAGTGACACTTTCCACAGTCTAGTTGAGTTGTTTTACCGCTACATCAACATCTTGCGACAGTCTAAGAGCGTCATCCATCCAAGGCTTCAAGCGGTCGGTGAGGGCCTTCTTCTTATGTTGAAGCACTTCTATCTCAGCTTGGAGGTCTTGGCTGGTTCGTAATCGTGCCATGTGATGAGTACGAACCAATGTGGGCAGGTTGGCTTTCGACATGGAAAACGTCTCCTCTTTCTGTCGCAGGGTCTAGGTTATTTCATGCAGGAGCAGATCACGTTGGACCTTGGTCCACAGCTGCATGGCAGTATCTAGTAGTTGAGAACCCTGCACGATCTTCCCTATGATGACATTCGTAGTGGCGGTGACCAGCATAGATTGCTGGGCCCGCACCTCCGGAGGTGTTTTGGGCTGCAATTTTTCCTGCATATCGGCAATCTACTGCTCCATCCATGACTTAACTTCCACAACTTCTGTTCGAGATGCCTTCAAGGTGGCGACCAACCCTTCCACCTTTCCCTGGGGCGTAGCAGTAGCCAGAATCTCTGCTGGAACTTCTACGCAAAGTTGTTGAATGAGGCTTTCGAGCTCCTTCTGTTGCATGGTGGCCAGGACAGCTGTGGTGTTGCTTTCGTTGATCATTCGCTCAACCACGCCTAGCTGTTGGTGAAAATGTAGGTCTTGGTGTTGAATCTCCTAGAATATACCTGAGTGGAGTCCCTGCAATGCAACTTGGGGTATTATGGCTAAGTCTAGCTGGACCTCCTGGAAACTATGGACCTGTATGCTCAAGTCGGGCGGACTGATCATAAGGGCAGTGTCAGGAAAAGGGTAGAGGCGGTTTTCTGTTTTTGTATGCGGAGCACTGCTGGTGGCTTGCAGTGTCCGTACCAAAGTCATGCTGGTGTGAAGTGTGTCTGTCTTTAGTTGCAGCTCATGGAGCTCAGCCTGTAATGTGACAAGTGCAACCTTCTACTGTTCTTCGAGGGCCTCCCATCGATCCTGCATGGATAGAGATATTACATCAACAATCCGTTCAAGGTCACTGTCAGTCAAGGTGATAGTTTCATTGTGATCTGTCCTCTGAGTGCATTGCTTCTTCCAGGGTCCTTTGGCAGGCTCACTTGTGTGCTTCGTTCCACGAGGGGATGCATCCCCTCCATCTGTCCCTAAGTCAAACTATGAATCTTTCTGTGTGGCTCCTTTGGCATCCTTCTCATTAGTCCACTTCTATTGTGCATCTTTCTTCACAGCCGATTATGTGTCTTTCTCGGTACTTTTGCTGGATCCCCCAATATCCTTACTAGTGACAGGAGGAAGTACTTTTGTGGTGCTAGCATCTTTGGGGCCCCACACTCCGGTCTTGAAGCAAATCTTCCACTGTGGGGGCTAGAGTGCAATAATGCTATCAATTTCCTTGTCCGCGACCATATAGGAGAGCAAGGTCCAAGCTTTCTCCTTTTATCTCCAAATCTGTATATTGTGCATGGTCACCTGAAAGGTTGCAATGCACTTGTACTTGTCGTAGACTGTGGGTGATAAGAGACAGGGACATTAATCATTCAGTCGCATTCGCTAGCAGAAAACTCTCTAGCGCAAAGCACAATTATGCCACCACAGAACGAGAAGGATTAGCCATGGTTTATGTAATACATAAGTATCGGCACTATCTATTAGGGGGTCACTTCAAAATTTTTACAAATCACTCGGCTTTGAAGTACCTGGTGAACAAGCCTGTGTTGGGGGGGAAAATATGCCGATGGATTCTATTATTCCAGGATTATAACTTCGAGATCATTGTCAAGCCAGGAAGGCTGAATGATGGGCCAGATCACCTATCTCAAATCGAGAATGGTGAGGACCCGACTAACCTAGAGGAGGGATTGTCGGATGCACAACTATTTACTATTATAGTAGACGCGCACTTTGCCGACATCATCCAATTTATGTCTACGGACATGGCCCCTGTAGGGTATTCTGTGCAGTAGAAGAAAGATTTGGTCGCTCGTGCTGCGGATTTTACCCTCATTGCAAGTCATCTATATAAAATGGGTGCAGATGAAGTGCTTTGCAGGTATGTCTTAGAATATGAACAGCATGACATCCTGGCAGAAGCCCATGACGGGGTCGCAGGGGGTCATTACGCAGGAAAAAGCAACAGCGCAAAATATCTTATGGGCCGGGTTGTGGTGGCCCACCTTGCATACTAACTCGCATGACTACTGTAAGGCCTGCGATACCTGCCAACGAACTGGACGTCCATCCCGAAGAGATGAAATGCCTATGCAACCACAAGTATCCCTCCAGGCTTTTGACAAGTGGGCTATCGATTATTTCGGCCCTATCAACCCTCCTAGAAAGAAGACAGGTGCGTGCTACGTTATCACTACTACCGACTATGTAACTCGGTGGGCCGAAGCACAAGCTGTCAAGGATTGCACCGCAGGAACCGTTGTGCATTTCATTTTCGAACATATTCTAACCAGGTTCAAGTGTCCTAAGATCCTGATGAGCGATCGAGGTATGCACTTTGTTAATCAGACAATATAGGCCCTAACGGGGGAATTCCGGATCCACCACACAAAGAGAACCCCATACCACCCTCAAGCGAACGAAGCGATTGAAGCTTTTAACAAGGTTTTGAAGAATGCACTATTGCAGTGAATGGGATGTCCGTATCCCATATATTCTTTGGGCCTACCGCACCACTTGTAAAAAATTGACAGGAAAAACACTATTTCGGATGGTCTATGGCAAGGAGGCCATCATGCCCATGGAATATATCATTCCTAGCCTACGCATCGCCGCCTTCACAAACATGGCCGAGCCAACCATCTGGAGGAACGTTTAGCATAGCTCGTGGCCTTAAAGGAAGACCGTTTTATTGCTAACTTCCATCAGCAGGTCCAGAAGGCACGGGACAAAGCATGGCATGACCCACATATTCGCCAAAAGACCTTTACTGCGGATGACTTAATTCTACTATATGATAGCCAGTTTGCCAAACACCCAGGGAAGTTCCGACAACACTGGCTTGGACCCTATGTGGTCAAGGAAGTCACAGAAGGCGGGTTTGTTCGGCTGGCTACCTTGCAAAGTGATCTGCTGCCTGGGTATGTCAATGGTAGTCGGCTCAAACCATATCGGGTCAAATGACTATATGACTGGCGGTGGGGTTCATATATCCTTCGGCATAGTGGGACTTATATCGTGCAACCACAAGATTGGAAGACCCGGAGGATACACAGGAGAAGCAAGGATGAAGTCGAAATACTGATACGAATGACGTTGCGTTGCCCCCGTAGCTGGAGTAATCAGATGTTTGCAGACGCAAGTGGAGACCTCGCCGCCTTAGTGACTCGAGATGAGTCTCAAGATTGCGTTGGGGGACTATTGGAACAGGGTCTCCTACAAAGTTGTGAATCTGGTCCATTTTGTATATTTTTTATTATATTTAGTCTAACGCAGGGGTTTTGGGGTGGGTCAAAGCCCCTAATGCATTGTAAGCGGGTCAAGGGTAGACCAAGAGTCCGCAAACCATGGTTTTCGGACCATTGGATGCGTAGGCTAAAGTAGTATAAATAGTTGAACCTTTTTGAGTCGATAGGTAGGAAATGAATAGAGATTGAAGCGAAGTACGAATTGCTAGATTTGGGTGGGTTGTTTGGGTTAGGACTCTTGTTGGCTGTGTGCGTGGAGATCTTCTATCCTGCTGTGTGTGGACCCTGCTGGCTGTGTGTGCAGGAGGTATTCAGGGAATGTAAGAATATTTTGATAAGTAATATATGCGAAGTATTGTTGAACCATATGATGTTAGATGGAATTGTTCTGTTATGATTGCTGCGAACTAAGATTGTCTGATTGAGCTGCGAACTTGTCTGTTATCTTTGTGGTATGAAAGTAGTTGCATTTAATATATTACTGTGATTATATCTTTGTTAATGAATGCAAACCATCTATGTTGACAATACTGGCTGTGATTATGCTATTTTATGGTTGTAATTGATGATACGCACGTGGATGCAGACCTGCTAGGACAGATCTGATAAAACTATAGTATGTTTACATTCTGAAACCCTGGGAAACACCCTTATGTGTAGATCTGACAATTACAAGCCTGCGTTATTACCTCCTCTCTCTCAGGGTGGAGACTTTGACCTGCGTAAGCAGGTCACTGCCGAAAGGGCCAGTAGTATAGGGGTTTGTTGGCAAACCTTCACCTCTGAACCTGGGTCAGGACCCCTCTAGCCAACATGCCTCGAAATACCATTTCAAAAAGATATTTGGTGTGTTATGTCAGCATATGGATTAGTATATATATAGTGGGGTTTCCTTACAACACCCTAAAAATGAAAAAAAAACTGTGCAGGAAAGAAATAAAAAACTTGCAAGAAAAACTAGGTAAAGAGAAAATCAAACCATAACAGGTCGCCAAGTTCAATCCCCAAAGCGCCTCCCCGGAAATGACACAAAAATGTTGGGTGTAGTATATGGTATATTCATAGACCAACATTTAATTTTCAATCTGAGGTTTGTGGACTTTGAGACGCAACACTAGAAATTTTAGAGAAGGAATTATAGAAACCTGCAAAACAAAACCCTAGTTTGTGTAGAAACTGCTCACACCACTAGTTAATATAATGACACCACACACCACTCTAGAATCTGGAGTCTCACTCGGGAAATAACAGTCAAAGAATTTATTAGAAAAATACTTCTTAAAATAAATAGATTAACTCAGAATTCATGCCACTCAATAAATCAATTGCAAAACTCAAAATATTCAAAAACCATATATATTCATGTACTTTAATTCTTGTACTAGGAAAACAGAGTGAATTCGTTTATGTGTTATAAAAATTATGTTCCTATACCAGAATGACCTTTTTCTTGTACTAGAACGATTTTGTTCCTGCACTTAGAACAACTCTGTTCCTGTACTGGAACAATTATATTCTTGTACTGGGACAATTTTGTTCTTGTGCAGAAATGAATCTATTTCTACACTCGACAGCTTTCTATTCCTTAATCAACAAAAATATTGTGATATCAAGTGAGAAATCAAGAGGTGCGAAAAGGAAACTTCAACTTAAGTAAAGATAAAAATTCCAAATCATCACATGCTCCTTCAAATATAAATTGTAACTTCAAAATATAAATTGTGGAATCAAATGGAAATTTTATCAAACCTTAGTGTGAATACCAAACTCTTGAGCTTGAATAAAGAATCGCCTAATGAATATATTTTACCTATATCCCCTCTGAAGTATTAAACATTGTGTCTTAAGTAAAATCATGTGTTTGCAATGGAAATTTATTCATACAGAAAGGTTAAACGTGTGATCTTCGATCTAAATGATAATGATATTCGGTTCATTACCACTTACAATACCATAGGTAAATCCCATGTGTGGATGAATACCATGGGTGGATACATACCATGGGTCACTTACAATACCATGGGCAAATAAATATCATGGGAGGATGAATACCATGGGTTGATGCCTTTTACAATACCATGGGTAAATTCCATGGGTGGATGGATAACATGGGTAGATGAATACCATGGGTTGATGCCATTTTCCATTTGGATCATTCCTCCCTCCTTAAGAAGCAATGGTCTCCATTGTGTGAAATTCCCTCATGATAAGCCTTTGTTGAATATGAAGAGCCACTGAAGAGAAGGGTTTTGTGTAGTTAACCCATAACTGAAGATCTGAGGATAGAGATACCTTGTAATGCTTGTGACCAACTGTGATATTGACAGTGTGCGGCCTAGAAAATTGACTTGGATGAAGTGTGGGTTTGTGGATGAACTAAAACCATGAAAAACAAAGATCCAAGGATAGAGATACCCTGTAATTCTTGTGACCAACTGTGTGACTAACAGTGTGCGGCCTAGCAAATGGACTTCGATGAAAATGATTTTGTGCGATTGACCCATAACCGTGATGTTGATTGTTGATGAAGTAGCAGGTACCTACATAGCTTGGGGTGGGAGGGAACATCTCCAAATAACCCAAGCTGAATGCTGCTATGATGAAACTGATGAATGTGAAGCAGGTGCCTACTAAAGCGGGGTGGGAGGGCACGTCTCCAAAGGGAACCCGCTTCGAATGTTGCTCCAGATTTAAAATGAGCATAACTCGGTCAATATAACTTAGAATATTTATTATCCTTGTTTTTCGAAATGGAATGAACATTCTGCATTTTCTCATGTGTTTGAAACCACTATCTGGAGACTCTAGACTCTCAGATTCGCGCTGGAATTGTCTCGCTGTCACAAAATTTCTAAAAAAATAGTTGATTTTAAATCAACGATAACTCCCACATCCGAACTCCGATTCGACCGATTTTTTTTTTGAACTTGGGTTATTTTTCAAGATAAGCTCAGATCTATATCCATTCTTCTAAAATTTTGCACTCAAAATTTCAAAAAATGACAGGAGAGCCGCCGTCCATGAATTTTCGTCAGAAAAATTGCTTCAACATTGATGATTTTGAATTAGCGATATCTCCCTCATCCGAACTCCAATTTGGCCGACTTTTTTTTTTGAATTTGAGTATTTTTTTGCAAGGAATCTAGATCTGGTCTTTTTTTTTTTGTAATTTGTTCACAAAAAGTTTCAGATCTGATCTGAAAACTCGCCGCCCAAAAAAAAATTCATGGATTTTGCTGAAGATTGCTGCAAAACATTGAAACGGAAATATGTTTCAAACCCTCATTCCCATGGAGGTGTAACCTGAATCTGATACCACTGATCCGGATATTGGGGGGAGGCCCCCAAGATCTAAGAAAATTGAATTGGATCTGACAAGATCTGTAAAATTAGAATGCCAGAAAAAAAAAAAAAAAAAAAAAAAAGAAGAGAGAACACAAAGAAAATAAAACCACAAAGAAACTTGTTTTATTAAAATAGAGAATAACTGTAGAAGCTACATTGTGGCGGACCATCTGTCCTTTTACAAAGTGAGGCTTGTTATTTATAGCCTTTTTTGAAATAGAATACCATGTGTAGATACCACTTACAATACCATGGGTAAATCCCATGTGTGGATGAATACCATGGGTGGATACATACCATGGGTCACTTACAATACCATGGGTGAATAAATATCATGGGAGGATGAATACCATGGGTTGATGCCTTTTACAATACCATGGGTAAATTCCATGGGTGGATGGATAACATGGGTAGATGAATAGCATGGTTTGATGCCATTTTCCATTTGGATCATGTACTTAAAGATTTTAAATAAACGAATGATTAACGAGACCAGGAATACAGTTTAGATTTGACAATTTCCACAAAGAATTAATATTCCTTAAACAGTTACAATATGCATTTATCAGAACGAGGGGTTCTTCCCTGATTACTGCAAATACTATAATTTTAAACAAGATCTATGCTAACCATTAAGCAAGGTCAAAACAGATGAAATTCTACAAACCCTTATCCTTAACTGAAAGGTGATTTAAAGGAAAACTTCCCATACCACAATGCTTGTTGTGCTTAAAAATTGAACATAAATAAATTCTTTCAATGTAAAAGAAAGAAATGCCCTTCAGCACACTAAACCTTAGATCTGAGAACATCATTGCAAAGGAAAATAAATACACGAGCTCATTCAATCACTCACACATATCATTCATAGGAAACCTCCAAAGCAATCACTTCTTGTACTTAACACAAAATATAATAGCAATGGGAGAATGAGTTGGGTTGGTTAGGCCCTACCCAACCAACTCGTTTCCCTTTAAGTAAAGCACTTAGTTTATGAAAGCAAGATTAACATTGCAGGAAATAGAGAAAATGGATGCATGAATTTGGTATTCATATTATATTAATAAAGTTCAAATACATATTGAGCTTAGTAATCCAGCTCCAACTGATCATAGGGGGAAGAGCCCCCTAAACTTAATCCAACAACATGAAAGTACAACGAATGGCTTTTTGTCCTAGGCTTGGAGCCATAGCTTTTTTTTTACACATTTCATGATACAAATTTGGCTTTACGCTAGCCAATCCATTAAAAATCAAGATGAGGAATTGAATCCTAAATATCAATAGGATACTAGTACAACCATTTTCCCATCAAGAAAATGCAGATCTGATACGAATTTTCCTTTTTTGGCAAATCTGGGCAAATCCTAGAATTTTGGAAAAACAATTTTTTTTTATAAAACTACCTCAAAGAACCCTGTATATCTTCTTAATCATAGTGAATATTTGGAAACGGATATGGTTATAGATAATTTGATATATTGGTAAAAAACCTATATGCTCATATTTTTTAGATTCGCCTCCATATGCACGCAAATCGAGGTCAAAGTTGGCAGTTTGAAAACTGTGTGAATTTTGAGCATATTTGTTGATTTTCTTCTAGAGACCCACACGTCCGAATTGGGTGCAATCCAACTCATGGGAAGGTGTTAGAACATCATTTTGGACAATAAACATCTTTTGTTTTCCCTGAAAGCGTGCCAATATGTCGAAGCCCCAAATTGGTGCAGGAATGCTAGTGTAGGAATGTTGGTGCAGGAATAGAACTTGGTGCAATTAATTGTTGATGCATGTGTATCTTTGACCATGATTTCACACGCCTTATTGAAAACATAAAACAACACAAGAACCATCATTAATAATCATTTTTATGCAAACATTATTGAAATAAAGGGAATAGGTTAAATAATGAACAATTACCTGATCATGCTCCAAGTTTAAGATACTAGCCCAACAATTGTGAAAAATGATAGTAATAACAATGAAAACCATGAGTAAGCATAGGGTGAAAATGTGATCTAAAAAAAAAAAATTTGGGGCATGACAAAGAGTTTGTATGTTAAAAGGATAGCAAGGAAATATCATGCAAAGTGAACATGTACTAAAAACAACATTATAGTTGTAGGCTAACAGATGAAAAGAGTATGGGGAGTTGGAAATCCACATCAAGAAAAATTTCTTGATATGAAAATATATTATATATGATAATATGTCATTAAAATATAAATTAAGGGGCACCATGCCTATAAACTGTCGGTTCCACTATTCAGTGGGAGACTGATTAGTACAGAACATGTGTTCGTGTGTGAGGGCCAGAGGGTACCTGGAGACCCCAAAGGAAAATAATAAATCCTAGAAGCTACAGGGCTCTGAGGCATCCCTAACCAAATCGATTTGGTCATTCTGGAGGTAGTGGCGTAGCTCGAAGGACTATTACTGCAGAGAATGGGGTGCACTACTTGGTTGTGGGTGTAGAAATTTATAGAAATTCTATACCAATGGATTCAATCTGATATTGTGATGTACTAAAACAAGATATTGAATCCTTCTACAATATTTGTAGAACACAAAACACGATCGCTCAATCACATGCAAATAAGATAAAGAAGTAAATCAATCACACAACACAAATGTTCTTGGGGAATGCAACTGCTCAAAACCCCGCTATCATATATTGTATAAATTCAAGGAATCATGAAACAATACAATGCTTAATCTCTCATGAGATTCTCTAGCACTCTGCCAATTGTCTTCCGCTGATCTAGGAACAATTGGACAAACACAACCAATTCTCAGCCTTCCTTTAGCCTGCCTTGTTCATGTAATTCCTAAAGAATTAGGCCCCTATTACAAAGGAAAAACAACCTTCCTTGATTGTGCAATCCATCATGGCTTCCTCATAAATTTATAATTGCACATGGGAAATTATCTAAAAATACAAATGATAGTTATGTTCCCTTTAACCTTTGTCTCAATTGGGTCTTCCTCAGAACTGACATGCATGCAGCTATTAATAGTGAATCATCGGTTATTTGATTGATCACTACTTGTGAATTAAATCTAATTTAATTCACTGGACCTCTCACTAATTCATCACTTAGTTAGAACTAGTTAAACTGATTTTAACTCAATTAATTGAGTTAACTGATTACACTTGCATCCCACTAGTGCATTAACTGCAACTAGACCCCCAAAATATTAGAATCACTCTACATGCCTCATCTTAGACCCTCAACCCGAATTTCTTAAGCGAACTCAGTCATCATGACTTAGTTAACTGATACAAGTTGTTATGAGATGAAATTACAATTTATTGTCCAATTTATTTAAGGGAAAAATCGATTAGACACCCACATTCCTCACTAGTGTGTACCTCAAATTCCTCACTAAATTTCCTCACTAATGTGGGGTGATTTTTTGTCCTTTATGGTTGCCAATTTCACTGTTTCTTGTTGCAAATTTCAATACTCCCTCTCAACAAGAAAGGAATTCAATCTATCCTGATCTGGTACCTTTGGAGTGATCTGCATAAAACACTTCTCTAGTGTTGTTTGCACCTGCAACTCCTACAACTGAATAGCCTCTGAACAAATGAATTAATATAATGCATCTACCATCAAAGTATTCTGACTGCTACTAGGTATTGTACCTGTCTATTGGACTCTCTGCGTTGCTACTGACATCTGCATCTATGCCCTTTGCATTGTTGCCAACTCGAATATGCGATCCAGTATATGACATTTGTCACTCTGATTTCTGTCTTCCTGGCATCTTATTGCATCAATCCAACTGATCCTTCCTACTAATGTTGTACTGTGGGCTCCTCGTAGCCAAGTTCTATCCATGAGATGCACCATCTCAATGGACCCTACCCAAATTTATTCTCGTAGGATTATGTCTACACATTAACCCAACTCTCACCTGGAGGTATGG
The DNA here is from genome assembly GCA_034641835.2 of Pinus albicaulis. NCBI lineage: Eukaryota > Viridiplantae > Streptophyta > Pinopsida > Pinales > Pinaceae > Pinus > Pinus albicaulis. The sequence continues at coordinate 405,114,069 of CM076578.1, read as the reverse complement.
TTGCATGTACTCCCTCCCATCTGGATTGAAATTTCCCCCTACTGGAGGTCTCTACTTTACTGTACATTTACACTCGCTCTCCTCTCTGCTTCTCCAATTGTGGCTGCTCCACAACCTTTTGAGATTGCTCCTGAGGTTGCATGTTGAAAGAATCCCTCTCAACAACCAAGTCACTAACCTATGATTTTTTCCTCAAATATTTGCATGCATATTGTACCTCAAGTGCATGCAGGTTCTTGACTTATGCACATTGTCATTGTCCCATCGTCACAAAATTTTCTAAAAAAAGAGTTGATTTTAAATCAACAGTGTCTCCCTCATCCGATCTCTTATTCGACCGATTTTTTTTTCAATTCGTTATTTTTTCGCAAGAAATCCAAATATGCTATTTTTTTTTTTTTAAATTCACCAAAATCTTCATATATTCTCTGCAAAATTGCTGCCAAAAAATTTCTTGCTCTGATACCATGTAGAAATTTATAGAAATTCTATAACAATGGATTCAATACGATCTTGTGGTGTACTAAAACAAGATATTGAATCCTTCTACAATATTTTCATAATAAAAAACACAATCACTCAATCACATGCAAGTAAGAGAAAGAAGTAAATCAATCACACAACACAAGATGTTCTTGGGGAAAGAAACTGCTCAAAACCCCGCTATCATATATTGTATAGAGTCAAGGAATCATGAAACAATACAATGTTTAATCTCTCATGAGATTCTCTAGCACTCTACCAATTGTCTCTCGTTGATCTCAGCCTGCCTTGCTCACACAATTCCTAAAGAATTATGCCCCTATTAAATATTAAAATCAACCTTCCTTGATTGTACAATCCATCATGGCTTCCTCATGGATTTATAATTGCACGTGGTCAATTCTCTAAAAATAAAACTGATAGTTATGTTCCCTTTAACCTCTATCTCAATTGGGTCTTCCTCAGAACTGACATGCATGCAGTTGTTAATAGTGAATCATCAGTTATCTGATTAATCACTACTTTTGAATTAAATCTAATTTAATTCACTGGACCTCTCACTAATTCATCACTCATTTAGAACTAGTTAAACTGATTTTAACTCAATTAATTGAGTTAACTGATTACACCTTCACCCCACTAGTGCATTAACTGCAATTGGACCCCCAAAATATTAGAATCACTCTACATGCCTCATCTTAGACCCTCAACTTGAATTTCTTGAGCTAACTCAGTCATCATGACTTAGTTAACTGATACAAGTTGTTATGAGATGAAATTACAATTTATTGTCCAAATTATTTAAGGGAAAAATAAATTAGACACCCACATTCCTCACTAGTGTGTAACTGAAATTCCTCACTGAATTTCCTCACTAATGTGTGGCTGATTTTTGTCCTTTCTGGTTTCCAATTTCATTGTTTCTTGTTGAAAATTTCAACAATGGGGTTAATGGGGAATGTGAGCCTGTTGGCTGGAAGCTACTAGGAATTGGCACCTTGGTACTATCATATTTGGTATTGAATATGTACCTAGCTTTAGAATTCATTGTTAAATGTAACAACCCTCATCAAAATCCATGTAATAAAGTTAATAGAGGCAAAATAATAACCATGGTCATGGAACATGTATTCCAAATTGAATGTTGGGAAAAAACATAGTGATGGGGATCAATTGCGATTAATTAATGGCTATGGAAATTGGCAAAGGCAATGACAAAGGCTTTGGAAAGGTATGAGGCATTTATTGGAATTTTATTTATGGAAATAATGGAAAATAGGAGCAAAGGGAGGTGAAAGGTCATAGGTTTCATGTGAGGAGGAAAATGAAGGAAAATAATGGAAAATTGAAGAGAATAGAGGCCTCATTAATAAAAAGGCTTCTGAGGATCAGTTGGTGGCTTTTTGTCAGTTCCATTTTTTAGCTCTCATTCTATTCTCTCTCTCTCTCTCTCATACTCTTGGACACTAAGAGTTTTCTTGGAGCACTCTTGGAGGAGTGTGGCATACTTGGGATTTGGAGAAATAAGGTATAAGAAGAGCATAAAAGCGCAAGAGGACATCTTGATCAACAAAAACAACAAGTTTTGCTTGCAGGTACTGAGTTGCATGGATGATTCCCTTACTAGTTTTGGCATACATGGCACATGCATGTGGTTTCTTGGTTATGATATGTCAATGGTATGGAGGTTTTCCTAGATTTATAGTGGTTTTTCCTAGCCTTGCCATTTCTTGGATAGCCATAGTGTTCTGGGTTCCTTTCCTTTTATTTTCTGTTTGGTTCTCATGTTCATTTGGTTGTGGGTTGAGCTACTAGTTCCTGGAAGCCTTGGTTGGTCAAACGATCTAGAAGCCCTGTTGATCCAGGTGGATATAGGTGGCCACCCTCCTATGACACTTGGGGCCCCACCATTGTTTCTTTCGGTTTTTCAGTTTCCTTAATTATAGCACAATTTACTATTTTTAGAAGCTTTTCAGGTTCTGGACTTTCGAAGCCATTTTGAGGCCCTGAATGATGTTTTTTGGGAAAATCGTGAGCAACGTGGAAGTCCCTTCAATATTTTTCACATAAAATTTTGTATTCCTTAGATAGATATTTCTAGCGAGGTATTGTGCGCGTCAAATAAAGATCGTATGCCAAAGCTACGTCCCTGGGAAGATTGATGTACCAATTTATCCAAACAGGGCCCATAGTTTTGGTGCTTCGTCTCATAGGGTTATATTTTTCAACATTTAGGGTATTCCATTGTTTATTAATAATAAATAGGCCCTCGAGCCTCATTGTAACACAGTTCGGAGGCCTGTAGTCTCCACAACTCTTCTCAAAGATAAGCTACAGCGCCCTAGCTAGTTTATTTCCATTTTTCTGTAAGCATATTTCAGTTATTTCTTATTAATGAAATGAATTTTTATTTCTGTTGAATCTCTGCGTTTATGTGTATTTATGTATTTTGTTATGTTCTTTCATAAATCTAAATCAGTGGTATCAGAGTGGTATGCTCTTTCTCGATCCTTCTTTGCATGTCCCCAACGAGGTCGTGGTGTAAGGATTTAGGGCTTGATCTAGTTGAACCTTTGCAAGATCAGCCTCGCAAACCCCGACGGTCGCCCATGGGGTAAGAAAATAAAGATGAGGGAGGACGAGATCCTATCAAAATATTGCTCGAGGAGGCCCTCGAGACACAAAGGAACATAATGATGGATAACTTTGCCCAGATCCTTCAACGACTACCACCGACGCGAATCTACATCCATCAACCACTCTGGAGGCACCACTCCTTTTAAGGTACAAGTAAATTTTGACATTCCCATTTTGAGGGTCAAATATACGCAGGCGCCATAGATATATGGTTGAATCTATTAGAAGGATATTTCTCGGTTCATGACTTTTCCGACCAGGAAAAGATTATTTTTGCACTCCTCAAAGTGAGCCCCCATGTCAAGGACTGGTGGGAAACTAATCCAGGTGGATATAGGTGGCCACCCACCTATTCCATTTGGACTAGCACCATCAATTCTTGCAGCTCTTCACATTCAACACAACTTACTATTTTTAGCAGGTTTTCGGGTCTTCCACTCCCGGAGCTGTTTTGGGGCATTAATAATCCAGGTGCATATTGGTGGCCACCCACCGAGTCCATTTGAACCCCCACCATCAGTTCTTTCAATTTTCAAGTTGCAACAAAACTTACTATTTTTAGCAGTTTTTTGGGTCCTGAACTTCCGGAGTCGTTTTGAGGCCCTAAACGACGTTTTTTGGGAAAACGGAGAGCAACAAGGGTCCATGGACTAATCTCGCTCGGTCAAAAGTTGTACTCCTCGGAGAGATCTTTCTAACGAGCTATTGAGCGCGTCAAACGGAGATCGGATGCCAAAGTTACGCCCCCGAGAAGTTGAACCACCAATTTACCCAAACAGGCGCCCACAGTTTTGGCGCCTCATCTCCTACGGTTACGTTTTTGGACGTTTCGGATTCTACATTTCTTCTCAACAATAAATAGGCCCTTGAGCCTCATTGTAACATAGTTCAGAGGTCTGTAGCCATCACATCTCTTCTTAGAGATTCGCTACCAGCACCCTAGCTATTTTATTTCCATTATGCCTGTAAGCATATTTCTGTTATTTGATATTAATAAAATGAAGCATTATTTCCGCTGCATCTCTATGTTCATGGTTATTTTTGTATTCTGTTGCGTTCCTGCATAAAATCCGGATCAATGGTATCAGAGCGGGTCTGCTCTTTCTTTGTTTTTCTTTGCATGTCCCCAACACGGTCAGGGTATAAGGAGTTAGGGCTCAAGCTGGTTGAACCCTTGCAAGATCAGCCTCGCAAACCCCGACGACCTCCCATGGCGAAAGAAAAGAAAGATGAGGGAGCAGGATATCCTATCAAAATACTGCTCGAGGAGGCCCCCGAGAAACAAAGGAACTCAATGATGGATAACTTTTCTCAAATCCTTCAACGACTGCCCACATATGGCGCATCTGCATCCAACAGCCACTCTGGAGGCGCCACTCCCTTCAAGGTACAGGTAAACTTTGACATTCCTATATTTGAAGGAAAAATAGATGCAGATGCTGTAGACATATGGTTAAATTTGCTGGAAGGGTATTTCTCGGTCCATGACTTCTCTGACCGAGAAAAGATTATTTTTGCACTCCTCAAAGCCGCCCCCCATGTCAAAGACTGGTGGGAAACCTACCGTGAGCAAGAGGGCAAAGGGGAACCCTCTCTGTTCTCGGCCACACCCACTTGGAATTTTTTCCGAGATGGCATCAAGGAACAATATTACCCCATGGGGAGCTATAAGGACAAATACATCCAATGGACCACGCTGCGGCAACAAAAGGATCAAGATGTGCACGAACTGGCAAATCTGTTCCATACCCTGCGCACAAAGTTGGGTATTAAAGATTCAAAGAGACATTTGGTGCTCAAGTACCGCAGATTTCTGCACAAAAACATTCAGGAGGAAATGGAGTTCTTCGACATTACATCGCTTGGCATGGAATATCGCTATACCGCCAAGATCGAGCAGAAATTTAAGCAGAAGAAGCGAGACTTTGGATCTGCGAATTCAAAAGGTACCCCCGAACCGAAGAACAAGGGGAAAGGCCAAAGAAATATGACTCGGAAAAACACCACAAATCCAAAGAAGGACACAGGGAAGTGGTGTGAATTTCATAACAGCCCCACTCACAGCACAAACGAGTGTCGGGCCAAACAGTCTTTGGTGGCCGAATTAAAGGCACCCGAATCAGATGCATTTTCTGATCCTGAGTTAGAACCAGACAAAGGAAATGACAAAGGGAAGCATATCATTGATGCAGATCCCAGTGCCATTATTACCACCACGAAGATTCATAGGGAGGGTCCAGAGGATCCAGAAGAGGGGGAGCGCCTCTTCCAGTCGCAGATGTGGGTGAAGGGTTCTCTGCTGCAATTTCTCGTCGATAGCGGAAGCCAAAAGAACCTCATTTCAGTTGAGGTCGTGAAACGTCTTGGCCTACCGACCATAGCACACCCACAACCGTATACCATCGGGTAGCTCCACCCAGGGAGAGATCTCCGCATCCGCCAGCAGTGCCGCCTTCCGTACAGTATCAAGCCATTCAAAGATGAGGTATTGTGTGATGTTGCTCCTCTTGATGTAGCTGATGTATTATTGGGCCAACCATACTTGTGGAGGCGACATGCTGTGTATGATTCTAGGCCTCGTGTTGTTATTATTACTTTGGGAAATAACTTGTACAGGATACCGGAGGTAGCACCACCTCCTGTCATATCTTTAACTACTACAAAACAACACAATAAGATTATTTCCCAAACCGGGAAATTCATTTTCCTTACAACTCACTCACAGGGAAAGAAAAATATTGTGGCCATAACCTCAAAACAGGGCTCCCTTGCACGGCTACAGCAAATGGACAAAGTCATGGAGGAATACGAGGAAGTTTTCCCCTCACTCATAGAGGTTCCTCTACACTGTCAGAACAAGCACTCCATTGATCTGACTCCCAACGCACCACCGCCTGATGTTGCCATACATCCTGAAACTACGCATACAAAATCCAAACATGTACTGTCTGAGGCTGATAAAGAAACCAAATTTACTAAATGCATCCAGCATGTCCACCCGCAGGTCCTTGATATCTTCAACACATCTAATACTCAATTCAACAGAATTTGTCTCATCTCATGGAGGATCTCAACGCAATGGGGACCATTGCTTCCTAAGGAGGGAGGAATGATCTAGGTGGATATCGGTGGCCACCCACCTATTCCATTTGGACTAGCACCATCAATTCTTGCAGCTCTTCACATTCAGCACAACTTACTATTTTTAGCAGGTTTTCGGGTCCTCCACTCCCGGAGCCGTTTTGGGGCATTAATAATCTAGGTGCATATTGGTGGCCAACCACCGAGTCCATTTGAACCCCCACCATCAGTTCTTTCAATTTTCAAGTTGCAACAAAACTTACTATTTTTAGCATTTTTTTGGGTCCTGAACTTCCGGAGCCGTTTTGAGGCCCTAAACGACATTTTTTGGGAAAACGGAGAGCAACATAGGTCCATGGACATATGTAACTCATTCAAAATTTGTACTCCTCGGATAGATCTTTCTAATGAGCTATTGAGCGCCATGAAACTTGAGACTGATGCCAAAGTTTACGCCTGGGAAGCTTAACCACCAATTTACTCAAACTAAACATAGTTTTGAAGGCGCCCTCATCTCCATGTTATGTTTTGAGTTTCTGGATTCACATTGTTTTTCAACAACAGTCAGTCTCGTGTTCACTCAGAATATAGTTCGAGGTCTATAGCCATCAAGACTTTCAGAGATTCGCTATCAAAGACCCTAGCTATTTTATTTCCATTGTTCAGAAGCATATTTCAGACTCATTTGACATTAACAGAAATGAAGTAATATCTGCTGCATTCCCATGTTCAAGGCTATTCTATTCTGCCATTCCTACAACCGATCAAACCCATCTACAAAAAAGGAAGAGGGGAACCCTTTGTTCTCGTTGTACCACTTGAATTATTTCAAGAACCACCATGAACAATATTATCCCCAGTGGGAGCTATATATTTGTAAGTATTGTTAGAATGGACTACGTTACGGCAGAAAAGGGGTCAAGATGTGCATGAGCTGACGAATATGTTCCATACCCTCCACACAAATTTGGGCATCAAATATTCGTAGAAGCATTTGGTGTTGAAGTATCGCAGTTGTCTGCACATATACATTCAGAAGGAAATGGAGTTCCTCAACATATCCTCGCTTGGTATGACATACCGGTATGCTACCAAGATTGAGCAGAAATTCAAACAGAAGAAGCTTGACTTTGGATCTACAAATAAAAAGCATGGGAAAGGTACCCCCAAACCGCAGAACAAAGGACAAAGCCAAAGCATGGTAGCCTAAGAGAACATGTCAAATCCACAAGCAAAGAACAGCACCACGAAGCCGAAGAAAGGCATGGAAAAGTGGTGTGATTTCCATAAGAGCACCATTCACAATACAAGTGAGTGTCAGGCCAAGCAGTCACTGGTGGCCGAGATGGAGGCTTATGAATTAGATGCATGTTCCGACTCTGAATCGGAACCCGACAAGGAGAATGAAAAAGGGAAGCATATTATCGATGTAGAGCCAAACACCACCTTTGCCACCATGAAGATCCAGAAGGAGGAACCAAAAGATCCAGAGGATGAGGAGTGTCACTTCCACTCCTTGATGTGGGTAAAGGGTTCCCTGCTACAGTTCATTGTCGACAGTGGGAGCCAAAAGAACCTGATTTTAGTAGAGGTCATGAAGAGGTTGGGCTTGCTGACCACAGCACACCCATAGTCGTACACCATCGGGTGGCTTCACCAAGGACGGGATCTTCGTGTTAGCTAGTAGTGTCACCTTCCCTACAGCGTCAAGCCCTTCATGAATGAGGTATTATGTGACATTGCTCCTATTGATGTTTGTGATGTATTATTAGGCCAACCATACTTGTGGAAGCGACATGTTGTGTATGACTTCTGACCTAGCATTGTTATTGTTACATTGGGAAAAAAGTTGTACAATATACCGTAGGTACCACCGCCTATCTCTATCTCTTTTGTTACTGCAAAACAATGCAGTAAGCTCATTTCCAAAATCAGGAAATTTGTTTTCCTGATGATCCACCCTCAGGGAAAGAAGAATATTGTGGACATGACCTCCAGACATGGCTTCTCTGCATGACAACAACAAATGAACAAGGTCATGGAGGAGTACAGGGACATCTTCACCTCACCCGTAGGGGTGCCTCCACATTTTCAGGTCAAGCACCCCATCGATCTGACCCCAGGTGCGTCACTGCCCAATGGACCGATCTATTGGCACTCTGTTCTGGAGAACGATGAAATCAAGAGGCAGATTCAGGAGTAGCTATAGAAAGGTCACATTCGGTCGAGTTCATCGCCATGTGGGATCTCGATCATGTTGGTGCTAAAGAAGGATGGGACTTGGAGACTTTGTATTGACTATCAGGCATTGAATAAGATCACTGTTCGGAATAGATACCTAAATCCCACAGATTGATGAAATTATAGACCAACTCAAAGGGATGAAATATTTCAGCAAGATCGACTTGAATTCCGGGTATCACCAGGTACCAATCGAACCCTCTACTATGTAGAAGACTGCCTTCGAAGCCAAGGTGGGCCTTTTCAAATGGTTGGTCATGCCTTTGGGGTTGTCGAATGCTCCCGCAACCTTCATGAGACTGATGGACGACATCTTGCAGCCATTCACCAACTCATTTGTAGTAGTGTACTTGGATGACATCCTGATCTTCAGTCCGACTTGGGAATAGCACCTCCACCACATCTAATAGGTCCTCCAAACACTACGAAAACACAAGCTGTGTGCCAATTTAGAGAAGTGCACTTTTGGCATGACCCGGGTTAAGTATCTGGGATACATTATTGATGAGCAGGGGGTGCATGTGGATCCAACCAAGATCTAAGTCATTCGGGATTGGCCAGACCCAACCACTCTAACAGAGCTTCGCATCTTTCTGGGTCTTGCTAATTTATACCACGGGTTAGTGTTGGGATTCTCTCATATCACTTTGCCCTTGAGTCAAGTCACCAAGGGAGGAGCGAAAGAAAAATTCTTTTGGTCGAAATATCAATAGAAGGCATTCATATAATTGAAACATCGCCTTTGCTCTTCTCCAGTTCTCACATTACCAAAATCACAACAACCATTTAAGATCGAGACAGATGCCTTAGACTATGTTATTGGAGCAGTTCTTACTCAACAGGGGCATCCAATGGCATATCACAATGAGACACTGTCTGACATAGTCCGCAAGTATCCCACTTATGAAAAAGAAATGTATTCCATTGTGTATTCTTTCCGAAAATGGAAGCATTACATTTTGGGGAAGGAAACGGTCATCCACACAGACCACCGACCCCTGTATTTCATACAAATGCAGGGGAAGTTGTAAAAAAATCACCTTGAGAATTGGTCCACATATCTGCAACAGTTTCATTTGAACATCAAGTACAAGAAGGGAAACACCAATAATGTTGCAGAATTCCTTAGCCGACCACCAATCGTGGCACTAACCACCATTCTCAACTCTTGTGGGAACGATACTTCTAATTGGATGCTTCTCTACAAGAGTGATTGGGAATTCGGCCACACATACAAGACACTCTTGGAAGGCAAGCAAGTTCCAAATTTTCACCTCCATGATGCACTATTATGTCACTCGGGACACCTTTTTATTCCTTCAAGCAAGCATGCCAAGATGATTTGGGAAGCGCACTACAGTCGGATCGTTGGGCATTTCGGAGTCGAGAAAATATGGCAGTACTACAGAAGTATTTCTATTATCCGAACCTTCGATAGGATGTCAGGAAGTACATCAGATCCTGCACTACTTGCGATATTTCCAAAATGACCATCAAGAAGCAAGGCCTCTATACTCCGCTACCTACCCCTAGTTGACCTTGGGAATCCATCTCTATGGATTACATGTCGAGCCTTCCTTCTACTAAGTAGGGAAATGACTGTGTTTTAGTGGACGTCGAATAATTTTCGAAGATGGCCATTATGGCGGCCTACAAGAAGAATATCACAACAAAATCCACTACTAAACTCTTCTTTGAATGAGTGTGGATGCACTTTGGGATCCCACAGTCTATCATCTTAGATCGGGACAGCTAGTTCCCTAGCAAATTTTGGTCCAGCTTCTGGTCAATGTTGGACACCAAGCTCACCAAGTCCACAACTTTCCATCACCAAACTAATGGCCAAACATAGGTTGTCAATAGGATGATCATACACATTATGCACATGTACAATTCAAAGCATCCATGCACATGGGATGAGAGCCTTCCCTATGTACAACATAGTTATAACATGGATCTCCACGACTCAACCGACCACGGCCCCTTTCAGGTGGCCTTGAGATTCCAGCCACTATGTCCCATTGATGTATCCATGCTATTTGCGGCTACTCAAACCGATTCGGCTCATGTGCAGTCTCAAGCTGACAAGGCGAATAGATTTCTATTTATGGGCAGGAATAAGAAATGGGAAATAGTTGGATGTTGCGGCTTTATATTAAGATCAAATTAGCAACCCACAGCAGCAAATGTCCAGTGAGAAATCCAAGCCTAGGGTAAGAAGAAAGGTGGCGTTACGAGATGATAGAGAGTCTGAACAATGTGGTATTTTGATAATTGGTAAATTGGGGAAGGAAAGGTGTCAGGTTTCAAAACATATATATATATCTGTGTGTGTGTGTGTGTGTTTTTTCAGTGTGCAACTAGCGGAACACCCCCATATATGCTGCTTCCTTCCTAGTCAACTCATAATACTAGATCAAGAATCTCTTACTATTGCACAACTACTCATGCATAAGTGAACAACACTGGACTATCCTCATTCTCAAAGTCATCTACTCCTCATTACTAATGGTCACTCCTCACACTATAGAAATGAGTGCATTCAGCACATCCGCCAACAAGTTCATGACATATTGGACAGATTCAATGCTAAGTACAAGCAACGACATGATCAACATCGGGTTCCACAAAACTCTTAGGTGGGCAACAAAGTGTGGCTACATTTGTAGAAGGAGCGCCTCGTTAGACCCCATCGCAAGTTTCGCCCACTCCGATATGGGTCGTACACCATCACCAAGGATGTAGGGGCCAATGCCTTCGAGCTTAGTATTCCACCATTTTTTGGTCAACACCCAGTGTTCAATGTGGACCACCTTCGACCCTACTTCCCACCTCCACTGGACACCTTTGACATTGCAGGACAACTCACACCAACATAGTTAAACCTAGACTCCATGGAACTAGCCACCACATATCATATCATGGACATGCAAATCAAGAACTCTCGCCAGCAAAAGATCCATCTGTATCGGGTTGTCAAAGCTGGCCACCTCCTACACTAAGGCAAATGGTTCACCAGGGACCAAGTTCAGCAGAAGTTTCCTCATCTCATGGAGGAACTCAACGCAATGGGGACCATTTCTTCCTAAGGGGGGAGGAATGATCCAGGTGGATATTGGTGGCCATCGGGCTATTCCATTTGGGGCCCCATCATTGATTCCTTCAATTTTTTAGTTTCCTTAATTGTAGCACAATTTACTATTTTTAGCAGTTTTTCGTGTCCTGAACTTCCAGAGCCATTTTGAGGACCTAAAATACATTTTTTAGGAAATTAGGAGCAACATGGAAGTCACTTCAATGTTGCTCACATCAAAAGTTTTAGTCCTCAGATATATCTTTCTAACGAAGTATTGTGTGCGTCAAACAAAGATCGTATGCCAAAGTTACGTCTGTGGGAAGATTGATGTACCAATTTACCCAAACAAGGCCCATAGTTTTGGCACTTCATCTCCTAAGGTTAGGTTTTTGGATGTTTATGGTTTTCCAATGTTTCTCAATAATAAATAGGCCCTCGAGCCTCATTGTAAAACAGTTTAGAGGCTTGTAGCCGCCACAACTCTTCTCAGAGCTAAGCTACCAATGCCCTAGCTATTTTATTTCCATTATGTCTGTAAGCATATTTCAGTTATTTGTTATTAATGAAATTAAGTTTTATTTCTGTTGCATCTTTGCGTTTATGTGTTGTTGAACCTCAGAATTACCCTCTCTTTGACAATTTTTCTCACATTTTTCCTTCACTTTCTCATAGGATTACAGACCCCAATCGATGATAAATTCTATGTTTTGTCTTAAGGATGCATTAAAATGATTAACATATTATATTTTCATGCTCTTACTATTTAGATATATTTTTGCAATTTAGCTAAATAATGTAGCATTTTATGCAGCTAACTGTGGATTATGTAGCTACTCTCATGGTTTAGCAGGTTCCAAGTGACAACTAAAGAAGTGGGTCACATGGGTGTTTCTAGAATCATTCCTACATGGATTCTATCATATTCACCCATTCTAGGTCGACAGAAAAGCAAGCCTAAAATCATGGTCAAAGATGGAGTCAAAGGACGTTAGCAAAAATCAATAGGACTGTTGATTTTCTCTTCGTAGAAAATCAAGAAGTCCAACATTCCTATTACAATTATAATAGCCACATGTAGCTAGTTTTACTCATAAACAGTTATGTAATTTTTGCTTTAAATATCTGTTGCATGAAACTGAGAACACAGTTCAAAATTTTAGTGTTAAACTTAGGCTTTTTTTTGATACTCTGTATTCTGAATTCACTCTTTCATAATATGAAGTTTATGCTGCCAGTGGTTGCTTGATTACATCCTTAATCATTTATCAGTTCAACCACATCAGTTGCAGAGGGCCCCTGCATTTGACGGAGGTTTTTCATTTATCTTTTTAGCTTAATTTCATTACTCTGTTTTTCAGCAATTCTGTTTTCTAATTAGGTTTATGCTTCATTTCAGTTTTTGAGCAATAGCATAGTGATAAATTACAACTGTGCAGCCTTTCTCTTCCAAGATATTTCGAGAAGATAGATAAATCTATTTTCCAATCGAATCAATATTGAAGAATTAAGAACACACAGTTGCTTAGTTTCCTTACTGTTTTGTCATTCATTTTCTCATAATAGGATTGTCAATTAACTGTGTTCATGGATGTTCCTAAAAACCATTTCAAGAAGATTGATTCATTCATACTTCCTAAATTGAATGGTTGAATGTCTAAATCATACAGTGATTGAATTTACTTAGCACATTGTTATTTACTTTCTAGGAATTTAGAAACTAAGGTGTAATTGACTTCTTAAAACAACACTTCAAGAGGGTAATGCTTCATATTGAATGATTCAAGAAAGTCAAATATACATTAGTTGTTTATTCTTTCACATTTTTCTTTCAGATCCTCACTTATTTTTATCATTGATATTCCTAAAGATCATTCCAAGAAGATTGATTCAGTCATACTTCCTAAATTGGATGATTGAATGTTCAATGAATGCAATTAATGAGTTACCTTTTGTATGATTTATTTGATTTTCTAGATCATCGAGTGTAATTGGTTGCTTGACATCATTTCAAGAAGATTATGCTTCAAAATTGAATGTTGGAGTAACTAAAGATACATTAGACGTTTTTCTCTACTTACTGTTTTAGGACATTAGGAGTTAAAGTACAGAAAGTTGCTTAATACATCATTTCAAGAGGTTCAGACTTCAAAATTGAATGTTGGAGTAACTTGAATTACATTAGTTGATTTCATTTTCTTTCTTTACTTTCAAGCATTGCAATTTCATTCTTAAACTTAGATCCATGGAATAGGACGAACAATAAGAACAACTAGATTCTTTGTTTTCCAAACTAGGTTTTTAACTAGTCAATAGTTTTTGGTTTCTTTTTATGAAAATTGGATTAATTTAGGAACACTTCCTTTTCTTCCTTTTAAAAATTTTATTAGACTCATTTAATTTTTTTCATAGTTTTAGATTAACATTCTTAGACATCAAGGAACATAAAAACCCCCAAAAACAACATAAAATACAACAACAAAGTAAGAAAAAGGCTAGCTAAGTACATATAGTACACCTACACTTCATCAATGTACAAACCCTGGTTGATAATTTATGAGAAATTTAGGACACTAAATTGACTAAACATTTTGGCGCCATTTCCAGGGAAGTGTAATTAAGTGACCTCATTTCTTACATCCAAAAAAAATGATATGCATAGAGAAAGAGACTCTAGGGGCGGATTCATAGCTAGAGGCAGGAGTTTAATCCCTACAACACCACTCACTCCACCAAGACCAAGAAGTGATACAACTCCATCTCAAACCCATATTCCATATTTCACTGTCCATAGACTTCCTGAAGTTCTAAGGTCAAAAATCCAATTTGGTGGATCTCTTACTTCATCCATTGAGGCAATATTAGAGGAAGAATATCCTAGGACTCCAACAGAAGGAGCAACCTTTTTCACTTCTACAGGAGAACATATTCTAGATGAAGAGTTATAAATCCCTAGCGGAGAGGAAGAAGAAGAACCTTTCTTCAACATACCATTGAGAGAGGAACCAAAGGAGCAGTTAACCCTGCAGGTTGAATCTTACATCAGCTCTGAAGAATCTATATTGGCATGAAGAGGAGAAGAAGGAGGAGATGGAGAAGGAGAAATTTTTAATGGAGAAAATGTACTATTTGGAGGAGGTAGAGGTAGAGGAGGAGATAAAGGAAGAGGTAGAGGAAATGCAGAAGGAGGTAGAGGCAGAGGAAATAGGGTGACTGAGAGTTCTTTTGGGTTCCCTATAATTGTTGAGGAGAAAAATGCTCCCATGAAAAATATCTCACCTTCTATTCTTCCAAACTTCCATGGATTTAAAAGTGAAGACACTGAGACCTTTTTGTTTGAATTTGAAGTCTTGTGCAGAACTTATGATTATTTACAAGACTCTAAAGAACTCAAACTTTTTCCTTCAACATTGAAAGGAGCGGCTCTAAAATCGTTCATGAGTCTAATCACTAGGTCTACTAGGACATGGAATGATATGAAGAGAGCATATTTAGAAAGGTATTTGGATTATTGCATACCTATTAATCACAAGGAGGAAGTGTTTAAGATGATGCAAAAGAGGATGAAAATTTGGAGGATTTACATGAAAGGTTTAACTATAACATAAAAAGAGAAAAAATGGAAAATCTAGATCAAGACACTTTAAAAGCTCTTTTGTTGAAAACAATTAGAGATTAATGGATAGATATCCTTAACATGATGGGGAAGGGGGACATCTCTCAACTTCCAATACCTGATATTGGAGAACTATGTATTAATCTCTCAAGAGGAAAATCAAAAACTAGGAAAGGTCCAATAGATCCTGCTCTTGCTAGGGTAAATAAATCTGCAACTGGAACAATAAGTAGGGTAGAAATTGGAAATATGCTTGATGAATTTAAAACAGTCATTTTAGGGAGTTTTAGTGGACATATAGACACCCTTAAGTTACAAAAAAAGTAGAAAGTCGAGACTGATGCTTAAATTAGCTATTTTTTGTCCCAAATGTAGAAAGAAGCACGCTTTAAGAGAATGTCCTCTTGAAGAAAAAGTCATAGAAACTTGTCTGATTTGTTCAGAAAGTCATGAGAATAAGAATTGTCCTTCAATTCCTTGTCTTAAGGATGTTTTTCAAGAATAAACAACTTCAAATCGAACAGAATCTCTTTGTTTGTCTCTAGAATACCATGGCAGGGGCCACAAACTCAAGGGTTTAAAAGCCAACTGTATACTCAGCCCCCACCAAACTGGAATTCTTGGCAGCAACCTTGGCCTCAATCTCAATCTCAATCTCAACCTTGGGCTCAAGGAATGAAAAATCCCTATGGAAGGTTCTCTCAGTACTATCAATATCCTCCATCATATCCAAATTATCCTCCCCAACAAATTCCTCAACAAATTCAACAACCCCAAATCCAAAACCAAAATCAAAATCCATAAATCTCACTACCATTCCCTCGGAGACCAAATCAGTTACCTGCCCAACCATTACCAAATCCCAACAATAAAAATCCTCAGAATACCTATATGATAGAAGGACAACAATTTCCAACTTACATGATTACTCCTCTAGATCTAAATGATGCCCAACTTAGATCTGGTAAGATATTAGAAAAGAAAAAGCCTTCTGTAGTCATTCAAGAACAAGATAATGCTGAGGAAGATTCTCTATAGCCCAATAAAAGTTTTGAAGAAGAAATATCTCTTCAAAACCAAAATTCTAAAAATGAAAAACAAAAGAACTAATAAATTCAACTCCTATCATAGAGCAACAATCATTACCTACTTCTACACCTCCTTTTCCTGAAAGATTACAAGTTGATAGAGGGATAGAAAAGCATATTATGTTGCCTAATTATGATTTCCTAGATGAATTGAAAAATGTTTGCATCAAAATCCCTTTGTTACAAGCCATCAAGGAAATTCCAATTTTAGCTAAAACAATAAAGGAGTTGAGTATGAAGAAACCAGGAAGAAAAATAAAAGAAATAAAAATAATTCAGCTTGTAGGAAAAATAGCAAACATAATGATGGGAAAAATTGCCATTCAAAAATATTTAGACCCAGGAAGTCCAGTTGTAAAAACACATATCACTGGAGTTGAAATTCCAAATGCATTGATTGATTTAGGAGCAGCAATAAACATCATGAGCAAACAAACCATGGAACAGCTCAAGCTTTCTATTCTTCTTTATGCAACCACATTATTGCAACTAGCAGATAGATCTGTAATCAAACCAGATGGTGTGTTAAAAGATATTTCAGTGTCCTTAAACTCTTGGGAGTACCCTATTGATTTTATGATCTTAACTCCTAAGAATAATCTAGGAGGACACCCATTCATATTAGGAAGACCTTGGTTGGCTACAGTTGATGCTTTCATTAGCTGTAGATCTGGTGACATGTATATTTCTTATGGTAATTCAACCAAGAAATTCACTCTATATCCTCCATCAAGAACAATCACAGAGATAGATGACAAAGAATGGATTGATGATGAAGATAATATACAACCTCTTTTTACTATTTCCACCATTAGTGAAGATAGTCAAATCTTGAATACAATAGAAAATTACGAATCATCTCCAGAGTATGAACATGATCAATTTCAAGAAAATCCACTATTGAATATTTGTCATCTAGGAAGATGTCTGTTTACTCTATGGAAGAATTTGGTAGCTCTACAATTGAAATCTTTCCAGGGAAAACCTTGAACATAAAAAATAACTTGGAAAAATTACAACATGAAAAGCTAATCAAAACATTACAACAACATTATTCTGCCTATGCATGGGAGTACACTGCCATGAAAGGAATTAGTCCTAAGACTTGTATACATCACATCTACATTGAGGAAATTTTTAAACCTATCAAACAACCTCAAAGAAGGATGAATCCAAATCTTAGGGAAATTGTGAAAGAGGAGTTGCAAAAATTGTTGAATGTAAACTTCATTTACCCAATTTTAGACAACCAGTGGGTTTCCCCCTTAGTGATTGTGTCTAAAAATAATGGTAAATGGAGGGTATGCATTGATTATCGAGAGTTGAATAAAGCCACCCTAAAAGATTATTTTCCTTTTCCATTTATAGATCAAGTGTTAGATACATTAGCGGGTAAGAAGTATTTCTCATTCTTGGATGGTTTCAGTGGTTACAATCAAATTCAAGTAGCACCTGAAGATCAAGATAAAACCACATTCACTTGTCCATGAGAGACTTATGCCTACCGAGTAATTCCTTTTGGATTGTGCAATGCACTTGCAACATTTCAAAGGGCAGTACTAGGATTTTTTTCTGATCTAATACATGATTTTGTAGAGGTTTATATGGACGACTTTACAGTTTATGGTAATACATTTGAAGAGGCTTTAGAAAACTTGGAAAAGGTTCTTAAAAGATGTAAGGAAGCAAACCTTTCACTAAGCCATGAAAAATGTTTCATGATGTTTACAGAAGGGATTGTTTTAGGACATCACATTTCAGGAGATGGAATTAAAGTTGATAAATCTAAAGTTGAATTCATCTCTAAATTATTAATTCCAAGTTGTCAAAAATATGTTAGAAGTTTTCTAGGATTCACAGGATACTATAGAATATTTATAGAAAATTCACCAAAATAGCATCCCCACCCTTCAAGTTACTCACCAAAGATTGTGAATTCACTTGGAATTCTAATTGCCATTTAGAATTTGAGACCCTGAAAGCAAAAATTTCTGAAGCACCCATCTTAAGAGGTCCAAATTGGAAACTACCTTTTCACATTTCAACAGATGCTTCAGATACAGCTCTGGGGGATGTATTAAGACAAAAATATTTGATCCCCTATTCCATCTATTACACAAGCAAGAATTTGACTCCCACATAGTTAAATTACACTGTAACTGAAAAGGAATTCTTATTTTTGGTTCATGCTATCAACAAATTCAGACATTACATAACAGGCTATGAAACCTTTGTCCATACAGATCACTCTGCAATTAGGTACTTAATGAATAAATCTATTACTAATGGCAGAGTTACAAGATTGTTATTACTCCTGCAAGAATTCAACATCATTGTTCTATACGGACCTGGAAAACAAAACAAAGTTGTTGATTTCCTATCTAGAATTCAAAATATCAAAGATGATACTCCAGTTGAAGATAAATTTCCTGATGAATATATTTTTGCAGTAACTACTAAGACCCCTTGGTTTGAAGATATTTCTAATTACTTAGTCACATGGAGATTACCTTCACATATATTTCCAAGAGAGAAAATAAAAATCATTCAAGAAAGTGCAAGATACTCATGGATTACTAATGAATTGTATAAAACGGGTCCAGATCTCATTATCAGGAGATGTGTTCGAGAAGATGAAATGCTTGAAATGATTAAGGCGTGTCATGATGAGCCTTGTGGAGGACACTTTGCTGACAAGAGGACAGCCTATAAAATCCTTCATTTAGGATATTATTGGCTATCCATCTTCAAATATGCCAAAGAATATGTCAAAAGATGTGACAGTTGCCAAAGGGTAGGGAAACTTGCTCCTTCAAATGAAATTCCATTACAACCTCAGGTACTTATTAAACCTTTTGAAAAATGGGCTTTGGATTTTGTAGGAACAATCAATCCTCCATCTAAACAAAATAAGTATATTCTGGTATGCACTGATTATGTCACTAAATGGGTAGAGGCTAAAGTATTATTTCTTGCTAATGAAAAATCTGTAGTTGATTTTCTCTTTAAGGATATCTTCACTCGTTTTGGTGTTCCAAGAGAAATTGTGACAGATCAAGGAGCTCAGTTTACATCCAAGGTGGTGAAAAATCTCATGGAAGATTATAAGATCAAACATAGAAAGTCCACTCCTTACCAACCACAAGCAAATGGTTAAGTGGAATCTACCAATAAGGTGACTGAAGGAATTCTCACTAAGACTGTACATCTACACAGAAGAGATTGGGAAAAAAGACTTCCTGAAGCCTTATGGGCCTACAGAACTACATGGAGGAACACAACATGACATACTCCCTATGAACTTGTTTATGGGAATCATTTCATGTTCCCTATAAAGTTTCAGATCCAAACCTTCAATATGGCAGTCCAAGTGGGACTTGATTTATCAGAAGCACAGAAACATAGATTGGAGAAAATCAATGAGCTTGATGAAATCAGGAAAGATGCAGTTCAAAGAACCAATATAGTCTAGCAGCAAAGGGCTAAATGGCATGATAAGTACATTAAAGAGAATAAATTTCAAGCAGGAGATTGGGCACTTTTGTTCGATTCAAAATTCAAAGATTTTCAAGGAAATTTTCAGACTCATTGGCTTGGGTCATATGAGATTGAAAAAGTCTTTGATAATGGAGCAGTGAGAATAAGGACAATAAATGAAGAAAATGTACCTCTTCTTGTGAATGGTCATAGTTTGAAAGTATATCACAAACCACTTTCAAAATAAGAGTTTGTCAAGATATTTCAAGATAACATTGATATAAAGTTAGTGGAGAATAATCCTTCTTCTTCACTAACTTAGCTTTTATTTTTCCTGCATTCATAAAATAAAATAATAATAATAAATAAATTGATAAAAAAATAAAAATAAATTGTATAAATATGAAAACCAATCAGTGATTGGCATACTTATACAGAAAATACAGGGTGAAAATCAAAAATTTCTGACATCCTATTTTTTCCATTTTCTTTTTTGTAATAAGTAGTGACACAAAACTACATTCATTGTCTGCATATTCATTTCATTTTACAATTTCATTCCATCACACTCCACTGTCATTTTACAGTCACTCCACTTCCATTCCATTTTTCACACTCATTCCATTCCATAAATCACTCCACTTCCATTCCATTTCATATTCATGTTCCATACTTCATTCTTTTTACAAAGTACGTTATGCAGCTCATTGTATTCTGCATTGATTCCATTCTGCAGCTAATTTGATTCTGCAGCCACTTCAGTAGTTCTGACATATGATGATTGCAAGGAAGGATTATGTTTTAAAGACCAACATGCTATAAAGAGTACTTAAGGATCAACACCAAAGCAAAAAGGTTAAGTTCTAAAGGTAAAGTGCAAAAATTTGTTTTCATAGCAAGGTTAAAACATGAAACATGTATAATATGAACATTCATATGTTTCCTTTACAACTCATTGTTTGATTTGATTACAATAACCATCATACTATATATCAGCCACTTCCCTTGATTATGACTAACAGTCATGATCTATGACGTGACATACTTGTCTACGTCTCTCCAAGACCCTACCATCTATTTATTCCTACAAACCCTCCATAAACATCCATCATATCTGCAGCCAATTCATTTCCATAAAAAGAAGGGTAATTCTGAAGGTTGAAGAACTTTGCATAGTAGAAGGATGGGGCTTATTGTCAGATCAGAACCAATTGGAGAAAAGTACATGGAAGGATACCCATAGCTTAAATAATTGTTACAGAAAGATGGATGGCTGAGGTTCATAGAGAAATTTAATCGCTTTCATAAGGAAATCACAAAATCCTTTGCTTGGTCTTTTGATAGAACCAAAGTAGAAAGTGGAGATATCAAGTTTGTAGTGACTAAGTCATTCATGGCCGAGGCTACAGAACTTCCAAGGCACGGTGAAAGATGGTTCAAGAACAAGGAGTTCCATAGTGATTCATGGAAGGTTATGATTAAAAACCCAAGTATGGATGTCTCTATTTTTAGAAAAGGAATCCCAAGTTCAGCTCTTAGGATTAAATGGGAATATGCTCTTGATTTTACAGAAATTTATAACTTTTGAAAGAAGGTTTGGTTGCATGTATGTCTACCATATCCATTTACTGATGAATTTCCTAGAAAATGGTGAAATCAATCTTCCTTTCTTTTTGCTTAATAGTTTAAGAAGGATGGCTTCAAATGTGCAAAAGAGAATACAGTTCATAGAGACCACCATGCATCACCATGGGTTGGTAAAAATATTGATTGAGTTTCATTTAAGAAACATAGGAGATACTTGGGAGGATTTCCTTGTTAGGAATCATTTTCAAGAACCACCAGAGTGACTACCCAAGCAAGATAATGTCAAGAAAAGAAAAAGAAAGAAAACTGATAAAAATGTTGAAGATAGACCTGAAACCTCATTACAAAAGACTGATATGAATTTTGAAGAAAAAACTGAAACCTCATTACAGAAGAATGATGAAAAGCTAATTTCTAAAGAACTAACAGAAATCAGGAAACAAATCAAGACAAGAGGAAAGAAAAGAAAAGAGAGTAAGGATACAAATGAGGGGAATGAAAGTCCTCCAAAACTAAGAAGGAGCTCTAGACTCTGAGTTACCATGAAGAATACATTATCAAAAGGTACAAATCTTATAAATATTGATGAGGAAACCCCAATTCCATCACCTGTTAACATCTCTCCTACACAGAGTCCTCAGAATTATCTTGTTTATCATCTTGAAGAAGGCCCCAACAGAAGATCTCCTGGCATGGACCCAGTCCAACAGAAGATATATGATTATGTAGAATCACTGGAGAGGAGAAGTGCCTTAATGAAACCAGAACCTCTTGTCAATCCACAAGAACCTCTAATTGATGCTTTTAAGCAGGATATTTATCAATTAGAGATATTGAATAGACATATCAAACAAGAGAATGAGACCTTGAAGGAGCGAAACAAATTGGACAAGGAAATTCATGATAATATTGTTTTGCATATAGGACTGTGGTACAAGAAAAATAGGAAATTGAAGAAGAAGAACAAGTTATTGAATAGAGCAGTCATTAACCTCAAATAAAAGCTTCTTATGAGAGGGCCCAAATTGACAGTCACTTCAAAGAAGAACAAAATAAGGAAATTAGATGTGTTAGAAGAAGTGTCTGAATAGATGCAGTAGGGAAGAAGAACTCGTATTTTTGGCAAATTGCATGAGGACATGCAATGATTTTGCAGTGGGGGTATGTTGAACCTCGGAATTACCCTCTCTTTGACAGTTTTTCTCACCTTTTTCCTTCACTTTCTCATAGTATTACAGACTCCAATCAATGATAAATGCTATGTTTTGTCTTAAGGATGCATTAAAATGATTGCCATATTATATTTTCATGCTCTTGCTATTTAAATAGATTTTTGCAATTTAGCTACAGAATGCAGCTTGTTCTGCAGCTAATTGTGGATTCCGTAGATACTCTCATGGTTTAGCAGGTTCCAGGTGTCAACTGAAGAAGTGGGCCACATGGGTGTTTCTAGAATCATCCCTACATGGATTCTATCCTATTCACTCGTTCCAGGTCGACAGAAAAGCGAGCCTAAAATCATGGTCAAAGATGGAGTCAAAGGACGTTAGCAGAAATCAGTAGGACTATTGATTTTCTCTTTGTAGAAAACCAAGGAGTCCAACAGTACTATTACAATTATAATAGCCACCTCTAGCTAGTTTAACTCATAAACAATTATGTAATTTTTGCTTTAAATATCAGTTGCATGGAACCGACAACACAGTTCAGAATTTTAGTGTTAAACTTAAGCTTTTTGTTGATACTTTGTATTCCGAATTCACTCTTTCATAATATGAAGTTTATGTTGCCAATAGTTTCTTGATTACATCCTTAATCAGTTAGAAGTTCAACCACATCAGTTGCAGAGGGCCCCTGCATCTAAAGTAGGTTTTTCATTTATGTTTTTAGCTTAATTTCATTACTCTGTTTTTCAGCAATTTTGTTTTCAAATTAGGTTTATGCTTCATTTCAGTTTTTGAGCAATAGCATAGTGATAAATTACAACTATGCAACCTTTCTCTTCCAAGATATTTCGAGAAGATAGATAAATATATTTTCCAATCGAATCAATATTGAATAATTAAGAACACACAGTTGCTTGGTTTCCTTACTGTTTTTTCATTCATTTTCTCATAATAGGATTGTCAATTAATTGTGTTCATGGATGTTCCTAAAAACCATTTCAAGAATATTGATTCAGTTATACTTCCTAAATTGAATGGTTGAATGTCTAAATCATACAGTGATTGAATTTACTCAGCACATTTTTATTTAATTTCTAGGAATTTCGAAACTAAGGTGTAATTGACTTCTTAAAACAACACTTCAAGAGGGTAATGCTTCATATTGAATGATTCAAGAAAGTCAAAAATACATTAGTTGTTTATGCTTTCACATTTTTCTTTCAGATCCTCACTTAGTTGTATCACTGATATTCCTAAATTTCATTCCAAGAAGATTGATTCGGTCATACTTCCTAAATTGGATGATAGAATGTTTAATGAATGCAATTAATGAGTTACCTTTTGCATGATTTATTTGATTTTCTAGATCATCAAGTGTAATTGGTTGCTTGACACCATTTCAAGAATATTATGCTTCAAAATTGAATGTTGGAGTAACTAAAGATACATTAGATGTTTTTCTCTACTTACTGTTTTAGGACATTAGGAGTTAAAGTACAGAAAGTTGCTTAATACATCATTTCAAGAGGTTCATACTTCAAAATTGAATGCTGGAGTAACTTGAAGTACATTATTTGATTTCATTTTCTTTCTTTACTTTAAAGCACTGCAATTTCATTCTTAAACTTAGATCCATGGAATAGGACGAACAATAAGAACAACTAGATGCTTTGTTTTCCAAACTAGGTTTTTAACTAGTCAATAGTTTTTGGTTTTTTTTTATGAAAATTAGATTAATTTAGGAACACTTCCTTTTCTTCCTTTTTAAAAGTTTATTAGATTCATTTAATTCTTTTTATAGTTTTAGATTAACATTCTTAGACATCAAGGAACATAAAACCCCCCAAAAACAACATAAAATACAACAACAAAGTAAGAAAAAGGTTAGCTAAGTACATATAGTACACCTGCACTTCATCAGTGTACAAACCCTGGTTGATAATTTATGAAAGAAATTTAGGACACTAAATTGACTAAACATGTGTATTTCTATATTTCATTGTGTTCTTGCATAAATATCGATAACCTGTAACAACTTGGGTTGAGTTACGGATCCTGGAAGCCCTTGGTGGGTTGAGTTACTAGTCCTGGAAGCCCTGGTTGTACAAACACTTTGGAATATCAACAAAAAAATTTGGTTGAGTTACTATTCCTGGAAGCCCTATTTGGAACAAACGCTCTAGAGCCTTGTACAACTTGGGTAGAGACCAATGTGGTGATGGTCATTGATGTTTGACCGTGAGGTGGAATCACTGGTGGAGGATTGAGGTGGTTTGGCCTCTGGAAGCCCTGGTTTGGTTTTTTTGTTATTCCATGAGATCCCACATTCATGCTTGGATATGGCACGGGGATGATTGGATGAAAGAAATAATTGCTTCAACCCTATCTATGGTCGGGTGGTTTACCCCAGTGGACCAGTTAGCTTGGGTAAATGTGGGAGGAGGGTGTTACAGAGTGGTATCAAAGCATGGTTCACCCCTTGGACTGGATGGGTGATGTGTCGGTCATACATACATGTCACTTGCATATGTGTTCTTTACGTTAGTGATATATGTTCTTATTGTTTATGCATGGTAGTGATCATGGTTGCAGTGGTGTTGCCATGTGAAATTTGATGGTGTCGTTGTTGGATGTGGTCGACATGAATGCATGTCGGTTGTGCATTGTTCATGTATGTCATTGTGTATATGTTTTTATGCATACATTGACATGGTGATAGTTTTCGTGCATGATTTCATGGTATGTGGTTGGTATGTTCATGCATTGATGATTGGATAATGGTTAAAATGATGATTATATGTTGATATGATTATGTTTATATATGTATTGCACTAATTTGGTTGATCATTTAGATGAGATATCCACCCCTGAACTAAATTGAGGAACGTTGGTTTGTTTATGTTTTATTTTAGCTGACATGATATGCCTTGTAGGAAGAGAAGAAAAAATATGACTATCAATATGGTAGACTACAGTTCACAATATTTTCCCTATAGGTTAGATGAGCAACATGGTGATGAGTACTCCGCTCACATAGTAGACACTTTGAGAATTTTGAAGGAAGAAATAAGGATTTGCAAAGAAGATAGTGACTGAATCATTCAATCATAAGAGAGACTTGCTAGGGCATAGGAGAAGCAAGCATAAGTCAATGAAATTACCCTTCAGGGCTTTTCAGACTTTCAGAGACAAGGATTGCTTAAAATCAATCATGGGAAGGAGGATAGAACTAATGGGGCATATGGTAGTAGATCTCATGGTGGGCACAAGTTGGATATAGATGACATAGTCAGAGATGGCAGATTATTGGATACACCTGTTATACGAGGCAATGGACATGGGTGTTACTCTAGTTCTGGTTTAGACAAGTATCATGGTCATCATCATTATCATCCATATAGGAGGAGTGACTGGGGATATTTTCCAGATAAGTTCAAGAAAGCAAAGCCACCTACATGTGATGGAGAGATGAAGAAGTCACAGGATGCATAAGCATTGTTACTTGGGATGAAAAAGTTCTTCATATTGCATGATTAATCAGAGAACATGAAGGCTAGAATAGTTATGTTCAATCTTAAAGGTAAAGAAAAAAATTGGTGGGAAGATGTAAAGAATGTTAGAAGCATTTGGGAAGAGGAGTTAACTTGGAGTGGGTTCGAGAGACTATTCAGAAAGAAGTACCTATAATAGAGATACTATGATGACAGGGCAAGGGAATTATATGAGTTTAAGAAGGGATCTATGACCAATGAGGAGTATACTAGTATATTCTTAGAGTTATTGAGGTATGTGCCTTACCTCAAAGAGGAGAAGGCCAAGAGTCAACGATTCATCAGTGGGTTGTCGGTAGCATTCAAGGACATAATTGAGTTTGATGAGCCTAGATCATTGGAGGAGGCCATCCAAAAGCTAAAGCATTATTATGAGCAATCAAAGTGCATATCTGAGAGTAAGTTGAACTGGAAATGTAAATCATAGAATAAAGGAAAATTGGATAAGAAGCGAGCAAGGCCTCAAGTCACAGGTAACAAATAGAATGTAGCACCACCTAAGAATTTCAATGCGTTGGATAGAGGATATGGATTTTGTTTTGAGGATCAAAACAAGGGTGTAGGATGGAAGCCTTTATTGTGTTGGACATGTGGTAAGGACCATCACAAGAGAGATTATCCACAACATCAGGGTTATAGGCCGCAGATCTATAGTTCTCAGAAGGCAACAGATAGTGGAGGATGTTGGACAAAGTATTCCTCGAATTTATGCAAAGTTGGATAACAGACAGGTTAATCATCAAGCATCTATCATTGAGATGGATGGTAAGCTTTGTGATCAATTTTTTTCTATTTTGATTGACCCTGGATCTAATTAAAGTTATGTTAATCCTGACCTGGTGGATAAGTGTGGTTTTCATAAATAAGTGCATGCAGAGTCTTGGTTAGTGCAGTTGGCTATAGGTACAAATAAGAGAATTCATCATTGGGTAAGAGCTTATGCATTTCAACTAAATGGTATGCTTGTGTTAGCGCATCTGAATATACTTCTGTTGGGATCATACGTTGTATTTTTGGGTATGGATTGGTTGTATCTTCATAGGACCAAGGTGGACTGTTATGACAAGGATATTGAGTGCTTGGATGACAATGGAGAGTAGAGAGTCTTGCAGGGTAAGAAGAAGGCAAAATCAATTAGAATGGTGACACATATGCAGGAAAAGTGTAGTTGGAGGAAAGGGTGTGTGTTATTTACAGTGCATATTTCTAGTGACAAAGGTAAGGAATTTGAGGATGCGAATGTCTTGAGCAGGTACCCAATTCTACAACAGTTTTAGGATGTGCTTTTGAGATTTCAGAGTTTCCACCTCACAAGGAAGTGGAATTTTCTATTGAGTTGGTACCATGGGCAACACCGCCATTAAAGGCACCATACATGATGAGCTCTCTAGATTTAGTAAATTTGAGCTTGCAGTTGAAGGAAATGATTGACAAGGGATACATCAGGCCAACTGTATCACCTTGGTGTGCACCGATGTTTTTTCTGAAGAAGAAGGATGGTACTCTCAGGTTGTGCATCGATTACAGGCTGGTGAACAAGGTGACCATAAAGAGCAAGTGTCCATTTCCAAGGATTGATTATTTGTTTGACCAGTTGAAGGGAGAAATAGTGTTCTCAAATATTGATCTAAGATCCAGATATCACCAGGTGCACATTAAAGAAGAGGACATCTACATGATCAATTTCAGGAGAAGGTATGGGCATTATGAGTTTGTTTTAGTTCCTTTTGATTTGACTAATGCTCCAACTACTTTTATGCGTTTGAGGAATAATGTATTGCGTCCTTATCTGGGAAAGTTTGATATTTTATTAATTGATGATATATTGGTATATTCTAAAAATGAAGAAGAGCATGTCGAACACTTAGCAGCAATATTGAGATTGTTGAGAGAGCATCAGTGGTATGTTAAGCTTAGTTAGTGTAGTTTCTTTCAGACAAAGGTACATTACTTGGGACATGTGGTTTCTAAGGAAGGCATAGCAGTGGATCCAGAGAAGATAAGGGCTATCATGGAGTGGGTAGCTCTTAGGGAGGTGGATGAGGTAAGGTCCTTTATGGGGTTAGCAGGTTATTACAAGAGGTTCATTAGGAAATTATCATAGATTGCTTACCCTATCATGTCATTGCAAAGGAAATGTAAGAAATTTTAATGGACAGAGGAATGTGCAACCAGTTTTGAGCAATTGAAAAAATTGTTGACAAATTCTCTAGTTCTAAAGATCACAGATCCAGACAAAGAGTTTGTGGTGTGTAAAGATGATTACAAGAGAGGACTTGGTGGAGTCCTTATGGAGGAAGGACGGGTGGTGTGCTATGAATCAATGAAAATAAATGATCACGAGTAGAACTATTTGACACTGGATCTTGTGTTGGCAACTATAATCCATGCATGGAAGATGTGGAGGCACTATCTTCTTGGTACGAGGTTCATACTGATGAGTGATCACAATTGATTGAGGTATTTATTTGACCAACCGAATATGAATTCCAGGCAAGCTAGATGGTTGGCCACGATCAGTGAGTTCGAATTTGAGACCATCTACATTAAAGGTAAAGAGAACAAGGTTGCATATGCTCTTAGCAAGAGGATACAAGTGAATCATATAGCAACTACAAGCTCCTATGGGAAAAATTTACAGGATCGGATCTTGTAGGCAGGACAATAGGATGACAAATACGTGGATGTTATGCACAGGTTACAACAGGGTACAAGTGATCAAGATGTGGACTATCGTCTCACAACAGATGGATTGGTCAGATTTGGGGACAAGATGTATGTGCCAAATAGAAGTGAGCTCAATAAGCTTATATTGGGAGGTTTTCATGCTAAATCATATTCAAGTCACCTGGTATATCAGAAGACATGGACGACAGTAAATAATTTTATTATTGGACGAATCTGAAGGGAAGTGGCAGAGTTTGTGGCTAGATGTTTGGACTGTCAGCTTGTGAAAGAAGAATGTAAGTATCCAGGTGGATTACTTCATCCTTTTCTAATTCCAGGGTGGAGATGGGAGGTCATTTCTATG
This sequence comes from Pinus albicaulis, assembly GCA_034641835.2. Lineage (NCBI taxonomy): Eukaryota > Viridiplantae > Streptophyta > Pinopsida > Pinales > Pinaceae > Pinus > Pinus albicaulis. The sequence continues at coordinate 405,085,038 of CM076578.1, read as the reverse complement.
GATTTTATCACAGGTTTTCCAAGGGAATTTAGACAACATGATTCCATCATGGTTGTGGTGGATAGGTTGACAAATATTGCACACTTTATTCCAGTGAAGTCTACTTATTTAGCTAGTGATGTAGCACAAGTATCTGTCAAAGATATAGTGAGGTTGTATGGTGTTCCGAGGAATATTGTGTTAGACAGGGATGCTAAGTTAACTTCCAAGTTTTGCAAGGAGATGTTTGTAGGTTTGGGGACAAATTTCAGTACAAATTATCATCCGCAAATAGATGGACAAACAGATAGGGTCAACAGGCTATTGGAGGACATGTTGAGTATGTATGTGATGCATCGACATAGGATATGGGAGGAGTACCTTCTATTGTTTGAGTTCACTTACAATAATGGATATCAGGAGTCTCTGAGGATGAGTTTGTGGGAGGCACTCTATGGGCATAGTTGTAACACTCCCATTAGTTGGAGTGATCCAGTTAACATGGTATTAACTAGACTGGACATGTTGGCAGAGATGGAACAGGAAATGCAGGTAATCAAGAAGAATTTGAAGGTAACACTGGACAGACAGAAAACTTATGTGGATCAGAACATGATGTTTAAGGAGTTTCAGGTTGGGGAACAAGTCTACTTTCACATCAAGCCCAAAAATGTCTCCTTGAGGATTGGATCATGTGAAAAGCTGGCACTTCGGTATTGTGGACCTTTCAATATTCTTGAGAGGATTGGACCAGTATCCTATCGACTTGCACTGCCTCCTACAGTGAAATTCCATGATGTTTTCCATGTATTATTGCTTAACAAGTATGTTAAAGATTTTAATCATGTGATTGACTGGTCTATATTGCAGGGGGATCTATAAGGAGAATTCCAGCCGGAACCTCAGCATATTTTGCAGAGAAAAATTTTCATGCTCCAGAACCAATCAATCGAGTAGGTTAAAGTGCAGTAGAAGCACTTTTGGCCCGATGAACCTACATGGGAGATGATTGATCAAATGTGGGCTATGTGTCCTTCTCTATTCACTAGTTGAGCAAATGTTTTTGGGTGGTGTTTTGGTATATGTATATATGTATATGGATGTAATTATTTCCATGAGTTTTGTTATAAATATCCAATAAGAAGTATAGGTGTCATATCATTATGGTTGTCATGTTTCTATGTTGGTTTGGTTCTCAGTAGGTTTATCATTGTAAATATTGCAATGAGCTAAGTTATAAAGCTCCATGGGCAGTAAGTTTTGCTTTTAGTAGCCTTGTTGCTTGTAGGTGTCATTGAACATCGAGGACGGTGTTCCCCCAAGGGGGAGGGTTCTGTAACAACCTTGGTCAAAAATCCATGTAATAAACTTAATAAAGGAAAAATAATAACCATGGATATGGGACACATATTCCAAGCTGAATGTTAGGCAAAAACATAGTGATGGGGATCACTTGTGATTAATTAATGGCTATGCAGATTGGAAAAGGCAATGAAAAAGGATTTGGAAAGGCATGTGGCATTTATTGGCATTTTATTTAGGAAAATAATGGAAAATAGGAGATATGGGAGGTGAAAGGTCACAGGTTTCATGTGAGGAGTAAAATGAAGGAAAATAATGGAAAATTGAAGAAAATAGAGACCTCGTTTATAAAAATTCTTATGAGGATCAGTTGGTGGCTTTTTATCAGTTCAGTTTTAGAGCTCTCATTCTATTAGATATCTCTCTCATACTCTTGGACACTTATAGTTTTCTTGGAGCACCCTTGGAGGAGTGTGGCACACTTGGGATTTGGAGAAAGAAGGCAAAAGAAGAGCATAAAAGGGCAAGAGGATTTTGGGATCAACAATAACAACTGGTTTTTCTTGGAGATACCAAGTTCCATGTATAATTCCCTTACTAGTTTTGGCATGCATGACACATGAATGTGGTTTCTTGGTCATGATGTGTCATTAGCATGGAGGATTTCCTGGATTGATAGTGGTTTTTCCTAGCCTTTCCATTTCCTGGATAGCCATGGTGTTGTGGGTTCCTTTCCTTTTATTTTCTAGTTGGTTCTCATTTTCCTTTGGTTGTAGTTTGAGTTACTAGTTCCTGGAAGCCTTGGTTGGAAAAATGTTCTGGAATCCCTGTAAAATCTTGGGTTGAATTACTAGTCCTGGAAGCCTTAGTTTGAGAAACGATTTGGAAGCCCTGGTTGGAAAAACACTTTAGAATCCCGACAACAGTTGTGGGTTGAGTTACTAGGCCTGGAAGCCTCAGTTGGAACAAACAATCTGGAGCCCTAGAAAACTTTGGTAGAGACCAATCTAGTGATGATTATTGATGTCCAACTGTGAGGTGGAACCATTGGTGGAGGTTTGAGGTAGTTTGGCCTCTGGAAGCCTTGGTTTGGTTTTGTTTTGGTTATTCCATGAGATCCCACATTCATGCTTGGAATATGGCACAAGGGTGAATGACTAAAAGAAAGAATTGGTTCAACCCAATCTATGGTTGGGTGGTTCTAGGAAGTCCCAAACATGGTTGCATTTTGCATATGTTAATAAGAGCTATTTTTCTCTTGTATTTGATGGGTAAATGTACTTGCTATTATGTGGTTTATATGGTTGTTATAGTCTTGCTATTTCTATTGTTTATATGCAAGTTATGAGCATGTTTTATGACATTGATGATGTATGGCTCCCATCATGTTTTGATTAGAAAATGAATGAACAATGAATATATGGCCTAATAGATGATAATTCAACAATTTTGATAAGGCATCAATTCTTCTTAATGATTCTTAGATAAGTATGAGACCGCTATGCTCAAGTATGTTGTTATGACCTATAGAATTCATATTTGTGATATGTTTGACGAAATCCCATTCATGGCTAGTAGGGGTTCAGTCAAATCCTTGATCAAATGTTTATATTAGTAGCCTTGTTTCAATGTTATTTATCATTTTTGAAGGTTTCATGAAGTTATGGGAAGTGGCCTGATCCCTAGCCCTGTAAAAGTGGCACAGATTCTAGGGTCGTTGGCTCAAAACTAGCAGGAAAAGTCCACAGTTACTGGTATGCCTTATCGTGGGAGTGACTGGAAGGCCTCAGTCGCTTGCGGGGCTTGTCATAGGAGCTATTGAGGGTCCATACCATTCAAATTCCAAGTTTCTTTAGGGGTTGGTCACTTGAAAGGGTTGGTTGGCTTCTGAAGGTTGTGTAGTATGTGTGGAAGGTAAAATTAGTTGTGTTTTGTTGGTTCTGCTTCCTCAAGGTGACCTAGGAGGTTAAATCACACCATAGTTCCCTCTCTTCGTATGTTTACCTTGGTGGAACGATTAGCTTGGGTAAATCTGGGAGGAAGGTGTTACACTAAAGTGGAGTCGTAGCTTATGCTTAGGGGGCGACTGACTAATGAGAGAGCTAGAACATTACAATCTTTCTTTGGGTGGTGCATTTGAGGTTTGCAAGCAATTAATAGATTTTAATAGACAAGTACTTGGAACTAGTTTTATGCATGGGCAGAACCACTCTAGTGGGGAAAGGGTCAATAGAAATCTTTTGAGGAGTGAAAAAGGAAAATCAGTTAAGCATTGGTTCTTGCATGATCAAACTTTCAATAGGCATTTGAAGTGGAGATAGATGCAAGTGGACATGCTATGGGAGTGGTCTTGATGCAGGTAGTAATGCATGTATGTTGCCATTCTGAAGTATTTCATGGGGTGATTTTCAACTAATCTACCTACAATAAGGAGATTTATGCTCTAGTAGAAGATATGAAAAAGTGGAAACACTATTTGATGGAAAAGGAGACAGGTAATAGACACATATCACTAGTCATGACAATACCTGCAAGCCCAAATTAAGTTACAATAGACTATGAATTACAAGTGGATGATATTTTATCATCAATTTCATTTGGTGATCAAGTACAAGGAGGGAAACATAAAAAAGTTGGCCAACATACTTTCAGGGCCACCCACATCAAAGATCACAACTTTTAGAACTAAGATGCACATGTAGTCTTTCACCCATGATGCATATAGAGAGGCATACACAGAGGATGAGGAATTCAAGGAGGTTTTTCAATAGTTGTAGAGCCAGAATCATGTGCATGATGGTGACAACAAAATTGAATAACATCTCTAGAATGTGTTACTCTACATGCTAGACAAGTTATGTGTTCCTAAAAATAACAATTGACTGAGGCTCACACCTCAAAGGATATAAGGCATTTTTGTGTTAAGAATACAATAGCCAACTTACAAAGGTATGTGTACTAGCCTAGGATGCAAGAACATGTAACTATGTTCATAAGAGGATGTATGCCTTGTTGTACTGGTAGCCTAATAATAGGAAACATGGTATATACCATCCCTTAATTATACCCACTTATCCTTGGGAAAACATTTACATGGATTTTGTGGGAGTTTTACCAACAACCAAGAAGGGACATGACTTCTTGTACTTGATAGTTGATAGGTTAAGTGAGATGTTGTTTCATTCCTCGTAAAAGGACCATCAGTTGGCAAGAGGTAGAAAACTTGTTCTTTGGACAAGTATGGGTTCACTTTGGAATCTTAGAGAGCATCATTTTAGATAGGGACACAAGATTTCTCAATGCATTTTTAACTACATTGTGGGAGAAGATGAACATGAAGTTGAAGAGGTCTACAATATTCCATCCACAAAAAGACCAACAAACAAAAGTAGTCAATAGGACTTTGGTGCAACTTTTTAGAATCAAAAGCATTTAAATACTTGAGATGAAAATATGGAATATATATAACACTCTTATAACATAATAGTCCACACTTCTACTGGTAAGTCCCCATCTGAAACTTGTTTTGCATATTTGACACCTTCATATTTGGATATTGCATATGGAAAACGAGTAAGAGTGAGGGAGGATCTTACGGAGGATGCCATAAGGGCGGGAAATTTTTTGAGAAGATTAGACAGATCCATGTATTGGTACATGAGATTTTGCAAAATTCATATAAAAAATACAAGGTCATGCATGATCAACATATGGGATTGGAAATCGAGAGCTCCAAGATTAACCCTAACCCCTCCGTCGTCAACTCCCTTCCCTTTGTCGCCATTAGGCCTCGGCATGGACCTGCGGCACATGGATTCCAGAGATCACGCTTGGCCTCGATTCATCTCAATCTGGCCCCAACACTCGAGGACACGCGCTGTTGCACAAAGAAAAATGAGAAAACAACAAAGGGTGGGCATAGATGCACATATGCTGAAGCAGGTAAGGGGAGGAGCCTTTCCGTCGTTGACTACCTCTCCTCCACCACTATCAGGCCACTGCGTGGCCCTGTGGAACATAGCGTCCAGAGGTCAAGCTTGGCTTCGATCCAACTCAAGCCGACTCCAGTACATGAGGATGCCTGCAGTTACGAGAAGGAAAATGTGAAATGCATTTGGACGAAAAATGAGCAACCCAGTGGCCGCTTATGCTAGGGTTCCCAGGTCTGGTCGCCTCCAGGGCTAGAAAGCTAATCCAGCAGCTCTTTAGCCTCCAATTTCTCGAGCCCAAATAGGAAAAGGTGTTTCAGAGACTTTCCATGGAAGCGAAGATGGAAAAATCTCGAAGTGTACCTGTATGTAGAAGGTCCCCCTCAGCTGCAGTCGCGCGCGTGACTTGAGAAGGGTCACAGCTCCTAGGATGGGCTGCTCTGTGAGAAGGATTAAGCCAGCCTGAATCTGCAAGGGTGAGCACACCCCAACTTCCATCGCCCCCTTCTATATCCAGATCATTTTCCTCAACGGAAAAACGCAGCTCTGTTGGGTTCAGTCTGCAGACCAAGTGTAAAGTATAACGCATGTCCTCGAACATAAGCTGAGGATCCCATCTGTCATGCAAAGACTCCTATACAGAGGTAAACAACTCGAGAACCCCCTCCCGCTCTCTTTTTACAACATTGAGAAAAATGCTACTTTCGTTTTGTCCCTCCATCTGCGAGGAGGGGCTTCTGCAAAACCCTCCTTCGCGCAAGCTTTCTCCTACAAGGATGTTGTCCATGCACAAAAACCCAAGTAAAAAAATCCTCCTCCTGAGGCTCCCAAGCCCTTTCTAGTGGACAAAATGGAAGACATACCAACAATTGAAATCTGCCACCCTACATTGGATGATCAGTTTCAACAATATGCAGAAAGAGCCATAATCTGTACATTCAATGGCTTATGGCCACGCTCAGCATATCTCTATTAATGGGTTTACACTACTTGGACCTATAACACCTGAATTTTCTTCTACGCAAAAGGTTTCTTCATAGTCATGTTCGCTTTCGAGGAAGACTACAATAAAGATCTAACAGGAGGACCTTGGCTAGGGAAAATCAGGGCTACTCCTCACACCATGGTTCCCTGACTTCGACCCCTCCACAACCATCATCACCAAGCTTCCTATTTGATGATGGATCCCAAATTTACTAGCCCCTCTATGGCACTATTTTGTCTTTCAACGAATCGAAACTACTCTAGGCCGATTTCTAGCAACGGACACCTCCACGGGGGAAACATGCATATACACCTTCAGCAGAATATGTGTAGAAATAAACATCAACAAAGGACTTCCAGATTAAATCATTCTCAAATTGGGAGACTTCCATTGGACACAAACCTTGGATTATGAGAACACTGCCTTCAAATGCCGCCATTGCCACCAAACAAGACACCTCCAGAATTCATGCTCCTCCTTCCTGGCCCAAAATAAGAAGAGCATCCGCAAATCAAACTCCAAAAGCTGGCAGCCTTATGTCTCGATGCCCATGGATGACATGGATTCCTTCAGCTCAGATGAGGAAGAGATCGATGCAGATGTGGAGGTCATTAAGCAAGAAAATTACATGACCTCAGCAGACCCTGATATGCCTACTGGTCCCCCAAATGCAAAGAAACAGTCTCATGAAACCTCCTCCTCATATTCGGATAAGGAGCCCTCTCCTCCAGATTCCAACAGGCTCCAAGTGGTTCTAACCCAACAATCCTAGGATGGCAGGTCAGAGTTTCAAAAAAGAAAGGAAAGAAATGTTGTACTGAGGAAACCACCCACTCGCGGTAGTTTCCAATGTTAGTCTTGTAGCTCCTCTGTCATTTTGTCTGTATCTCTCACTTCTCTCTTGACTGCTCCATGGGACCGAGGTTGAATTTTCTTCATTTCTGGTCCTTGGTTATTGATGAGGAGATCATGTCCAAGTTTAAAAAAAAAATGCTCAAAAATGGAAGATCTCAGAAATGGTTGCAATCTGAATGACTAGGAAGGTCTCGTCGCTGCGCTTCTAGCGCCGTGAACGAGACTCAAAACCGAGTTCGTATGAGAAAGTTATGAGGTTTGAAATCGTCTAGTGACCTCCAAAACAAGACTTTTTGACTAATTCATTTTGTCAATTTTTACAAAAAAATTTATTATTAGCAAAGTTAAATTTTTTTTATATTGTGGGCCTATCAGTGGGTGCCACGTGGCCTGCCCGGAGGTTGCCATGACGTGGCCTGTCTAGAGGCTGCCACGTGGCCCTAGGCCATGGGTTGAAAGGTCCATTTAAAAGTTGTGGAGGGCATGGGTTTCAAACCCTGACCCAACTACACGGGTAGGGCCGACCCAACCAAAATGCCACAGGAAAAGGACTTGAAGAGTGGGCGAGTCGGGCGGTGGTTGAACGGAGGCTCGGGTCAGCGTGTTGAATGGGCGGAGAGATGGGGACCAGCCCCTTAGATCCAGCTCCTATCCGCATACGACCTCTAACGAAGAATCGGTGGATTTTGAAGGGGGCTAGCCCCAGTACTAAGCCCCCTTCCAACGTGACCTTCATGTTGTGACCAAGGGCGCAATCTTTAACCTTATCCTCCAGTGTATTAACCATCCAGAATTTGCGCATGTGAACGCGCCCATAAACCAACAGTTAAATTTATTGTTCCGCCTAAATTGGAGCGCGGTTCCACCAAGTTGGGATGTCCGACTATTTTGAAGGAGTTAACTGGAGTTCCTCCAGTTTTTGAGGAGGATTTGTAGTGCCACTGGGCAAAAATTTGTTTTGGTCATAACTTTCTCCATTTTCGACCAAACAAGATGAAATTTTAGTCAATTTTGGGTTTCTTGAGAATTTTGGAGAGTTTGGAACAGGTTTCAGAGTGAACAAAGGTGTTATATAGTAGATTTTTCTTCAGAGAAGAGGAAGGAGCCACTAGGGCCATCATGGAGGAGGCACTGTTTTGGGTTATATTCACTATTTAAGGTGAAACAAAAACCATTTCTAGCTATTTTATATCTTCTGAAGTCAAATTTACAGTTGGTTTTGCCTGTTTAGGCATATTTCTCACTGTGTAACCATTTTGAGCAAATTAATAGAGCAAGGACATGCCATTGGGGAGCCTTGGACTGGCAGATGTAACCGAGGAGGGGTGAACTGCCTCAACAATTTGTTGTGTTATGTTATGGTGAATTTTAATTGTTATGTATTTCTGTTGTTAGAGCTCAAAATAATCCTCAAGAGAGGGGAAGGACAATTGGTTAGAGCTCAAAATAATCCTCAACCAAGGAGGGTTAGAGAGCCATTAACTCCACCTTATAATTTACCTAAAAGAGCCATAGAAGAACCCTCAAGCATGTCTTCAAGAGAAGGAGAAGTTCCTGAAGACATTGATCCCAAAGAAGAAGAACGGGTGTTCCAGAAGGCTTTCTTAGACATGACGGAGATGGTAAGGATACTCTACCAAGAAAGGAATGAAAGGCTTCTAGGAGAAGGGTATAAACCTTAGAAAGAAGGAGAAGGTTCTTTAGGAGGAAATAAAAGTGATGACAAGTCAAAGAAAGGATGCAGAGTAAATGGTGATCCACCATCCCCATCTTCATTCCCTTCCTCTACATTGTCATCCTCAACTTCGGTGAATCAATCTCACAAGTCTAAAACCACTGGTAAAAGTCCATTTTTAAAGCTTGATGTTAAATTTGAGTTTCCTATGTTTAATGGTGAAGTCAATGCAGAGAAACTTGACAATTGGATAAGACAGTTGGAAGTTTATTTGAGGATATAAAACCTTCATGAAGACGACACTAAGATTCAGTTAGCCTCTTTGAGAATGGAAGGAGTAGCATTGGTATGGTGGGAAGCCAAGACCAAGGATGAAATTAAAAAACATGGTAAGATCAATTTATCATGGGCTGAATTTATTTCCGCAATTAAATAAAAATTTTATCCATTAGATCATTTACAAAGGGCTATCGTGAATTGGTAAAGTTTTAGACAACTTAAGGGACAAAATGTTCAAGAGTACACTCAAGAGTTTAGAAGAAGGGCTCTTTTGTTAGGAATTTATTTGCATAGCCAAGAGACTTTGCTGAAATATATAGGTGGTTTACACAGCTATCTTATACATACTATCCTTATGTTCAATCCTACTAGTCTAGACGAGGTTTGTGTCCAAGCCACGCATTTAGAGGCTAGAGGTAAACAATCTTTTGATGGGAATGAGGAGAGTGAATTTAAAGGAAAAGGGAGAAAGAGAAATGCAAACTCTAGGAAATAAAAAGGAAAATTATTTTGTAAAAAATGTTCCAAAACAAGCCACGATGAAGACCATTGTTGGAAACTTCATCCGGAGTTGAAGCCATAAAAATTCAAAACCAAATATAAGGCCAAAGAAAAAGGCAAGACAGTTGCAATAGCTGAACAAGACTTAGGGTCTGAATCAGGAGATGAAACTAAAAGCATAGCCATGGTACTAAAGAACATAAAGGGTGTTGGGGTTCCCATGTTTTGGCCAGATTGGCAAGGCCAAAATATGAGACAACATCATAACCACTTTGGGGCCCTAGGATCTATCCCTCCTAGACCCGGAGAGGGATCTCTCCAATGAAACAAAGAATGATATATCTTTGAAAGCTCAAATGATATGTTAGGCTAGTTATGAAGCACAAAGGGGGGTTTTAAAATGATTTGGTTGGTTGGTTGCTGGGTTGGTCATGAGATCATAGACTGAGAAAGTAATGGGGGAAAAGGAACAAAGCAGCAGGATGTTTCAGCAAAGGGGATAGGTCAAGAAAGTGCCATCCATTGGGCTATGGAGTCATGAAAGGTAATTACATGCAACAACTAGCCAAGGCTTTCATAGGGCAAGTCATCTACACTAAAGGATCTTTTAGATAGATGGTGGGGTGGAACATTAAGGATTGAAAGTGAAAGAAGGAAAAACACCCAATTTTTTTCTATAGATCAGGTCAGAGGTCATTTAACTCCAGACCTGCTTGGACATACTCAAAGGCAGCTTTCAATGAGGGACAAAGGGGCAGCTTATAGATCGGACCAGAGGTCATTTGACTCCAGGTCAGCTTTAGCATGCTCCAAGGGAAAACAGAGATAAGTTTAACAGAGCCAGGGTCTATAGATCAGAGAAGGACTTTGAACCTTCAATGCTTTGACACCAGCAAGAGATATTAGAAAGGCCAGTTGGTCACACAAGGATCCTAGTGGACAGGGCTAACTATAATCCCCAGTGTTCCCAAATCTTCCAACATAAACCCAACAAGAACAACTAAGCAGCAGAAAACATTAAAGGCAAGGAGAGCAGAGACATAGGGTACCTAACAAGGGTAAATCCTATGCCATATTTCTGATGCAAGCCAGTAGAAAATGAAACAGTATGGAAATGTAGTAAACAGTGTTAGAAAAAACATCACCAATAGTAATAGACCAGGATCCTGTGAAATGTGCTTGATTAATTGATGCAAAACCAGTCACATACTCTGAGCTCAATGGCTAATACAGTCCAGACTTCCTCCTCCCAACCTACTACATACAAACTACTCTGCTATTCCCTCCCAAGACTGTTCTAATAGTCCAAATGAATCCCTCTAACAACAATCGCCAACAACCGAAAAACAACCTTTACAATATGTTCTTGGGGATTTTTTATAGGAGAAGATAACAATAGGAGTAGATGATATACATTAAATGGATCCATTAAGACAAAATGGTGGGAGAGTCCGAGCCCATTCTTCTTAATAGCTCTGCACTGTACTCTGTAGACCGTTTCAGAGATCTCTGTCGGGTCAGATTTGACCTTGGATGTGTTCTTGAATGTTCTTCTGAAGAAACCCTACTGATGGTACTCTGTGGTAGCCTTCTGAAATAAGCGACGTGTGTAGAAAGGTCTGCAAGTCTCCCCATACCTCATAACTGCTGTCTAGACAGTCCTAAAGAAGCTTATGTCCGTAAAATACGTTTAAGGGCTCGAGGAGGCATGGAGGCTTCTGTAGGAAGGTGTTCTTTTGGAGAAATGGTGCTCTGTTGTCATTAACATAGATATGGCTTGTTGCGTGTGCATTTGGTCTTCACAATGCGCTCTCATTCTTTTATCATGGGATTAAGTGACAATTACGAAATTAATGGGCTCCAATCCCTTTGCTCTTTGCTGCAGTAACTCTGTAATAGCACCCCCGTATTCTGAATCACAAAGTGAACTAATCACTCTATAACAACCCTGCACAATTAATAAACCGATTATAAAATCCCAGGGGTGGTGGAGAAATGTTGCGGAGGCTGAAGGAATGGTGGCGGAGCAGTGGAACAGTGAAAGAGTGGCGGAAGAAATGATAACTAGTGTAAGGCCCAAAGATTAATGCTTGGGAAAATTACAAAGGAAATCACGGAAAAACAATGAAGCGAGGCTTATGATGTGGGACCTGGCGTGGGCGGAGGGCGATTAGTTTTGAGCTGTTAGATCTCAGGAGGAGATCAACGGCGGAGGATAAAATATGAAGTTATTAAATCCTCTGATGAAGAAAAGTGATAGAGGGCGCGATGTGATATGGGCCATTGATCTCGGATGAACGAACGGCTATGATCCAATCGGGGGATCGCAATCGCAAAGGGTGGAAGGTGGCATCGATTGGACTTTGCGATTGCGATCGGAGCGGGAGTGCGATGGCCGTCGGATCAAAATAAATGAACGGTCAGGATTGGATCAGAGTTTCGCGATCGCACGACGCAGAAGGGGGGTGCGATTAGAAAATGCGATTGCGATCGGAGCTGGGGATGCGATTATGCGCCAGCCATTGGATCGGCGAAGGGTCAACGGCTCAGATCTGATCGGAGGTAAATAGCGGAGGGTGGATGAGAAGGCATGATGGTGTGAAGCGATTGGCGCTAGGCCGTTTGATCTATATAGATCGACGGCGGGGATTGCTGCGGGAGTCGATAGACCAATACTCCAATCGCATCGGAGTTTTGAGTTAATACGTAGAAATGTGCTCGCCAACGGTTGCGATTGCGATAAGCGCTCAAGGCCTTAGCGCTTGGTTCCATCGTAGGGTTACACAGGGAAGTGGTTTAAGGGGGCTGGCGGAAAAGGGGCTAGGCCCTACTATAAGGTAGAAAGTGGGTTTTTGGCCCATTTTAATGTATTTTAAGGCCAAGGAAGGGTAACGATAGAGAGGAAAAGGATGTATTAAACCAAACAAAAGGTATGGGTAGAATTTGGAAGGGGTTTTGGGAGGATTTAGAGGGGAATACAAAGATGAAAGCGAAGGCTTAGAAGGGGTGATATGAGGGGAAAAAGGAGGCCTTTGGGGCATTTCTTCACAATCAGAGAGGCTTTATAACTGGAAACAGTAGTGGGGATTTTATTAAAGGACAAAAGGCACAAGGAGGCTTCAAGGATGATGTGTTTTCAGGGGAAATGCATTCCTTGAAGGCTTAAAAACAATTTAGCCCCCTGTTTGCTTGTCAAAAAGTTTATGGGGGGCTAACAGTGGCTCCACATGGGGATGGCTTCTTCTTGAAGGAGTCAAGAATTCAGAGAATGATCTTTGGTGTAGGCCAGATGCCTGCTGCTTGGCACATCCCTTTCTTTCTTTAGATCAGCTGCCACAAGTCATGAAGACATTACATCAGCAGTAACATTCTCCCAAACAACTACCTATCCATACTACTGTCTTAAATTTTTTTCTTCTGGGTGCATTTGGACTTGCAGACCCTTTACATCATCAATTTTTACAAGCAGGAAAATAAACCTATACTACTTCTACCCTTATTACTCCATGAGACCAGATTAGACTGTTGGCCTCATAGCTTCTCTACCTAATCTAATATCTGCTAGGATTAAATTGTCTAGCAGATTTCTTCTCTACATTCTAAGACAGAAATTGAAAACAGTCAAGCCAGGATTAGACTGTCTGACTTGCTGGACTTTGCAAAAATTAAAAACAACTAACTACATGCTCACAGGTTGAGCTTTATTGAGCTTTTCCTACTTACCCTACTCTAACTAGAATATTCACAGTCTAGCTTACAAACATTGTCTTCCAATGCAACAAGTCCATCAAGTGATCCCATAACTGGTCCTTCTTGCTCAACTCCTTGAGAAGGCTGGATAGGCAGGGCAGCTCCCACTCTTTTTGTTCAATAATAGCAGCTTTGAAAATTTTTCTTTCTGTTTGCAACATGCTTCTCAACAAGACCTTTGATCCTTCTTCAAATGTATGCAGGAAATGTACATAAGGATCATGATATGATACCTGGTTATGAATATGTGGCAGGCAGGCTTTAACCAGGATTTCTTCTTCTTCCACTGGATGGAGAAGAAGACTCTCTTGGAGTAGAGTGTCTCCTTCATCTTCTGAACCGGAGGACTCATCATATATTGGGGTTGAGTCCTCTTAGAGCTTTGATATGTTCTGCTCTGATGTGCTGAGCTCCGTGAAAAGATCTAAGTATTCTTGAGCAGTGTTCTGTTCCATTGCTTCCTCTTTTTCAAGAGAAGGCTCGTTATTTTCATCTTGCTCAAGAATATCTTCTTTGCTTTCCTCCTCATCTTCTGAAAGGAAAGATTGCTGGTTTCCAGTCTCACTGATGATCTGTGGTAAGACAGACTGAAGATTCAAGGAATCTTCATCTGTTGTTATACTGTCGTAGCTCTCCCCATCAGTGTCATAAATAGGCTGGCTCGACCAAGTCAACCATTCTGGACGCTCAGCAGGTCTTTCTTCATTTTGATCCACAGAGGAGCTTTCTGGATCTGTACAATCAAACTCAGGAGATGAATGAGAAGGAGCATGTGTTCTATAAAATATTTTGGAGGTGGACTGCTGATTTAATATCTGATCAATCTCCTCTTCTGTCAAAAGAGGGGTTTCCCTCTCATCATGGACAGAAGAACAACAGTTCTCTTTCTCTTGTATTAGCTGATTTGGAGGCTGGATTTTTTCTTGAGCCTCTTCTTCCACATCAAATTTTGCCTCTTCTATGTGGTCCCTTGTTTTCTCGAAGCGGCATTCCCTATTAGCCTTTGCTATTAGGTCCTGATCTTCTCTAGTCAACGTAACACAAGACATAGGTAAGCAATCAGGCAGTTCCTGATCACTTTCCTCTTCATCTTCTATAGATTCTTGAGCATCATACATGTCTTGCTCATCTTCTTTGTCCCAAGTTTGTTCTTGTTCTGAAGAAGGCATGGGATGTTCTAAATAATCATCACTTGCATTCAGATTCGCCAAATACATCTCCAGCACTTTACCAAACATTTATGTTATTTCATTGAGTTGGTCATACAAAGCGTCAAACTTTGTATCCCTGTCCATGTCTGGATCCATGCTTTTGCAAAGAAGGCTACTGCTTCTTTTCAACCAGTTCAGAGGCCTCCACTAGTGGAGTCATCAGGTCTTTGGATCATAGGGAGTGTGGAGTCGCCAAGTGGATGAATTTTACTGTTTGGAGCAGGTTTTTGTCCACCATCAGCAATTAAAAGCCAATCTGAAGGCAAAGTGGTCTTTCCCCAGTGGAGTCGCCATTATGTTGGCGGCGACAATGGGAAACAGACCAATGTTAGCAGTTATGGACTCTCAGATTCTTCCCTAGTGGAGTCGCCATTATGTTGGGGTTCCCATGTTTTGGCCAGAATGACAAGACCAAAAGATGAGACAACATCATAACCACTTTGGGGCCCTAGGATCTAGCCCTCCTAGACCCGGAGAGGGATCTATCCAATGAAACAAAGAAATATATATCTTTGAAAGCTCAAATGAGATGTTAGGCTAGTTATGAAGCACAAAGGGGGGTTTTAAAATGATTTGGTTGGTTGGTTGTTGGGTTGGTCATGAGATCATAGACTGAGAAAGTAATGGGGGAAAAGGAACAAAGCAGCAGGATGTTTCAGCAAAGGGGATAGGTCAAGAAAGTGCCATCCATTGGGCTATGGAGTCATGAAAGGTAATTACATGCAACAACTAGCCAAGGCTTTCAGAGGGCAAGTCATCTACACTAAAGGATATTTTTGATATATGGTGGGGTGGAACATTAAGGATTGAAAGTGAAAGAAGGAAAAACACCCAATTTCTGTCTAGAGATCAGGTCAGAGGTCATTTAACTCCAGACCTGCTTGGACATACTCAAAGGCAGCTTTCAACGAGGGACAAAGGGGCAGCTTATAGATCGGACCAGAGGTCATTTGACTCCAGGTCAGCTTTAGCATGCTCCAAGGGAAAACAGAGATAAGTTTAACAGAGCCAGGGTCTGTAGATCAGAGAAGGACTTTGAACCTTCAATGCTTTAACACCAGCAAGAGATCTTAGAAAGGCCAGCTGGTCGTACAAGGATACTAGTGGACAGGGCTAACTCTAATCCCCAGTGTTCCCAAATCTTCCAGCATAAACCCAACAAGAACAACTAAGCAGCAGAAAACATTAAAGGCAAGTAGAGCAGAGACATAGGGTACCTAACAAGGGTAAATCCTATGCCATATTTCTGATGCAAGCCAGTAGAAAATGAAACAATATGGAAATGTAGTAAACAGTGTTAGAAAAAACATCACCAATAGTAATAGACCAGGATCCTGTGAAATGTGCTTGATTAATTGATGCAAAACCAATCACATACTCTGAGCTCAATGGCTAATACAGTCCAGACTTCCTCTTCCCATCCTACTACATACAAACTACTATGTTATTCCCTCCCAAGACTATTCTAACATTCCAAATGAATCCCTCTAACAGTAATCGGCAACAACCTTTACAATATGTTCTTGGGGATTTTTTATAGGAGAATATAACAATAGGAGTAGATGATATACATTAAATGGATCCATTAAGACAGAATGGTGGGGGAGTCCGAGCCCATTCTGCTTAATAGATCTGCACTGTACTCTGTAGACCGGTTTAGAGATCTCTGTCGGGTCAAATTTGACCTCGGATGTGTTCTTGAATGTTCTTCTGAAGAAACCCGACTGATGGTACTCTGTGGTAGCCTTCTGAAATAAGCGACGTAGGTAGAAAGGTCTGCAGGTCTCCCCATACCTCATAACTACTGTCTAGACATTTTAAAAGAAGCTTCTGTCCATAAAATATGTTTAAGGGCTCGGGGAGGCATGGAGGCTTCTATAGGAAGATGTTCTTTTGGAGAAACGGTGCTCTGCTGTCATTAACACAGATATGGCTTGTTGCGTGTGCATTTGGTCTTCACACTGCGCTCTCATCCTTTGATCACGGGATTAAGTGACAAATATGAAATTAATGGGCTCCAATCCCTTTACTCTCTGCTGCTGTAACTCTGTAATAGCACCCCCGTATTCTGAATCACAAAGTGAACTAATCACTCTGTAACAACCCTGCACAATTAATAAACCGATTATAAAATCCCAGGGGTGGTGGAGAAATGCTGCGGAGGCCGGAGGAATGGTGGTGGAGCAGTGGAATAGTGAAAGAGTGGCAGAAGAAACGATAACTAGTGTAAGGCCCAAAGATTAACGCTTGGGTGAATTACAAAGGAAATTACAGAAAAACAATGAAGCGAGGCTTATGATGTGGGACACGGTGTGGGTGGAGGGCGATTAGTTTTGAGCCGTTAGATCTCAGGAGGAGATCAACGGCAGAGGTTAAAATATGAAGTTATTAAATCCTTCGATGAAGAAAAGTGATGGAGGGCGCGATGCGATATGGGTCGTTGATCTCGGATGAATGGACGGCTATGATCCAATTGGGGGATCGCAATCGCAAAGGGCGGAAAGTGGCATCGATTGGACTTTGTGATTGCGATTGGAGCAGGAGTGAAATGGTCGTCGGATCAAAAGAAATGAACGGTCAGGATTGGATCAGAGGTTCGCGATCGCATGGCGCAGAAGGGGGGTGCGATTAGAAAATGCGATTGCGACCGGAGCTGGGGATGCGATTATGCGCCAGCCGTTGGATCGGTGAAGGGTCAATGGCTCAGATCTGATCGGAGGTAAATAACAGAGGGTGGATGGGCGGGCACGATGGTGCGATGCGATCAACGCTAGGTCGTCGGATCTATATAGATCGACGGCGGGGATTGCTACGGGAGCCGATAGACCAATACTCCAATCGCATCGGAGTTTTGATTTAATACGTAGAAATGTGCTCGCCAATGGTTGCGATTGCGATAAGCGCTCAAGGCCTTAGCGCCTGGTTCCATCGCAGGGTTACACAGGGAAGTGGTTTAAGGGGGCTGGCGGAAAAGGGGCTAGGCCCTACTATAAGGTAGAAAGTGGGTTTTTGGCCCATTTTAATGTATTTTAAGGCCAAGGAAGGGTAACGATAGAGAGGAAAAGGATGTATTAAACCAAACAAAGGGTATGGGTAGAATTTGGAAGGGGTTTTAGGAGGATTTAGAGGGGAAGACAAAGATGAAAACGAAGGCTTAGAAGGGGTGATATGAGGGGAAAAAGGAGGCCTTTGGGGCATTTCTTCACAATCAGAGAGGCTTTATAACTAGAAATAGCAGTGGGGATTTTATTAAAGGACAAAAGGCACAAGGAGGCTTCAAGGATGATGTTTTTTCTGGGGAAATGCATTCCTTGAAGGCTCAAAAAACAATTTAGCCCCCTGTTTGCTTGTCAAAAAAATTATGGGGGGCTAACAAAGGGGAAAGAGTTTGCAAAAGAAACAAATCCTAGTTCTAGCACTTTAAACTATCACATAGAAGCTCTAAACGAAGAGAGGAGGATTGAGTTGTTTCATGTGAGGATAATTTCCAAACACACAAATATAGACACACTATTTGATAGAGGGTCTCAAGAAAACCTCATCTCAGAAGACTTAGTCAAGAAGCTGAAACTTGAGACCATTCCACATCCAAAGCCATATCCACTTGGATGGACTTGCAAGGATGCTAATTTACAAGTTTCAAGGAAGTGCATGTTGCGCTTTGCCATAACAACTCATTATGTTGACATGGTTGAATTAGATGTGGTACTGCCTGACATTATAGGTGTGGTGTTGGGTAGTCTGTACTTATATGACAGAAAAGCGATTTTCCATCGCCATGAGAACAAGTATAATCTATTCAAGGATGGCAAGGAGTTTATTGTGAGAGCACATCAGAAGAAGCTAGAATCTTCTTTAGTGAATGCAGGGCAATTGAAAAGGCTTGTCAATGCAAGTCAAAATTTGACTTTGTTGATGATCAAACAAAAAGATTTTCTACATAATCCTTTTCATGTTATTTCTGATATAAATGATGATATGTTTCAGTCTGAAAGTAGGTCGTCTTTGGAAGAATATGACAAGTTGTTGCACAAAGTGTCTTTGGTGTCGATCGGTGCAGAGAACAAAGTGTCGGTGCAAAGTGGTGCAAGAATCCAAGAAAGGGAAAAGCATGCAAGCAAAGAGGGCACAAAATTCAGCATGGATCATTGCTGGTTTCAGAATGGCAGAGTACTATGGCGAAGAATCTTGGTCAAGAAGCGACACAAGTACATGGCTTATTCAACAAAAAATCGCCATAAGGACAGTTGGCAAGGTGAATCTTATTTTCAGTTTCCTTTGAAGGTAGACCATTTAGGAACAATATGATTTCTGCAAATTTTAGTTGTTGTTCTGCAAGTTTCAAAATTTTACAGCATGACACAATCAAGGTTAGTAACAAGCGGTCAACAGATTCAAGGAAGAATTTATCTTTTTATGAGAAGCTCAATTTGATGAAATCAGGGAGATTTCAGTGGTTCAAGGTTGGAAGAGTGGAGAATCAGTCTCCTCATCTTTAGTTTCTGTAATTCAGAGAGATTTTGGGGTCCAAAAGATTCCCATTGGGGAGGTGTGATCAGGGGATCATGTCTAAGTTAAAAAAAATGCTCAAAAATGGAAGTGCTCAGAAATGGTTTCAATGTGAACGACCAGGAAGGTCTCGTCGCTGCGACTATGTCGCCGCAAACGGGACTCAAAACCGAGTTCGTATGAGAAAGTTACTAAGGTTTGAAATTGTCCAGTGACCTCCAAAACAAGACTTTTTGACTAATTGATTTTGTTAATTTTTACCAAAAAAATTATTATTGGCAAAGTTAATTTTTTTTAAATATTGTGGGCCTTTCAGTGGGTGCCACGTGGCCTGCCCAGAGGCTTCCATGTGGCCCCAGGCCATGGGTTGAAAGGTCCATTCAAAATTTGTGGAGGGCATGGGTTTCGAACCCTGACCTGACTACACGGGCAGGGCCAACCTGACCAAAACGCCATGGGCAAAGGACTTGAAGAGTGGGTGAGTCAGGCTGTGGTTGAATGAAGGCTCGGGTCGGCGTGTTGAACGGGCGGAGAGTTGGGGACCAGCCCCTTAGAGCCAGCTCCTATCCGCATACGACCTCCAACGAAGAACCGACCACTTAAAACATTTGAACCAAAGGAGTTTGAAGGGGGCTAGCCCCAATACTAAGCCCCCTTCTGACGTGACCTTCATGTTGTGACCAAGGGCGCGATCTTTAACCTTATCTGCCAGCGTATTAACCATCCGAAAATTTTGCATGTGAACGCGCCCATAAACCAACAGTTAAATTTATTTTTCCACCTAAATTGGAGCGTGGTTTCGCTAAGTTGGGATGTCCGACTATTTTGAAGGAGTTAACTAGAGTTCCTCCAGTTTTGGAGGAGGATTTTTAGTGCCACTGGGCAAAAATTTGTTTTGGTCATAAATTTCTCCATTTTCAACCAAACAAGATGAAATTTTAGTCAATTTTGGGTTTCTTGAGCATTATGGAGAGTTTGGAACATGTTTCAGAGTGAATAGAGGTGTTCTATAGCAGAGTTTTCTTCAGAGAAGAGGAAGGAGCCACCAGGGCCATCATGGAGGAGGCACTGTTTTGGGTTATATTTCACTGTTTAAGGTGAAACAAAAACCATTTCTAGCTATTTTCTATCTTCTGAAGTCAAATTTACAGTTGGTTTTTCCTGTTTAGGCATATTTTTCACTATGTAACAATTTTGAGCAAATTAATAGAGAAAGGACATGCCAATGGGGAGCCTTGGACTAGCAGATGTAGTCCAGGAGCGGTGAACTGCCTCAACAATTTGTTGTGTTATGTAATGGTGAATTTTACTTGTTGTGCACTTCTGCTGTTATATGTTAAACAACAAATTTAATTAACAAATCCTCACACATAAAACTCATAAACATTACCAAAACCACTTTGTTTAACCTGCAAGTCATGGAGAACACTTTGCACACTAAATTATATGGAAATGGATACTTTGCATAGCATTACAAATAGTTCCATTTTCAGATCAGTTATCTAGCTTCTAATATTTGTAACTCATCTTGTAGAATATGCTCTTTTAATAGAAATAGACTAATTTACCAACAAAAAAAAACACATAATAGAGAATTCATTTAGAGTGGGATCCTGGTAAGAAAATCAAGGCCTTGCGATATGGTTCCTTTGATATATTGGAAAAAGGGGGAGATAATTCCTACAGACTTAGTCTATCCCCATACATGCACATTTACTTAGTGGTGAATGTAGAGAATCTAAAACTTTATTAGCCTTCCAAGTTGGATCAAGAAGAGGAACAAGTCCTACCTTATGTAGAGTATTTAACACTAGATGCTCAGGAAAAGTTTATAGAGGATACACTTTTACAGAATAAGTCCAAAACTACATGACAATGACATCATGACATTTGGAAGATAGGGTTAAAATGACAACTTTCAAGCAAAGATAAGTGGTACTCTAGGGAGAAGGTAAATGAAAATTTTCCTCACCTCATTCAGTAAAAGATTTATGGGACTAAAAGGATGTCAAAATAGGGAGGTATGATCCAGATTAGATAATTGTATTATTTTTCATCCATATTAATGCTTTCATAGTGGAAAATTTGGAGGAATCAACTCATTGAACCATTTTTACTAGTAGGTCCCAATTTAGCGAATTGGGTTTTAAACCTTTCAGAGGTAGTTTGAAGAATTTCCTTAAGTTTTTTAGGGTCCAAAAACTCTCACTTATGCCAAAACACATGGAATTTTCCTACACTTAGATACCTTTCCAATGGCATAAGAAAGTTCTCAAATGGAGTATGTGTGTAAAATTTATGCCACCCAGAAGTTCACCTTCCCGTTTTGACCATAATGATTTGACAGGATGCCACATCAGTCCCATTTCTCATGGAAAAGGGGCTGGCCATGTGAACTTGATGAAGAAGACTCTAAAAGGTTCAATATTGTAACTATAGTTAATATTTGAAGGATTTAAACATAACCACTAGTAGGTTATTAGGCTGTGTTATGACCATACCACTAGGAGGAAAAGGGTTTCCATTCTATTCGAGTGTATTTTGTTCCATAGATGACCGTAATAGCTACAAGTGAATAGAGAGAGAGAGAGAGTAAATAGAGAGGGTTAATATTGTATAGAATCCCATGGGCCTCAAGTCTCACTCCTTTATACTTGCATTCATTTCCATTCAGAGAAAGAGAGAGCAAAGAAACCACACCTTCCAACTGGGTTTTCTCCTCAGTAAGGGTTTCGCAAAGCATATCTTGGGTCATTCTGGTTTGTGAGTATTCAATTTTTCATTGTTTTTTTATTTTCCATATTTCATATATTACATGAATAAGCATAAATAATAGTTTAATAAATCTAAAAATCCAAGGAAAATTAACCCTCATAGTAATTTTGGATTTTCAATATATTTTATCAGATTTGTTGTGATGAAATGTCTAGTGGAATATCCAGGACAATCTATAGATAAATGATTAAGATGATGGTTGACATAAAATAAGACCAAGTTTGGTTTAATTGACCTTAAGAAAGGTATAGAATTACTCCAATTGCTTTGGAATTCCATTTATGTACTCGAAAAGCTTTAAGAGAAGCATTCATAAATCACCATAGTATTAATGAATCAAAAGGTTAGGAAGGTTGATATTGTAACAAATATTTTGAAATTTTGATTTGATGTGGTTGCATGCTAAACAATCCAAGAGAGAGTAGTTTTCACCTTCAATTGCTTTAGTGTCACAAATTCTTTCAATCCACAACATTGTAAGAGTTGTTCAATATCGTCATTTTATCAAGGAGTTCATTAGAGTTTGTCCTTATTTTAGAAATGTTGTTTTTCTTCTTTACACTAGTAAAAATAGAGAGATATTTTTTATCTTCTAAAGTTGGGTTGAACACCTCATTATAATATCTTAATTTTCATTTATCCTATAATTATTCATTACACCATAATTTCTCCTTAATTTAGATGTAATAATGTTTTAATATTATCATTAATTTACAAAATGACCTCTTCCTTTATTTGCAATGATTTAGCTAAGACTTGACATCTTATGCCAATCCCAGTTGAATCATAGGTGGTTTTTATTAGAGTTTGAAGAAATCTTAGGAAGCCTATTGTATTCCACATTGTTCATCTTGTTCTTGTACATTAGGTACCTAGTCATAGTTGTGCTCTCATTGGGGGGAGGACTCACTTCTATGAGGATTATTTGCTCTATCTTTCATTTTGTTCTTGTACATTAGATACCTATTCATTGTTGTGCTCTCAATGGGGGAAGGATTCACTTAGAAATATTGTTCTCATACAACCTTGTCAATGTAGCTCTCAACCTGAAAATAACCTTTAACTCTTCTAATCTATTCTAAAAGTCAATCCTGGGAACTACATCAAAAGCTATTCTAAATTCAATGAAACAATTGAGGGGATTGGTTTTATTATTGTGACAATCCTCCATAATGATCCTAAGTATAACAAGGTGGTACATAATTGAATGATGACTCGTAAACTTTGCATGACCTTTATTTTCTATAGCTTTCTGACCATACACTAATATTCTTTTCCAAAATAATTCCATATAACCTCGCTAAAAGAGGGATAGTCATAATGGTCCTGTAATTAGAGAGATTGTTTTTATCCCCACTTTAAAATAGGCACAATGAGGCTTTTAGTCCAAGGTTGAGGGAAGCCTGACTTGATTGCTAAATTAAACAGTTGGTGGATGTGAGGGATGAGGATAGACCCTCCATTTTTTAAGATTTATAGTTGGTATCCTTTGATGTCCTTAACATTTCATTTTGTGAGCAATGTAAGTCCAAACACTACATCTTCTATTTATAAAGAAAAATGAAAAAGAAGAAGAACAAAAAGACACTTCTTCTTCTATAGAAATGGTCTGAACATTGTGCACAACATTAGGTGTTTTGTAACATTTTTTTTAAGTTAGGAATTCCAATCTCCCATGGGAATCATATTACTTTATTTAGTTTATGAGCTAGATTTTGCCCTCTGAATTTCTTAGGATCTAGTGGATACATGTGCAAAGCTTCTCTTGCTTTATATTTATATAGTACGTTTTTTCCTTTTTAATTATGACTCTATGTCTATTTATCTAGTCCCATCTTAAGGACTCATTAGAAGCATTTCTAATGGCTTTTCTAGCAATCTTACACTCTTTATCATACCAATGGTTAGTTATTGTATTTTCTATTTTCCACAACACCTCGATAGAGAACTTGTTAATGGAAGTAGAGAGGGTTGTCATAAAAGTATGATAGAGGTCTTCAATATTGTCTTTATTTAATATGAGATTTAACTAATTATTTAAATCTTTAAAAAAAATTAGTTTTTTCTTTGTTTAAGATAGAGTATTTTTATTATTAAAATTCTTTTCAATGGGCCTTTTATACATAACAAAGTTTGGAATTAGAATACAAAATTTATATTCAAAACCAAATTCATAATAATTTTGGATGTCAAAATTTATTATTTAATTGTATATAAAAATATCAAATATCACATAAATTACAATATCATTTCTAAATTCATTCATATTTAAACTAGCCTAAATCCATCTTAATATTGGATTTTCCAAGAGTAAAAAAGGATCAAATCTCTTTTCACTCTAAAAGTGGTTTGCATCTCTCTAAAAGAAGTTTGCATCTCAAGAGATTGGATCCCTTTGGGCACTTGGTAAATCCAGAATTAAGATGGATCTAAGTTGGTTTAATTATTTTTATGTAATTTGACCAAATCAAAATATTTTATTGCTAATTACAATTATTTTATTTTATTTTTATTATATTATTATTATTCTATGTAATTTGATTAAGTCAAAATGTTAAATCTTAAACTAAACATCTCTAACATAGAAAACCTAAAACCAACCTAAAACTAGAAAACAATAATTCTATTTTCCTAAAATTAAAATTAAAAATAACAAAATTTTATAAATATTTATTAAAAATTCATTTCATGGTTATCAACCCCTTCTTATGAAATGGCTTCATGTGCTCATATGAGTTGTCAATCCCTTCTTATGACATGGCTTCATCTAGAAGTTATACCACAAATTTCTAACACACGTGTAAAGTAGAAAAGAATATATATTACATTAAGAAAGGTACACAACTCTTCATTCATTATGGGTCAATAGGTTCCATGAATGATAACGTAAAGATACGCAAGGAGTGAACAAGTAAAGCTTATCTTCATAGTAGGGTCAGCCCACACGAATCTCCATGATGGATAGAAGGTGAGGTGTAATGATTGCAACTTTTTGTGTTTTGACCTTCTATACATTAAAATCAAATCACACCAAGGAATTTTACACAATCAAAACACAGGAGCAAGAAATTCTACAGTAAAGAATTGTAGGCCCAGTATCTATTGGAACCACCAAACATTTGCCATGAAATGTTGCCAGGGTGAAACAACAAAAAGGAAAGTATTGACTCATTTAACATTGGTGGGTTAATTTTGCTTTACACCGAGGACCTTAAAGTGGTAAAGGACGTGGATAAAAAGGTAAAAAGCATTAAAGTTATCAACCAGCTTTTACTTAGAAAGAAGAATCAAGCCCTTTGAGGTTTGCTTGAAATACAACTAGAAAGGAAGAGAATGAAATATTCCCTATACAATATAGTTATTAGTTAGTTATTAGTTATGATAAAGTGAGTTATATTAATATGAAAAAGTCATAAGGCTTTTGGAGGAAGGAGGGGGGCTCTAGGTTGAGTTGGCTTCCTCTTTCCTATGTTTTATTGTTGAGAGCTTAACCAATAACTAGAAAAGTTATATTATTTTTAAGTATTATGGTTATGTTTTATGGATTTTATATAATTAGATTTACATGATTAATTTTTAAATTTAAATATAAATTAATTTTTATGCTGAAAGCGTTCCCTTTGTTGGCTTTGGCTGAATGTACTGTTCGCCGGAGCCAATAAGAGGGCTTTATCATCGTCCTTCGAACCACTGAAAATGTGCCATTTGCCGACTGCTCCTCTTACCAGCGCACAGGCGTCTGCTTTTACCTCGTTGTTTCACCTGAAATCCTGTCGCCCAGCATGCTCGATCTCCCATTACTCGTGCTCAGCCCAGTGGTGCCTCTTGGCTCCGACCCCTTTGATTGCCCCTCTGCTTTGATCTCCCATTATCTGGATCTGTGTCTGAAAGCTTTCATTCCTTGCCATTTGCGTTGCTCGGATGGAGGGTCACCGCCTCTGCAACCCTGGTTTATGCCTTCAAATAGCAACAACCTTCAAATAGCAACAGGTAAACACCTTTCTATAATATGTCAAACACATTTATCTGCATGTTCAACCCTTTTTCACCCACCCAGGTTTCTACTTGTTCCAGGCAAGATGCGGATCTGTGTCTGAAAGAGCTTTCATTCCTTGCCATTTGCGTTGCTCGGATGGAGGGTCACCGCCTCTGCAACCCTGGTTTCTGCCTTCAAATAGCAACAGCCTTCAAATTGCAATAGGTAAACACCTTTCTATAATATGTCGAACACATTTATCTACATGTTCAACCCTTTTTCACCCACCCAGGTTTCTACTTGTTCCAGGCAAGATGCTGACCTTCAGACTGTCTTTTCAGGGTTTCAATTCATGGGTTTCAGTCCATGGTATCGCAGAGAAGGTAAGGTATTGGTTGGATAATTTCAGTAGTGAGTAAGGTCGCTTTAGTTTTCTTGTTATTGAGCAAATTTTATCTCTGCAAGAGGGTAATGGATGTCTTTGTCCATATGTAGGTATCAGGTAAATCCTACATGCTCCAACACAGGTAAATCCTAGAGTTATTCCCCTTTAAATCTAAGTTCTTTACTATCTGGAAACTGTCTAATGACAATGCTCGCTTGAGCACAATAGAGATTCTTCGCCTCTCATTCTTATGACACAACAACATAGGGGGGAATTGGCCCCATCTAAGAGGACAAAAATAACGGGTTTCAGTCTTGATGTGAAGATGGAAAGTCTTATATCTGCGCATTCTGGTAATGTTGTTGATGCGGCATTATTTATGGGGAGGTCCTTCAGGGTTGGGTGGGGACCCAATGGGCTGCTCGTGCACAACGGTATGTCTGTTGGGCAGACTGCCGATGTCAATGGTTTGTCATCCTTAATCCATATTGAGAAAGTTGCCCTTGACAGAACGGTGAGAAATGAGCAGGATGAATTGAATGATCACCTTATTGATTTGCAATTTGTTTCACCACTCAAGCATCACATGTTGATGAGTAGAGTTCTTGCTGAGTCGGAACATAGTCCACATAATTTGAAACTGAGGGAAGCTATCTGCAGCCGCTCTGACCTTCCAGACGTTTGTCAAGGCTATGGAGAGCTTATCGAGAAGCAACTCATTGTTCCAGGGTTGTCTAGATCGAAACGCATCATATCAATGCACCAAGTCATGGTTTGGCACCTCTTGAGCGTTCTTTTTTTACAGAGAGATGCAAAATTACGTATGCCCATAGAAAATGACGAAGAGTTTGATAGCATGACAGACGTAAAGGAGGGTTCTACGAAAATTGATCCTGAAGCAGAGCCTTTAATTCACAGCGCAGAGTTTAGTGGCTGGTTGCAGGAGAGCGTTGATCACCGTGTACAGGAAGAAGTTAGGGGTTTAAAAGAGGGGAATGACTTGAAACATATATTTTCACTTTTGACTGGGAGACAACTAGATGAAGCCGTCCAACTGTCTGCTTATACAGGAGATGTGAGAATGGCTTGTCTGATCAGTCAAGTTGGCGGGTCAATGATTAACAGAACGGATATGGCTGCCCAACTGGAAGCATGGGACACTGAAGGGTTGGATTATAATTTCATAGAGGAGGATAGGTTGAAGCTGTATAAGTTACTCGGAGGAGATATTCAAGGTGCTCTTAAGGGTATGGAAGTAGATTGGAAACGTTATCTAGGCATGTTGATGTGGTATCATTTAGCGCCAGATAGTGCTCTTCCAACCATTATCAGTATTTTTTCAACAACTTGTTGACCAAGGAGTAGCACCACCACCGGTTCCCGTCTACATTGATGAAGGACCTCTAGAAGAGGCATCAAATTTGAATGTGGAAGGGCGGTATGATCTGACTTATTATCTCATGTTACTTCATGCTAGCGATGAGAAGAATTATGTGAATCTGAGTAAGATGTTCACTTCTTTTTCATCCACTTATGATGCCCTTGATTATCATATGACTTGGCACCAACAGTCCATTCTGCAAGCAATTGGTTTAGTGGATTCAAAAGAGCTGCATGTATTATACATGAGCTTTGTGTCACAACTGCTTTGTGTGGGAGAGTGTCATTGGGCCATATATGTTGTTCTTCACATGCCACCTACACCAAATTATCCCATGCTTCATGAGAAAGTTATCAAAGAAATTTTATGCCAATATTGTGAAACATGGAGTTCAGTTGATACACAAAAGCAATTTATTGAGAAATTGGGCATACCGTCTGAGTGGATGCATGAGGCTTTGGTAATTCTTCATTCTTTTTTATGAAAATTCATTTTTCTTTCATTTGTTTAATCTATAATTCGAAGGGAGATCATGAACAACACAAACAGCTTTGGTTAAATATACTTGGAACCAAACATGGACAATTGTGCTACCCTTGGAAAGTGGAGGTTATATTGCTTATGCTGTTTTTTCTATTATTTATTCATTGCCTTTTTCTTTTTGGTGGTGGTGTTGATAATAGTGACAGTTAATGTATAGTGGAAGTATGGTAGGCCTTATGTCTCTCTGTCTCATTAACTGCAGGCTATCCACTGCCAATACTATGGGAACAGTGTCATTCCGAACTGATTCCCAAAATCTGAAGCAGGCAAAGTGTGATTCCCTACAACTGTTTCTGTGTTTCTATCTGGTGCAGTATCTTGCTTGGCAGTGGCAGTTATGCCTAAGATTCTCCTTTTAGATATGGGAAGGAGACACCAATCACCTGGTTGACCGCAATGCTTATATAACTAGGACCTTGGCTGATTATGATTGTAATAAATTAAGAATTCTTTCAGACTTTTATTTGTTCCTATTTTGTTTGAAATACTGGCGATTTCATCCATCCAGGGTCATCCTGAGAAATTTTGTATTATTTCTTTTAAATCTGCAAGGAGCAAGATTGTTAGCTCTTACTTCTCTGAACTGAGCATAGACATTTAGAGGCCATACCCTATAAGGGTTTGTTCTGTGGACGGTTATAAACCCCAGTTTTTCTATTTTTCACATTTTAAAGCCTGATTATGGCTGTTTGATATGGCAGTGCTCTATTTAGCATTTCCACTTAGTTGAATCGTGTGTTTAAAATATTTTATTGCTTTTAACTTCATTCTGTTTGATTTTATTAGACATTTGTAGTATAGCAATATGTATAGGGTTTCTGCAGCATTTAAGAGTTTGATTACTGTTAATGGACATGGAAATATGTGTAGAGTTTTATGGAGCATTTAAGAATATTGTTACTGTTTAATTCTCGAAAAGCACTTGCAGAATTCTGAATATATTCTAGCTCTAATTACACTACTTTAACACCCTTAGAAGCTTTCATTTCAGTTTCATGCAATGTATCATTTTTCTTTAATTGATCCTTTGACCTATAAAATTACTTGCCCGGAAGAAGGCCTGCTGTTTCGTCTTTCTCCCTCAGTAAAGTGCCTATGTTTGAGGTATCATATCAATTTGTCTGGACTTTGATCTATATGAATATATATATCTATGGCTATGAACTTTTGAGAATGCTGGGCCAAGGAATCATGGATGCAAATGAAATTTTGTAGGTGTGGAAGTTATTTTGTACAGTAATAGGTTTTTGATTTTTTCCATTCGCATTGCTTGAGTCTTGATTGATGTAAGTTCTGCTCACTGGTAAATTTGAGATGCAATTAATTCTCTTTACATGAAATAAAATTCCTGTTTTTCCTACCTTGAAGATATATTGTAAATCTTATCTTCCTACTGTTTTAAAAGTTCTGAAAATGGTGATGAATGTGATTTAGTGAAGAAAGCTATTCTGTTGAAAGAAGCCCTAAGATGAACTCTGGACACAGAAAAAACTGCTGCTCACTAGTGGCAAGCTTTTAAGTTGTATGCTTTTGAGTGAGGCCATGGTCAAATCATTGCCAGTGCTTCCTCCCTTTTAACTTATGGTCAAATTAAATATGCTTGCATAGTCTCTGAGTATATTGCAATCTCTTGTAATCCAAATCCAGGTTGAGAATAGAGTTTTCCATTTGAAGTGAAACATAATTCTTATGGCAAAGCTACATAAAGTAAAAAATTATTCTCATTTATGATATCTTGTTTGATGATGATTCTTAATAAAGAAGTATCATTCACATTTGTGGAAATTGAATTCTTTTCTAACTGGCTCATTGAACCAGTCATCTTCCAGGATTTTTTTTAGTATAAAAACGTTTGGATGTCACCGATGTTTTTGTCTGCTGACTGCAATTTTCCATATTTGGATTATCATTGGTCTGCTCTTGTGAACACATTTTATTTGCAACTTTTACCATTTTCGAATTGAGTTCCTTTGTATATTGGTGATGACTATATTCCAAGCATTTTAGATTTGTCCAGTACATTTGACGAATGTGTCTCAATCAGGCCATCATTTTGGCAGGGAATAACTTTCAAAGAAAATAATCACAATCATGGTCCTGTTAAGATGATTTTCTCTATTTATTTCTTTGGGATATCCTAAAATGTTCGCTTTCTTTAGAATTAAGGTTTAAAACTTTGTGATATTCTGAAATGTTCATTTAAAGTTTTTTCCTTTACTTTTATTTTTCTTCGAATTAAAGTTCAATTTATTCGGGCAGAGTGGAATCTTGGTTGTATTGGGAAAAGTAAGAATTATATGTACCCAACAATTTCAAATAAATTATATGCTTAACACTTCCTAACACAATATTTTGAATTTATAAATTTGGATTTTAATGTATATTTTTATATCAAATAGGTATATTCAAGAGATTGTAATTTTAAAATTGCATTATTATTATTATTATTTTGAATTTTATTTTAAAAAACATAATACCAACATTAAATATCAATTCTTTTTATAACTATTAAATCTAAAGATCTCAACTTTTTCATAAATCTTAGTCCAACTTTTCTATATTTCATTCAACCTTTAAAAATAATATATGATATTAACATTACAAGCAACTTTCAGAGCAGAAACATTTGAATGGATGACTTTAAATGCCAATATTTCATATGATGAGTATGACACCAATCCCAGAAGTGATTCTTAAAAAGGCCCCCCGAGACTACACCACATAATGTGCACAATGTTGACATCTTCTGGCTTCCCAAATGAAATAGATCAATAAATACTCCAAAAATAATTTATTTTATTTTTAAAAAAGTAAACCAAATGATCAAAGTTTATAATTTGAATTTTAAATATTTATATTTATTTTAATAAAAATATTAATTTTTAATTTAATATTATTAAATTGTAATTTATGTAATTTTATTTTTATCTCATTTTATTTATTTGTTTGTTTATTTATCAATCTTTATTTTATTTTATTTTATTTCTATTTATTTATTTATTTTATTCTTATTTTTGTAATTAATATATATATATATATATATATATTTTTTTTTTTATATGTACATTTAAATTTTATCTTTATTTTATTTTATTTCTATTTATTTATTCATATTTTATTTATTTATTTCATTGTTTTTTTTTTTCCTTTCTTTTTTAATCTTTTCTTGCCATAGCATGTAATTATTAAAAATAAAATAAATATATAAATTCAAACCTTACATATTATTTAATTACTTTTAACATTTAATTTATTCGATAATAATAAAAACAAATGAATATCCTTTGAATAATGCACCGAGGCTATCTCCCTCTTTTATAAAGCGCTCGAATATTAATAGAAATCCTCCCCTTGTAAACTGTATTAAAAGGCAATACCCTCTCATTAGATTTTGATGTTCGAACTTCTTAGACCATAACCCCAAGTAATAACAAGTATACGCCCTCCCGAAAGGCTCACGACGGTCTTTAGTTTAATAAGCATTGACCAAACCTTGGAGTTAAAACCCCAAGTCTTATCATGTCATTAGATCATTAATATGGGATCACTACATACCTTAATTTTACTACCGCAGACATCAATCGACGATACCATAGCCACTTTCACATATTCATTAAAACGCCATTATGCATGAATGTCCGCCATATATATATCCCGGACCTAACTATAAGGCGAGTTCCAATATAGCGTTCGGCCCCACCTATTAACAATCCTCTTGCATCCGACGGCTGGAGGAGTTTCGCGTTGATTGGGGCAATCCAACGACCAGGGTGGAGTTCCACATTTTTTTAGATCCCGAACTTTACCACGTCAAATTCACGCGATGAGGGTGATATCGCCCCAACGACGTGGCACGATCTAATAGGATCGGGTTTTTTCCTTGTGGTTTCACCTCCGGGCAAGGGCGGTACGAAATAGGCGGGTTTGTTCCCAAAACCACTCGACTATAACCTCCGGTTCCACGTTCACCTCCTGGTTTCGTTCCTTCTACGCTCCAGGTTCCATCTTCTACGTTCACTTACTCTTCAGTACGCTTCCCTTAGCGCAGTTCTCTTCACCCATTTTCTGCACAAAATGGGTAACCCAACGAACTGTGTGTTGAAGTCTCGCTCCAGTCCTCCCCTATGTTGGTCTTTAACATGAATTGTATTCCATTCTGGCTTTAAAACCCTCCAACATACATTTCCGTCTCAATCCCTCTCTTCGACTTCAGGAATTCGAGCACACCCAAGGTTCACCCTGAAGAGATTTGCACTATAACAAAATTACAATACAACTGCCCCTCCTTTTAAGTGGGGATTTAGCAAACCCTGGAATTTAGCAACTCCTCCTATCCACTGAAACTTCTGATTCATTAAAGAAGCTTATCGTGAAAGACATTCATCGCACCTTGCCCTCCCAAAAATTATTTCCACTGATAGACGGGCCCGGACAGAGATCTCTGCACAATTTGTTGAAGGCCTACTTTGTGTATGACAAGGATGTGGGGTATACACAGGGGATGAATTTCATACCATGCATGATTCTGCTTCACATGAATGAGGAGGAAGAGGCACTTTGGGTAATGTCGGCTCTACTCAAGGGCGCTGTGAATATGTCAATGCGACGTTCATATTTGGAAGGCCTGCCTCTGTTGCACCAATCTCTGTTTGAGTTTGAAGTTCTTGTGAATTAAGAGCTGCCTGAGCTGGGTAGGCATTTTTCAGAACCAAATGCTCACACCTTGCATGTATGCTAGCGAGTGGTTTATGATGGAGAGTTTCATAAACTCTTAGATCAGACTGTCCATTTTAGTTTTGGATTAGACTGTCTATTTTTCTTTTGATGATGAATTATGTAGGGTGATTTTAGATGGGTAAACCTAATAATTTAGTTTTCATAATAAATTATATTGGATGGTTTTAAACTCAATAATTTTGAATGTCGTTTTTATTGAAACTTTCTTGAAATAATATGAATAACATAGGCTTCAATTCAAAAATCTATTTTCCACACTCAAGGGTTTGCATTGTACTTTTACATGGGAGGTTTGAAATTGAAATTGCAGGGTATACCGTCATTTGTAGAATCGATCACCAAACAGCGCTCTATAGACTTTTTGCGCTTCTACAACATGGGTTTTCGAAGGTTTGCAGTAACAGATATGGGGTCGTCTGGGTGCTTGCCAGTTATAATAGCAAAGAATTCTTATTCTGACCTTGCCAAACCATTTGCAGAATTGAGTCTAGCTACTTTGCTTCAAGCCCTGATACAGCTTTTCTATTTCTTCTTATTAATGCTTCAAATGGTAATTGGAAATATGCCTTCTGAAATTTGTGGAGTCAGCCGGTTTCACTTGTTAAGGGTTTCGTTTGTGAAAATTCTATTGCTTGCATCTTACATTCATGTAATGCACGAGTAATGATCCTTGATAAGGTTTCTTTTCTGAACCAATTTCGGGTGTCAAATTTGTATTTGTGTATTCTAACCAACCAGCTGCCATTTCTTAGTTTCTTGTTGATTCTTACTATGCATGCAATGGTCCCTACCCATCATTACCATTGAAACTTGAATTTTTTTACTGTACATTCCATTGCTATGTTACCAGAGATGGCATGATAGTGAATCCGGTTGATTTCAGTCCCTGGAAGCCATTTATTCTTCCTCCTCTGTTCTCCTGCGAGAAGTTGGAGAAGAATTAACTCAAAATCTACATGTTTTGCCCCCCTTACATCATTGGGAGGTCTCCTTTCGACGTTCCTTTGCACCTCCCGGTGCAATTGCTAGTTTAATATAAATATAAATATAAATTAGATTTAAAATTTAAATTATGAAAATATAGCATTAAAGTGTAAAACATGTGAAATAAGAGATTATTTAAAGGAAATTTATTTCAAGGTAAAGATTTATTTTTTAAGAAAAATGAATACATTGTTAAATCTCAACGATAGAATTGGATTCCTAGAATAAGTTTACAAAAGGAGTTGATTGTTATGAGTTCACTAGTTTGATAAATGTCATTCTCTCCCTCATTATGAGGTAGGAGACGATTACTCGAATATAATTATGTAGTTCTAACCAAGTCTTTGTGTGCATATTATTTCGACATACAATGCGTCACGAGGTTGAAATGATGACATGATTTAGATATCTCTCATCTAAAACTTGTTAAATTACCTTAGTTGAGTGAACACATTTAAAAGAAAAAGTGGAATTAGGTAACCAATAGTTTTTGAAAATCCCTAAGAAAGAGATACAACTTCATATAACACATATGTAGACAAAGAGCAATAATTAGATTTGCAAGTAAGTTTGATTGATTAGAATTGCTATTCACTATTAGGATTTAGCCTACATGGTCAAATGCTAAATATTATACCTATTTTTTGAAATACCAAACATGGTTATTATCACATAAAATTTATTTCTAATAATATATTTTTGCGTGTTTTTATTTATATATAGGAAAAAGACATCTGTGGTTTTGAATGTTAAATTAAAACTAACTATCTACATTAAATTATTCATATACTTAAAGTTTATACACAATAACTTGAGGTTTGTATGCTAGAATAAACTATATTAAACTACAATGTATAATTTGATCAAATAAAAACCTTGCTATTAAATCTTCTATTAGTTTAATAATTTTAATGATGTTATGATACAATAATATCCTTTAAAAATAAAGGGTGATAACTGGAAATATGTTTGTTTTAACACAGTTTTGTGATTAATACTACTTACATTGTTACATAATTTATTTGTTTTAAGGTAGAATTTTTTGATTAAATAAAACTTGATTAAATTTTAATTAAATTGAACATTATGGTTTTTTAAGATTATTGGATTAAACCCTAATTGCATGACTATCCCCAAAATATTTCAACTTTATTTAAATTTTAGGACATATGAAGTAACTATAGCTGAGATTTTTGGGAAGCTTCCTTAACCTAGTATTTTTACATTGAAATCTTGAAGTCACATATCCCATAGTGTTTAGACCTATTTACACCCCCAAAACTATACTTAACATAATTTCTATGCTCCTTACAAATAATCAAAACATTTACTCCAATTTCTCTCTCTCTCTCACACACAAAAAGGAGATGAGAGGAGATTTTAAAGTTAATTTCAAGATTCTAAACACAATATATCTCTCTACTTGCTATCCTATTTATTCTTCATATAGTTGCGCCTATGCAACATACCTCACAAAGAAAGAAGAAAAAAGAAAAAAATGTGCAATCATTCATATTCATCACAACCAATTAGCTATCATGCTAGTAGGATGATACATACTTTATCAACACTCTCTACTCTATCTCTAGAGTTGATTTTTATTTTAATTTATATCACACAATACTATTACTAAATTAAAGTAATTATTTTCATATCACCATTCTTAAAAGAGAGTGATTTATAAAAATTCTTTAATATTTTAAGAAAAATAATATCAAATATTTTAACTTACCTACTATATTTAAACCCTTTTTATTTCTTGATTTTTTTTTTATTCTTCCCTTTTTTATATTATATATATTCTCTTAGGTATTATCTTATAATTATCTTATATATTTTTCTATGTATTCTCTTATAATTATATTATATTTTTAGAATCTACGCTTGTGTGATCCATCATATAAAATTGTAAAATATCTTTCGGTAATAATCACATGCAATGGAATATTGTCGACGCATTTCAAACCAATGTAGATAATTGATTACTAAAAACAACATTTATTAATAACTTTTTAAAATAATTAATTTTTTATCAAATGTATTAATTTTTTTTATATTCACTACCTCATTTAATAATATTTTTTTAATCATGTATTAAAAATGCATTATATTCAATTTTTTAAAAATCTTTTAATATATAACTAGTTTTTAAACAACTAATTTGTATTCAAGAAAATCTATGGGTTTTTTCACCTTGTTTTGAGGATGAACTACATTAGTTAATTAAAGGTCAACCAAATCTAATGATATGATTAATCCGAAAAACATCACAAAAGTCTTAAATTTAATATATATATATATATATATATATATATATATATATATATATTTTTTTTTTTTTATTTATTTATTTTTTTTTTTGGGAAAAAACACAAAGTTCAAAACTCTTATTTTCATTTTAAAAAAGGATCAATATTGTATTAATTTAGTGTTGATGTTTATAACTCTTCACAAACAAAATTCACAAATAAGATACATATAAATGCTATTATTACCAATGTATAGAATTTGGTGATTTACAACTATTTCTTTTTTCGAGTTGTCTTTAGTGTGACTTATTGGAAGCTTTCATGGTTTTTTTCAGGGGATTTTTAGGGTTGAATCCATATATACATTAAAAAACCAGTTTAAATAACACAAATCAAAATTTCACCTCAACTTTTAGGTCGAGGTCCAATTCCGGGAACTGAATCTCCAAAAATCCCACTGACAATTTCTTTCATTTTATAAATGAATCAATATTTTTCTTTTTATGAGTTAATCAATATTTTGCATTTAATAACATGATCTTAATTTACTTTTCTAAAGAATGCTCACCTTTTTAAAATGGTAAATGAAACAAATAAATACTTATCATTATTGAATATAAGTTAATCAATATTTTACATTTAACAATAAGATTGTAATCTACTTTATTACAAGTGTCCATTTTTTAAAATGGTAAGTGAAAAAAAACACACTTGTCATTATTAAATAGAGTAAGAATTCATTAAAAAGATATAACCACCACATAATTTATTTAATGTAAAATTACTTTTTATAATTTTATAAATATTATTATCTAAGATAATACTTCTAAGTATCTAATTTTGTTTAAATAAAATAAAAATAAAACATCCTTAGTGTAACCTAAAAAATACATCATTTTTACCCAATTTAAATCTTTAACAAAAATATTAAGTTCCAACACATTGTCAATGGTATAAACATGAATATGTACTTAGTAGACAAAGCAAAGTTTACCTGGTGAGAATTTACCATTCACTCCTTTCTTCAACCATCCTTCCCAAAAAAGGCTTCATTTGGAGAGTGACCTTCATCACAAAAACAACATAAACAACATCGTTTAAGGAAAGGTGATCTGATAGCGACCCTCACCATAAATCACAATGTATACAAAACAGTAAACAAGAAGATCATGACGATTGAAAGTTGTCAACGACAAATAATAATCAGCTGGTTTGAACGTTGCTGCCAACTACATACCGTGTAGCCATGCCAGAGACCCTGATCAGGGACTTACAATTTATTATTGATTCTGTGTTTCATGTTAGCTGTCATCCTACACTCCCCAAAACATGAGTAGTTGGCTCTGGGTCACACCTTGCCAATAAAAAACGAGGCAGAGGGAGACCCACATCAAAATAGGCATCTAATGATGAACCAAGACAAAACCCTTTGTGAAAATTATTGATTTAGCCTTGCTGTTCACATGCACAACCTGTGCCCCTTCCCCTCCCTATCATTCACATCTACATCAACTGTTATATCTAATTGTTTTTTCCTACATTTTCTCCTTGTCAACTTCTGTGATCAATTGATTTATTGCGTGTTTGCTTTTCAGTTCCGAGTTGCTATCTCTCTTTATTGCAGTCTTCGGATCCAGCCCTGAAAATACCTTCAGCAGACATGGAAGCTCAATCATGCCTCTTGGGTTTGCTCATATTATTCATATGCTCAACAATAGAGGCTTCATCATACGTGGCGTCCTCCGATAAGCCTCAGACAATCTATGATGCTTTGCAGATGAATGGCCTGCCCAAAGGCCTCCTTCCCAAGGCCGTGAAGAGCTTTACTGTGGATGAAGAGGGGAATTTTGAAGTTCATTTGGATAAGCCCTGCTATGCCAAGTTCGAGAATCAGGTCTACTATGAGAAAATTGTAAGGGGCAATCTCAGTTATGGTCAGATCGGTGGGCTTTCAGGGATTATTGCGCAGGAGCTCTTTCTTTG
Organism: Pinus albicaulis; assembly: GCA_034641835.2. Taxonomy (NCBI): domain Eukaryota; kingdom Viridiplantae; phylum Streptophyta; class Pinopsida; order Pinales; family Pinaceae; genus Pinus; species Pinus albicaulis. Next base: position 405,047,050 of record CM076578.1, on the reverse strand, counting down.
GTTTCCAGTGAAGGGTATCCGAGTGGACGTTCCCAGCAGTGGATTGATCTATTTTGATGTTGGAGTCGTTTATAAGCAATTGTCACTTTCTCTGTTTGAGAACCCTCCCGACTGTAAAGAAAATGGCGTGCAAGCTGAGCCTGACCTGATGGAAGGGAAGATCATCTCAGAGATGCTAACCAAGGTGTGTTTGTGATTACCATTGACATTGTACTTATTATTGATTTTTTTTTTTTTTTTTTTGTTAAGTGATGCTTCGCCGTTGAATCTTCAATTTTCCGGGCTGATGAGGATTCAACCACCTGATAAGGGTATATGTTCCATAAACATCGAACATGCGCCTAGCCGCAAAATCCAAAAGTGCGCAAACCTCCCCTAAATCGGAACCTGGTTAACAAGCCATTATCGTCTCACTGGTGAACTGACAATCCATGGACTTTTTGCCATTTCGTTATTATTTGACACAACTATGGTTTTGGGACTTGTTTCCTGGCGTTCTCCAAGAAGATGACGCAGTTGGATTAGGTCATTGCTACACTGCACCAAGTTGCCATGGCATGAGAGCATTTCCCGCCAAAATAGTGTAAGTCATGTACACCTGGCCTGACCGTGCTACCAAAAGTGGGGGACCTCCTCTATATTGGAACCTAGTTCATATATAACAGGTCATCATTCTAACTTGGGAACCAACAACCCCATTGGGTTTTGCCATTATATTTTTATTTTTTCTTATGTTTTACCAGACTGAAGTGCGCTTTGGGACTTTTGCGTTGGGGTTCTTCAAGTATACGAAGCAATTAATTAGGGTCATTGTTACACTCCACTAAATTGGCACAGCCTGAGAATTTCTTCTGCCAAAATTGCCCAAGACATACACCTGGCCTGACCGAGTTACCTAGAGCAACGGACCTCCCATAGGATAGTTTTCAGATGGATTTGTTCTGTTTTTAGCCCCTGTTTTCTTGATGGTTAAGAGTGAAAAAAAATCAACATAATTTTTGATGATAATTTTTAATCAGATTTTGATCATAAAATCATATTCAGTGTCAATGCGGCATAGGTTCACATGTGAGATGGATGGAGTGTTAAGCCATCGACAATGAGGTCTGTCCCATTCGCATGGCATGATTTTTAATAGGATAAGGTTGGGTGCAATTCCCTTGAAGATTTGTTGCCATACACATCCCTTATACCTGGCACATAAGCTGAAGGATACTCTTTGCAGTGCAGAGGCCTCCCCTCAAGGGGAAATTGGTGCATGGTTTAAGTTTTAACTGCCCTTCAATCTCCATTGCTCACTAGTGAACCGACACTCCATTGTTTTTCTACCGCACTGTATCAAATTATTATCTTGTATATTACTATACATAAATATGCCTTTGGGACCTCTTTTCGGAGGTCTTATATCAGGTGACAGAGTTAGGATCATGTTTTTCCAGATGGTTTGTTCCTTTTGGCACTCATTCCTTGATGTTCATGTTATTGACAGTTTGATAACAAAATTTTCAATTAGACCTTTATCATCTCATAATCACCATCAATGGGATGTTGGTTCACTTTGTGAGAGTCTCAAAGGGATAGGGCCAGGTGCAAGTCCGGGGCAGTTTTATATGATATAATAATAGTTGACAGAGTGTCCACCAGGGTTCCATTCTTGCTGCAGTCTTACCTACCTGCATGTCATAAGTCTCAAAGGGATAGAGCCAAGTGCAAGTCCTGGGCGATCTTTATATAATAGATACCATTCAGACCTAGCATTGAAGCTGAAGGAATCCTGCCCGTTGTGATGCAGGGACCTGCCCTAGGGCCTAGAGTGGATCTTGGTGGATGTTGTAACAATCCATTATCCTCCTAAGGGTGGAATCTGGATGACCCCTGTATAGAGGTTCATATCCCCTCTGTGTCTTGGGACGTCTCAGCCCTTGCTAAGTCAAAAGTTTCTTGCTACGTGCTGACTTGTGGGCTGTTGGCACTAGCTTAGAGGTTATAATGGCAACCAGTCAGCTTTGAACTTGGGCATCACCCAGGTAATCTTGACGAGTTACCAATTCCTCTAAATCTTAAAAACAAAAATATCCATTACCTCCCTCACTAGTGAAGTGACACACCATTGGCTTTTTACCACTTCATTTTTGTTCTTTTCTTGTGTATTACTACACATAAATATGCCTTTAGGGCTTATTCTGGAGGTCTACAATTAGGTTACAGAATTGGGATGATATTTTTCACTGCGTTTGCTCCTAAGTAGCATGAAGCATTGAAACGTTTCAGAGTTTCCAAAACGGGTACGTTTAGAAATGTCACCTCCCAAAAATGAAAACATTGGAAACGTTGTGTGTATATATATATATATATGGAAATTTATAAATAAATGAATAACACATTATCTTGCAAGAAAAAAGGGAAATACGACCCATAGATGACAATTTAGAAGTAAAACCAAGTCTATATTAACTCTCATAACTGATTACATGATGGTTGAGTTTCAATCAAGTTTCGGAGTTTTGGGTACGGGTACGACCTGAAACGCTGGGTTCCTAGAAGTTTTGTGCAACATAGGTTTGCTCTTTTTTACCACCAACTTTCTTGATGACGTGATTGAAAAAACAATTTGACTTGTACTTCAATAACAAATTAATCAATGAGAGGGATGGGGTGTGGTGCAAATCTCAAATCAGAGGACACGATTGAGATGGTACATTGTAGGTGGTGTTGTTCTTTGTTTTACCATCCACTTTGCTGGTGATGTTAAAATTATCATAATAGTCAAAATTATCGCTGATGAATTTAAAGTTTGAAATTCTAAATTCGCTGAACTTCAAGCCAGGTTATTTTTGAATTTATTTGAACTTTTTATGGAATTCATTTAATAAAAAAAGAACCTAGTTTGTAAAACTCACTTAACCCTTAAATTTTTAACATAATATAGTTTTTTTTTGAAATATATGTTTAATGTTGGTAAGTAATTTTCATTTTTATCACATAAGTTTAATGAGCGCATGGAGATTTATTATATACACTTTAAATTTTGAATTATATGATTTCTCAAATTTAATACTGAATATTGTTGCATGGTTTTGCATCACCGTGTTTTTGCTGAATTTCATGGTTGTCAAACTCGAACACCAACTCAAAGCAGGTGACTAGGACTCATAACTATTTATCAATCAGATATTGATCCAAAACTTATATTTCGCGCCAACAGGGCATTGGTTCACTGGTTCACTGGTGAGGCTGAAGAAATGTTAAGTTCGTCATCAGAGTTCCATGCTTGCTGTAGTCTGCCGCACTTGTGTGGCATGAGTTCCAAAAGGATGAGGCCAGTTGAAGTGCCTTGTGATTTTGGAAAAATTGATATCCCTTAGATTTGCACCTCAGGTAGAGATAATCCGCTCTATGCAGTGTAGCTCCTTGGAGATGTTTCTTTAAGCATTTCCAAATAAAATAAATTGATATCCCTTAGACCGACCTGCACCTAAGCTAGAGATAATCCGCTATGCAGTGTAACTCCTTGGAGAGACTTGTTCAAGCACTTCCAAAGAAAATCTTATAACGAGAAAATAGTTTCTTTGTATGTTTGAACATACATTACGCTTTGTAATGCTCTCGAGTTGTCCATTTGGGACAGACTTTACACATAGCCAGCTTTTCATTAGTTGCACAGTAGAACTCTGTGTCCTCTCAGGATTACAAATGAGAACTGAATGTAGTAGCGCCAGTGCATGTTATCCATCTCTCTCAATCGAAATGGCTCAGGCATTCTGTTTCTCACAGATATGTTTGGCCTCGGTTATTTACCATTCTCACCTTTTAGGTTATGTGTTTTTGTTCTGATAGCCTTCTTTCTTTCCATCACATTCGTCAGTCTAGACAAAAATGTTTATGGCTTGGGTTTGTCGTTAATACCATATTTTCTTGAGCTATCCTCTGAATAGTCTTGCTCTGTGGGATTGAATAGTTGTCTTTAGTTCATTTGTTAAATAAGTCTCTGTTCAGTGTGTTATGGACTTTTGGGCATAATCTCAGTTCCAATCATTATTCACGACATCTATTTGTTCAATTACCATCACATAAGAATGATATTCAAGTGTACGGAAGCTTTTGGTGTTCTGTTATGATTTAAATCCCAAATGAAGTCCACAAGAACCATTGGTCCTTGTGCAATATATTACATTAAAATGATTCACACCAAGAAGGGTAAGCACCATTATTCAAATTGTTTTGTCTGGGTTGTTGTCCCAAAATGCTGATTTGGTCATTTGTCATACATATGCTGTTTTAGATATAGGAAAACGGCATTTCTTAAAAAGCACGTGATCAATAATGTTTCTTGTCCAATATGTATTATTTTCTCGACTGGGCTTTAAATTCTTTGTTTTGGTTATATGGTTATGGATTTTTCTGAGATCCTAAATTGCTCATGTGTTATTGAGCTGACTCCGTTTCCTCAATTTTAGTTCAGTTTTGATGCTTTTTGAAGCTGTTTTTCCAATACAGGTTAGACTTGTTTGCATTTGCAAAATATATAAAATTTGGTTTTGTTATGTCTTGTTTTTCAAATCTTGTGCTTATATTCCATTGTTATAATTCTTTATTTTCTGAATCTTACTCCGAAATTCTCTGTAGATTGAATCACTATCAATTATTTATTGGGTTCTTATCATCTTCTCGTACCTTCCACTTGTAAACAAATTCAAGACTGTTGCATTAGAGATTTAAATCCCCACCAATTCTTTAAACTTCAAAGGAACATATTACACACATGTCTAACCATAATCAATAATATATGCCTGTATTGTTGAAAAGTGTAACTAGGTTCGGTCTTCATATTGACTATGTAATTATGTATTTATGTAATGAAGAAGACAAAGACAATAAAATGTATTTTTTGAGCTTGCTTCTTGAGTTTCATGAGCAAGGATTTTATTATAGGTCAAAGACTTCTTCTTGATGTCTTTTAGGATTTGTCATCTTGTCATAAATGTATTAATTAAGAGTCATGTATATGAAGTGTCAAAGTTAGTGATGTATCCCTCAAAGACCTTGTCAAATTAGCTTGAAGAAATGGCTCAAGAATGGTGGTAAGATACTACTGCTCAGATCAGCATAATACTCGGTGTAAATACTCTTCAAGTCGGCTTGAAATACTGATATATATTCCCTTAGAAAGTCGGCTCATGAACTGTCGCATCTATTCATGGTCAGGTCGACTTATTACAGGGCCTGACCACTATAAATAGCCCACTGGACTGCGCATAAAATACACAGAAAGAAGTCCGCATATCTCTGCTATTCTCCAGCTTAATTACAGTCACTTCAGTTCGGATACCTCTGCAATTTTTGGGCTTAATTACAGGAAGACAAATTCAGATCATCTGAAGTGTTCGGTCATATATTACAGTGTAAAGTCTGCTGTTCAATGTGGAATGCACAGCAAGAAAGAGGGATAGACAGCGTATAAGAAAGGGCCTGTATTACAGCAAGGATAAGGTGTGCAAGTAATGCGTAAGGGCTTCACTACAGTTCGGATCTGAAGTATTATCTCAGCAGTCACAGAAAGAAGGGCTCTCCACAGTGCGAAGAAAGGTAAGTCTGTCCAGCAAAGGAAGGAATACAGTGCAAGAAGAGGTCTATTCATAGTGCAAAGAAGGTGGACTGTCCAGCAGACAGAGAAGGACGAGATCTGATAAAGGAAAGAAGTAGTTCACAGTTAGGAACCGAGTTTCCTAGCATTGGTGCAGCACAGTGCAGAAAGAAGGAAAAATACAGTTAGAGACTGAGAACTCTAGTCCTGGTTCAGAAAGGTGCAGGACGGTGCAGAAAACAAGGATCAGCTTAAGGAGCCAAGGAAGAAGCAGTGACAAGGTCTTGGAGGCATACAAAGGTCAAGGGTCTGTGTTATGGTCATGGTACTTGTCAACTGAAAGTCTATAAGAAGATTTTCTTGTGGGTTTTCCTCTCCAAGAGGGAGAGGTTTTGGCCCTGGCTTGAAGAGCCTAAATTTGTCTCTTGTGTTTTGGTAATTGACTTGATGAAAGACATAATAAGCTTAGAAGAGAAGATATAAGTAACATAAGTAAGCTCACAAGTAATTATCAAGTAGAGAATTTGAATTAAACCTAGCCCTACCTAATTCTCAACATGTATTTCATAATTGGATGAGGATGTTTCCAAGATTATCGCTGGCAATACATTTGGTGGGCAACATGTTAAGATGTTTATATACAACCAAGTGAAATCCATGGTTAGGGAAATGAACCCATTATTTACAAATTACATCTTTGTTTGTTGTAGGTACACACTTAGTGCTTGTGAATCCACGGACAAGGCTGAGGGTAAGTCACATGATGTTATTGAAAATAATACAGAAAACACATGCATAGCATTTAGAGACCCGTAGGCAAATATTCTTTGTAAATTAGTAGTTGGGAACATAACAGAAAAAATTGAAAACCTATAAGTTTAAACCACTCGTTATGCAACATGCCTGTAACAGCCAACATCATGGTTCAAGCAGCCCTTGTGCTTTGCAGTGAAGAATAGTTGTCTACATTCTTTATTATTGGCAAGTTCGTTGTCTATTGACAGCACAGTCACAAATGACACAGGAGCTATGGGAGATATTTTTTTTCTAATCTGTCAAAGCATGTCAACAATATTGGAGGTATGGAAAGAAACAGAAAGTATGCTTGTTCTTCTGATAAACATTGCTGCTGGAATTTCAATATAAGAAGAGTGACCAAAACTATTTTGGTAACATATTTTAAGCAATGAAAGTTAATTGTTCTCATTGTTTCCTAGAGCAGAGTTGGTTTCTAGAACTTGTCATTTTCTGTAGAAAATTGATTTTGAGAACTCTCCCATAGCTTGTTGTTTACCCTTTGTGGAATTCCCTTTTATTTTTAATCCGATAATGGAATCGTGAGACATAAATTGTTGATTTCTCCACCAAATTTTCCCTTGTAATGAATGTGGTAGCAAAATTTGGCCCTTATCTGCCTAGCAAACAAATCATAAATGTATGTAGTAGACTTTAAGTATATGGATAATCAAACAAAATTGTTGCAGTGACATTTTATAAAAGTGTAATCGATATGAATTAGATTGAGAACAAAATGAAAGAAGACAATATTGCAGAGAGTCAAGACAACCCCACAATACAATATTGACAGCAGAGTATTACAGTAAAAATTGAACTTTATTAATAAATCAACTGATGAAAACACTGCAATGTACATAAGAATACAAAGTGGCTAGAATGGTGGTAACTTATCTTTAAGAAGAGATGTGACAACAATACTCATTTGCTAAAGAACCTATATCAAGAGGTTGAAACTACCTTTTAACATAATACCCAAACCCTAACCCTAAGAGCTGATGTGGCTAAAAGAATTCAGGCCTTGGGGCTATCACTTTCACATAGTAACTCTGTTTTGGGCATTATGTAGACTGTTACAAAGTTATTTTGAGCTCTATGTGTTTGGCAGGCTTGGCTGTCATAGATGCCTGTACTGTCAAAAATGCCAGAAATTAATGGGAAGGGCCCAATAAATGCGCTGGAAATTCAGGACCTGCATAACTGCTATATGTCTGAAAAGGTTCCAGACCATTTTTGAGATGGCGACAGACCCAAATGGCCATCTGGATCAATAATCCTTAGTGTATTTTTTTTCACATTAATCAACCTTTTAAGTTTTTACTGGCAAGTACATGCAAGTATGCATATTGATAGGCAAAGGTGCCATATGCAATAGTACGTATCTATATTCTTGAAACTAAGTATAATTGGTAACTATGACTGATAGATACCTTATAAGTTATACATAGATCAGTGCATACCTCATAGTTCATTTATTACATTGTTGATCGCAGTTGTTATTTCCAACATCAATTGATTGTTTGCAAGTTAATTTTCTGCAAAATCACAACCTGGTCTATGGGGCCTCAACTCTCAACTGCCAATATTTCATATTTTTAAAAACTCTTAATCATTGTTACATAAATTGTTGCATACATCATTGATTTTGTCACTGGTCCTAAATTAGTTACACCACAAATCTCACCTTGGCCAGAGACTTCTTGATTGATCAGTTCGTACTTGTCTTTACTAAAACAGAGAATTTTACTCATCACTTCAATCAGCATGCTGGCAGATGCAATTTCTGCATCTAATCTGCTGGCAGGTTCAAGTTCAACTATCCTTGATTTTGCTTGCAATCGATCAGATGGCTGTTTCAATTCTCTGTCACCCCTCTTGCAACTTCTTTGCTGGAAGCAATCGATGTTCTTAATACTGCACTAAGAATTGCTTTCTGTTAGGTTTCTTGTTGAATTTATGTCACAACTCATAACCAATCTGCTTCATTATGTATATAGTTATGTTACTTGGACTTGGGAATGATCCAGAAAAGCAAGGAATGAGTAGCAAAAATGGTAAACCTCTTAAAAAATTTAAATTAGGCAAATTCCTGTCACTCTTTTCAAATGATAAAGGATTGGTCAAATGGAGTTTTGCAAGTTTGACCATTTCTGATGGAACTTGATCCAAGCAAAGACTTGGGTTGTTTTGTATCTGAACCGAGTAGAATTGTCTCATTTCCATGTGAAATTTTTGTTCTTTATTGGCAGACAGAATGTAAATTTTCAACCCCTAGGTGACTGCTATCATATGTTTCTGTTAATAAAGTAAATAAGATTGGAACTTATTTAACCATGGAAATAGATATCTCTTTTTTTTGTGTAAATCAGCAGTTGTATTAGATCTCAAATAAAGTACATAGTATTACAAAAAGGGCCTGCCTGTCCCAGAAAAAGAGACGCAGAGGGCAAGGCCAACCGACGAGAAACTTCCACAGACATAGACACAGACACATAAAAGCCATCACAGGCCAGGAGTCAAACTATAACATATTACAAAACTGATCCTCCTCCAGGATCGAGGGACTAAGAAACTGTTCAGCCCAAACGGGCTGCCTGACATAAGGAAAAAACAGCAAAAACATAAACCAACTATAGCCAAGGAAAATACTTAAAAGGCGTAACAACCAGGACTTTCATCCTTACTGTTTCTATTCTTTTCTGCAGGATCTCCTCCATCACTTGGCCCGGCATTATCGCCATGAATAGGCGTGCTTCGAGGCTTGTAACAGCTGATGATAGTAGTCCGGTTGCTCTCCTCAGGCAGCTGGATCGAAAGATTCAGCACATGCTTCAGATACGTCTTGAAGAGCCTAACGAACCCCTCCAGCCTCTTCGCCTGGGCTTTCATCTCTTCTACCAGGGATTTCAAAGTCACTTCCAGGCTGTCTAGCCTAGCCGAATTTTTTGCTGAAGCAAGGGTACCGGTCTGGTATGCATCCTTGAAAGCCACCTGCTGCATATTCAGCGCCTTGGCTAACATGGTTTTCATTTGCCAGGCAGTGCGCTGGGTGCACAGAAATTGGGTGGCTTTGGTGGTCAGAGTGCCCGGGTTTTTAACCAGTCCACTTACTTGCAAAAGTCCCTATCATTAACTCTCTCGCTTGCTTTGTCTATTTCGGCTTGCAACATGTCGATTTTCTGTTTACCCCTCCGGGAGACCGAGGAATTGAAGCCTTCCTCTGCCTCCTTCAGTGCATGAGTAGCCTTGGCCCTTGGCGCTCCGGAGGATATGCTTATCCATTTTACAATGCCTCCCTCTCATGCTCAGCTCTAGATCTTTAGGAGCGCAACAAAGGAAGGGCCGCAAGAAAACACAGGTATCTCCTCTGCTCTCCAGACTCGTATTTGTAACTTGATTACCAGTAATCGGGATCATGAGATGAAACGATTTCCCAATCTCGTCCTTATGCCTGACAGGCAGTTCAACAGACAGGTGTGGGAAATAATTCCAATCCATTCGGTCCAGTTCGCATTGGTTGCCACACTTTTTCTTAATTAGATTTAGCCACCTCTGCAGTTTATCGGAGCTGGGGTACTGTCCTTTGTCAGTAAGGAAAAACTGCCACACTCGATCACATAAATCAAAGGGCATCAGGGTTTGAAACCACTGCTGAGAATTAGTATATGGGCAGGACTTCATCTTTCATTAATGATCAGTTTCGTGTGACCTGTCCGCACCTCCTGACGAGCCCGTTAGGTCCTTTACGGCAATCAGATCACACTCCTCTGTTAAATTATCACACGGCATGTCCTGCCAACAGGTGTCAAGGACATCCTCCGGGTAGTCCACCGCACGATTTGCAAGGACGTCCGCCATAGAATTAGCAGAACGCCTTACCGCCTAAAGCACTACCCCTTGGAGATGAGAGAGATGGATCGAGATGAGAGTCATAACTAACGAGAGTCCCCAGTGTTTTATGACGTTGCTAGGCTTCGACCCATTCTGCAGTCTCTTAGCCGCGTTAATGGCTAGCTACGAGTCCCCTTCCACAATAACTCTGCCAATTCCCAATCTGACCAAGATTCGCAGGCCCAGTTCTAGAGCAGCGAATTTCGCCTCATTATTTGTAGCTTCACCCAATGGGCAGTTGTAGATATGCTTAATCTCTCCTTTATCATCATGGATAACGCCACCAAAACTAGCCAGACCAGGGTTACCACGCAAGGCACCATCAAAATTCAGCTTATCGTAACCTGGGGAAGGGCGCTGCCAGAGCAGAAGAGACGGAGGAAGCGGCGGATGGCGCTTAGGACAACAAGAGCTTGTGGCCCCTTCAATCCCGAACAGGTTCATGATGCGCTGGTCGTTAAATGAAGGCTTGTCACTGTAAACATCTTTGACCTTGGTAAGGATTGTTTCCCTCATATTCTTCATTATTTTTGTTTTAATGTGGTCGAGTTGGCGAGTTTCATCTTGGAAGATTCTCCTATTCCTTTCCTTCCAAATCGACCACACAATGAAGCCAGGGCCCAGACGCCAAAGAAGGTTAACAGTTTCTTGTTCAGTATACTTGATCCTCCACCTGGTTATGCTCTCATGGATAGAGTCTCTGTTTCTATCAGTTTGCCGGAAAATTTCCGCCATCCAATCCCAATGGTTGTTGGCCCACTCACAAGAGTTCAGGAGGTGGTTCATGGTTTCCTCCTCCACCCTACACATACAGCATCTCGATGGTCCAATGAACTCTTTCTTGCGTAAATTCTCCTAGGTGAGAATTTTCTTATGCATGAGAAGCCACATGAATGTTTTGACCTTAGGCCAGTAGATATCATCCCAAACATTATTGTGCCAGTGAACTTTTTCTTCTAAATCTCTCTGTTCAAGGTGGTGCCTCGCTTCTTTAAGGTTAAAAGTACCTCCTTCCATCTTTCCCCACCGGAGCTGATCCTCCTCTTGCGATCGACGAATTCTTCTCTTATTCACCCACGGGCGTAAAGATAGCAACTGGTTTTCCACTAGGATTTCTTCGGAGGGGGGGTCAAGAGCCCAATGGCACATCGCTGGTCTAATTGATCATTGGTCTATTAGTGGTATACCTTTCTTTTACCAAGCCCTTGAAAAGATTGCTGGATAAGCTGAAACTCCGGTCTCTCCAACTTAGGTAATTGTTGCCAGGCATCTTCCCAGAAGAAAGCCGTTCTACCATTTCGAATTTCCCAGAAACAATGGTCTTGGATGATCTTTCTATTGGCCCAAGCAAGGTTCCAAATAGGGGATCTTGTGACCACTCCTGTCATTCTAACAAGGTCCGGTGGGCGCCAATCCTCTGCATACTTAGTCCGCCAGAACGCCGCCCAAGGGGTATTGGGTTCCTTCAGCCATCTCCACTAGAGCTTGGCTCCACATGCCTTATTCACAGTTTCTGGATCTTGAAGCCCTAGACCGCTTAGGGTCTTGGGTTGGAAAATCTTCTCCCAGTTTTTTGTCAGCTTTTCCAGACCAAAGGAACGTCCTTTGAATTTCTCTGATTTTTTGAAGGACGCCTTTGGGTGCCGGAAGGATGGATAGCATGTACTGGGGGATCGCTTGAAGCATCGCCTTTGTCATTACCAGTCTGCCCGCAAAATTTAGAGCACTATTAGTTCAATACTTCCCCCGTTCCTCAATGGAGCAGAGCAGTTTTTCCCAATGCCCTTTTTGCCAGGGTTTGTCCGTTAAGGGAATCCCTAAATATTTAGAAGGGAGGCACATCCTTCTAAAGCCAAGGATGGTCGTGAGGTTCTCTGGACTGCCAAATGAGTGTTAAAGAAGAAGATAAAAGATTTGTCTAAGTTCAGGTCCATACCCGAAGCAAGTCCAAAGAGGTTGATAATAGTTTTAAAACCCCTGGCCTCTCTAACAGTCGGAATGCCATGGAGCATCGTATCACCCACAAATTGCTGATGGGTGGTGGCTGGGCAGGTTTACAGAGGTTGTAGACCCGCAATGTCCTCTCTTTCTTTTGCCGCTTTGATGATACGACTTAAGCCCTCCATAAGAATGACAAACAGAAAGGGAGAAATCGGATCACCTTGCCTGATTCCCCTGGAAGGTCTGAAGGGAAGAGCAGGGGCGCCATTGATCAAGACTGAGAGACTCGGGGATTTTACCATAGCCATCACCCAATTGATCCAGCGTTGGCCAAACCCAAAAGCCACCAAGACAACCTCCATGTAGTTCCAACTAACTTTATCATAGGCTTTTGACAAATCAAGTTGGATAATCATACCAGCTTTTTTTTGTGACTGAAGGGAGTGGATCATCTCATGCGGCAGAAGGATATTATCCATAATCTGTCTCCCTTCAACAAAGCCAGATTGCTCCTCCGAAATAATCAACGGGAGGATATGCTTCAATCTGTTAGCCATTACGTTAGAGATGATTTTATACAGAACATTGCATAGGGCTATGGGCCGGAACTTAGCCGGGGTGCAGGCTGCCTCTTCCTTGGGAATCAAAGCTATAAAAGTAGAGTTAAGGGATTTTAGGATTGAGGAAGTTTTACGGGAGTCGTCAACCACTTCCCAGATCTCCAATTGCACAATCTCCCAACAAGCTTTGAAGAAATCAATGGTAAAACCATTCGGGCCTGGCGATTTACCTTTAGGCATTTCATGTATTGCTTCCTCCACTTCTATCAGAGTAACGGGCTGGTCCAGGTGCTGATTGTGTTCCTCTGATAAAATATTAGGGATGGACGCCACAACTTCCCGAATTGCCCCTTCCCTGTCCATTTCTGGTTTTGTGGCAATTTGAGCAAAGTGGTCAACGAACAGGGTAGAGATGTCCTTATGCGATTCATAAGAGTTCCCTTGAACATCCTTTAAATGGATGATCTTGTTGGTGCGTTTGTATTCTATGGTTGATTTGTGGAAAATTTTTGTATTCTTCTCCCCTTCCTTGAGCCATTGGACCTTGGATTTCTGTTTCCACAGGATCTCTTCCTGCAAGCATCTTCCTTCCCATTGTTTCATGAGGTTTTGCTCAACAAGGATAGAGTCCTGGGAAATTTCCTCGTTGATCCAAGCCCTATGCAGTCCTTCCAGCTGTTCTTCCAATACGATCTTCTCCTTAAAGATGTTCCCGAACACCTCTTGGTTCCAAGTCCGAAGACGGGCTTTAATATGTTTTAGTTTAGCTTGAATATGGAACATCTTCGTACCCTTAATCATAAGGGGTTCATGCCACCATTGTTTGATTTTGGATTTGAAATCAGGGTGGTCAAGCCAGAAACGCTCAAACCTGAACGGCCTATTTTTAGGAGTGCCCAAAATAGCTGCATCCAGGGAGATGGGCCAGTGGTCAGAGCCCCCACTTGGAATGGTGTCCGACTCCACAGTGACACCTTCCAGGAGGATATTTTCAATAATGAGGAAACGATCAAGTCTCGAGGTGATCTGCCTGCCCCACCCCTCTTGTTATTCCATGTGTACAAACCACTCTTTGGAAGAATGTCAATGAGCCTGGAGGACCTTATGAAATGATTGAGAGCCTCTGCATCCCAGTTGAGCCTCCTCAATCCCCCCTTCTTTTCACTCAACGAGGTAATCATATTAAAATCCCCCCAAAGATCCCTTTAACACTCGAGTAACAGAGTTGTAGATCTGAGAGGCAGTCCAACAGAAGCAACTTTTCTTCTAATCTTTGGGGTCCATATACATTCGTACATAAATATGTGCCAGATTCTCCTATTATTTGCATCTTCAAGGATACATAAGATCTTGTTGCTTCTGCACTAACCAGATGAAACAAGTGGGGGTTCCAAAAGGTAACTAGACCTCCTTCCATCCCATTTCCCTCCACCTCAAGGTAATCCATTCTTTTCCCTATTTTCCGATTTATCTCTTGCATTTTCTTACTCAAACATTTAGTTTCTTGTAGGAAGATCATATCTGGGTTTTCAGTTCTGACTTTCTTCTTCAGAAGTTTTTGTTTTCTTTGGTTGTTTAGCCCTCTAACATTCCATGATAAGATCTTCATAAGAAACAAAATAAGTTAAGAAGAGGAGGTGAAAGCCTCAAGGGCTTTCATCTTACCTGAATTTATGAGCATTTGACCTAGTTCCTGGAGGGCTTCATTGTTGGTTTTCCTTCCTCTCTTGCGCCTATGCTTGGCTTTCTGGTTCGTTTGTTGCAGTCCTTGGACTTTGATTCCTAGACCCTTTGTCGCTCCGTACCCTCTTTTCTGACCCTTCTGCCTCTTGATGGGCCAGAAAGAGGAAGTTGATCCTGTCCACTTCCTTTGTCGGGATTTGTTCCAATCCTATTTGCTTCCATTGTTCCACCATATTGTTTAGGTCCATTCCTTCCCGTTCCAGGATATCCCCCAGTTCCAGGTCCTTCGTACCTACTTCACTTATTGCCATTTCAGCATCTCCCTCTGCATCTTCATCGTAATCGGTGCCTTTTGGGATATCTACCAGAGTGATCCTGTTCGGGTCTAGAGATGCCTGCTTCGGAGATCCCACTGTCTCTGGTGTAGAATCCCTCTGGTGGGGTTCTTCGACTGTTTCATCTTTAGATCCCAAAAATTCAAAGGCATTACCAGTGCTCTTATTTGGTATCCCTGCTTTAGGCTGGTTTCTTCTGTTTGCTCTCTGTCTCCCATTTGGGTGGGAAAAGCCTTCCTGATCTTTAGTCGCTCCTTCCTTACTCTTTTCTGTTTGCTTTGTTAGAGGACATTCTCTGAACAGGTGTCCATGCTCGTGACATCTACGACAGCGGAAGGGAATCTGCTCATAGTCAATGGCCTGAAAGAAAACCTCATCTCTGAATTCAAGCCACAGACCTTCATGCAGAGCCCCTGAGAGGCTGAGACATCCATTTCAACACAGATCCTCGCACAGGAGGTGTACCTGTTTTGCAGGGTGGCCTTCGAGGCTTGGACAAACTTTCCCAACATGTTGCCAATTTGTTCCAGCGCCGATGGTCTTTAATAGTCGATAGGGAGAGAGAAAAGGCAGATCCATACCGGTACATGCGTGAAGGTCTCTTGTTCTGGGGCGAAGTTAGGCTTCCATGGTCTCACATAAAGATCAGCCGAGGCATAGAAATAGGGACACCCATCAAAGATACGATCTTTGTCTTCCAGATTCTCAAAAACAACCGTAAAGAAACCCTTAGCCCCAAGATGGAGCCTGACATCTCCTTTTGGCTTCCACTGCTGTTTTATCCAAAGGCACAAGGCTTTTTCAGTTGGCCAAAAGCCCATAAATTTGCAAATCGGTGCATGTATTGCCATATGGTCCCTATAATCCTGCATTTCTGGATCGGTAATGATGACCCGAAGACTTTCTGAGGTTTTTGGCTTGCAACGGCCGTTCTCCCCTTGTTTTTTACTCTCTATGGCAGATCCTGACAGATTCAGGCTCTCTTGGGTTTGGGCTTGATGTTCTACAGCGTCTTTTGTTCCTTCTGCTGTCCCAAGAGGTTCCTGCTCGGGATCAGGGCATTCTTTGTCGTTATTCTCCATTATTTTAATGCCATTTGGCCTCTTCTGACCCAATATCTCTTTGGTCTTCCCGCTCGCTTTCTTCTTCTTACCCAGCTCATCATTTCCTGCCGTTTCTGACCCGGCAATCTGCAGCCCTTCACTCGGACCTTTTCCTTTGTCCAAGGTGACTTGTTTGTAAGAAGGGGCCCCATTGGCCCCCGCTTTCCTCATTCGGGTGGTCAGAGCAGACCCACGCCTCAAAAGCTCAGCAATACGGGCCCTGCCTTCCGCCAGAGCACGCTACAGAGTGCAGACTGCACACCCAAAACCTCAGTGCAGAGCTTTCCCGCTTCCGCCAATTCTCCAAATAGATATCTCTAAACATGCAACAGTCACACATATAGCTGGAAAATGAACAATGAAAACATAAACACAATACATAGATAATTACCCCAAATCAGCTTTTCATTTACTATATTTCAAGTTTACAACGAAACCTTGACAAGTTATCAAACTAACAGCTGTACAATAGATACACAAAATCAGATCTGCACTTACTGAGATAAATCTGCCTACTGGACAACTGAGAATCTGCTTGCTTGAACTGCTGTACAGCACTGTTCTACCCTATTTGTATGACTGTAGTATGTACAGATCTGTTGGTACATAATCCTTACAATCGTATGGACATATTAACCTTGGCTCCTTTCTCGTGCTCTTAATCTGCTCAACTGATCTCTCTTTGACCTCCTGAGTCTTCTTGGTGTACAAAAGGTGCGTATTCAACTTCTCCCATCTTGTCCTACTTATGCTTCGAGATAACTAATCTTCTCAATCATAGCAACTAATTCCCCGAGACTTATCAACTAATCTCTCTAATTCTAGCAACCATCTATCTCACCAATGAGGTGTATAGCTAAGATTGGATCAAATATAACTCATCTGAATCCAATGACCTGACAATTAATTCGTAGCAGACTTACGTCTACTAAATAAAAACACAACTCAGTTCTTAACATAAACATAAAATATTAATCAGAAACATATTAAATTAACCAATCTCACATATGCACACACACACACACACACAAATTTCTGCCCAATAAACAACCTGTCATTTGTTAATTAGAACCTACTTGGGCCCCTTACTAAGAAAATAGCCCAAACTGAGGAAAAATACATGCAAAAATTTGGATCTGATCCAGTTGATCAAGCCCTAAACTTGGTCGATTTGGATCTCCTCTTTCATCCTTTGCACCTTCCTCGGACCCAACATAGTTGATTAGAATTTCTTCTCCACCCACCACTGAGCTGCCTCTCTCAATGCCTTTTGCCTGTGTGTGTTATGTCATCTCCCTTAGCCTAGCCCTCCTTTTATAAGCTTGAGTTATGACCAAATCCACAACCCTAATCTCCACAGTGATTAACGATTGAGATTAGATTTCGCCTCACTTTAGATCAATGGTTGAGATTCATCTAATTTACAAATGCAAATAGCCTTTACATTAAATTAGATTATACTCACTTTTCCGTTATGAAAGAAATTACTTCAATTATTAAAGTAATTTGTAAGGTTCAAGGGTCCATTAGGCGACTTTTGCATGCTCAAACACATAGGTCTGTGCAGAAGTACCTGCACGAGCTACAAACATCAACACCCCCCCTTAGCAAGGGAGGTACTTCTACCACTTGGAACTGACTTCGATCTTGGAACAATGTTCCACACTGCACCCACTACCATGGTTCCTCCCTTTGAACTGGAAACCCTTTTTGCCACCTCGTTCAGAATTATCTTTGAAGACCTGCTCCCTTTGAACTCGCTCCTAGAAGTCTCCTACTCTTGAACACCCTGTAAAGTCATCTCATATAATGAGACTTTTTTGACAAGAATTGGAAGTATCTGCTGCCTGGTCCTTCCTACTTGAACCTGAAGGCTGTCTCCCTCTACTTTGTCCAACCTTCAGAGCTTCTTTATCCTATACAAGTTTCCCTCTCTAACTCCAATGACATGGGCATAGTTAGAGTTAATTCCCATGGATCTGATCAGTGCCTATCCTCCAGGAAAGCTACGACAGATCTTTTCTTCTCTAGAGTTTGTCGTGAAGATTGAGAGAAAACTTCTCTCAAGTTCTAGCACCCATATCACATCCTTCACTTTCAACACACCTCCTAATTCAAGCTAGAATATCATTGACCGAATATCATCTTTGAGTCCCAAGTTGTCAGGTTGTCAAACAACTTATGTGCTCCTGTAATATGATGCATGGCTCCACTATCCAATAGCCATGCACTGGCTGGTATGGTGCTTAAGGAAAGGTAGGGAATACGTGTGAATTTCGTTTGAAACTTCTTGGCAAACTGTCAGGACCCCGAGTTGGCACCATGGCCAAATGGGTGCGCACCCAAGTCGTGTGATGCAACGTGCGTGGAGAATGGGCGCGACACATTGGATGCACAGGCCAAGTGCTGGACGAGTTGGATGAACAAGTAGTTTTGTGGGATGTCGCATAAAGTGCACGACTCGAAGGCATGCACCATGGGTGCACTCACACAAAGGCGAGGCGCTTGGGTGTCACGTGACAACGAGGGAGTAGCGTGCACGACATAGCGATAGGCAAGCGAGTTCGACGATGGAACGAGTTAGTTGGAGAACGACAATGGACGAGTTCGGGAACGACAGGGTGAGGTGCAACACATGGTAGTATGGACGCTCGTGACTTGGGTGCGCCCGCATAATGGCAAGGCGACCCAGGCGTCCAATGTGAAAATTCCTAGATTCAGAATCCTATTGCAGCAATTGGAAAATATTCACCTAATTGTTGTTCATTACTTCACAATTTATTTGCAGTTGTTCTACGACAAATACTGAATACATCACACTGCAACCTTCACTACATAAAATAATATGCGGAAACAAGAACTGAGCAAGAAAAAAAATAGACACACATATGACATTGTTATTTTTGGACAAATGTCTTTGGAAAAACCCAATGTAGGAAAGCCAGTACAACAACTGAGGGTTTGTATTATTAAGAAATAGTTCTGATTACAATCTAGGATGCCTTACTGGCCATCCATACAGAGAAAGACTTCTCAGTGAGCATGTGTTGGGTCCAAGAGAGTACAATGAGGTTGGTGATCAATATTGTATTTTCTCAGCTGGTCCATTATCTTTGGTATGGGAGCCCAAGTAAGTTATATTATTAATTTATTAATGAAGAACTGGTGATTGGGCAGAAATATGTTTGTGTGTGATTTACATTGAGTAATTATTTTTGCTTCCACTATATTTTTTATATGTTAGGAATTTGGCTTTCTATTCCTTCTGCTTATTAGTTGTTAGGAACCGAATACCGGGAGCTGGGTTTAGAAAGTCTAACATGGTATCAAAGCCAAAAATCTGAATTGATATCAGAATTATACGTGCTGATTTTGTATTGGATCGTCGGAGCCAAGTTGGTTGGCATCATATGAACGTGAACTTTTCTAAGAGGCGACGAAATTTTCTTTATTGTTTAACCAAATTTTTTTTTGATGATTCAAAAAAAGTGAAAAAAAATGGGAGGCCCATATTTAGAAAAAAAAGGAAGAGAACGATAGGTATGGGTCGCTGATAGGCCTGAGCCACTCAAATGCCTAGCCGCCAAACCAAAGCTACAAACATGTCAACGGACAGTCGTCGAGAGTGGCATGTCAGCGCGGTGTGGAAGTAAGGTGGACTGGGCGCTGCAATGTACCAACGGGCAACACGGTTGCAGAGACAAACACTCGAACAGGGCCACAATTGAGCGAGGGGCCATGACAACTTCGAGGAGAGGGAAGGAAACATCACCTAATTGATTGACTCGATTGAGGCAAAGGTGTTGAGGTTCAAGTTGTATGACGCTCTACAAATGGCCGGCCAGTGTCGTCAGGGGATTTGAGACGACAAGATTGAGAAAGCTATGCAGGAGCTATTTCGAGGGCTTGGGTTGACGAACGAGGTGCAAGCGATTATGTGCATGATGTTTTGCATGTTGTCGTCGATTCGGTACGACATCATGCATGTGACCATGATTAGATGCGACCTGGAAGGTACGAGGGTGTCCAATAGATTAGTTAGAAAGTGCAGTTGTGGAGGAAGAAATCATCGTTGTAGTTCGAGAAGAGATGGGTCGAGGTTGAGAGTTGATAGGCTGGTAAAAGTATTGATAGGGCTCATAAAGGAGACGTTAGGTTGACATTGGGCACGATAGGATCCATCCAGGACATGGTAAGTTGAGACAACTGCTGGTTGTGTGCATACAAAGGAAAGGAAAAGAAGGTTTAATTAGTACTCAAGGAAGCAAAGCAAGCTAAGATAAGGTCTGCGTCGCAGTAGAGTGACAAGACCTAGTTGTAGGTGGAGTGGTGTTGCTGTTGACAAAGTGTCGCTAGGCATAATGAGGACATTGATAGATGTTTCGTAGATAGTGGAGCAACCAGGGATGTTTGCAAGGGATCGTGTTGCGATGAGGATGCAATGCTAGGCAAGGGATCTGCCGCGATAGGCACGGGCCAGAAGTTGCTAGCAGAGTTGGTAGTAGCCAACAACAGGTGCGCATGATAGTGCCAACAACCAACAGGGTTAACGGAGTTCAACGCTCAGAGGGAGAGAGGGAGACCATACTAATTGGGGGAATGGAAGCATAACTTATGGGTGTCTCAAAGGACTGAGATAAACCACAAACATGCTAGAAGGACTTAGCACAAGTTTGTGGCTAGTGGGCACTAGAGCATCGAGTCACGTGATAGGGACGAGGTCAGTGTTGTGCAGTGTTTTAGAGACAGACTCAGACTGCCATGTGAGTTGTGGAGCTAGCACCATGCAGTGAAGGGGGGTTGGATGTGTTAGATTCCAGCTTCTGAAGGTGACAGGGATGTTGTTTGTTCTAGGGTTGATGGTACACGTGCTCTCAGTATCAACCTTGGAGAGTGTTGGATATAGAGTTTTGTTTTGAGATGGACAAGTGCTTCTATATACAGAGGGAGCGACCTTGGATGCTGTTGAGATTTTGGGTAGCATCGAATGTGCTCTAGCTCCAAAAATTTGTGGAGGGGCTAGAACACATGAGATCTCCAAGACCCATAAATCGTTTGGGGAAATTCCACCCAGTGTAAAAGTTTTTCAAATAATTAAATTTTTTAAAGTCTAACTTAGGGAAATTGAAAAATTAAAGTGAATTAATTTACACATGTGGTGAGAATGTTTTAAGTGATGTGGATCAAGCCTTTTCTAATATGCGTCGTTGATTAGAGATTAGATCACGGCCGTTGATTTCTCAACGAGAAAAGTATTAATGGAAGGTTTGGGGTCAGTTGGAGGAGACACACAAAGCGCTAGCACTTGAGCTAAGTCGAAATTCTGGGGCACGGTTTGCTGAGATTTTCTAGTGAGCTTGCAGTGCTGGTGAGGGGTAGATCGGCGAGGGATTACACTGATCTGAGGTCGAGAATACATAAATCAGAGAGGCAGATCCGTACCAGGCAGCGGAAAGGCCAGTAGGAGGGATGCAGTCTAGCCAGGTTGACGAAGAGACAACGTAGGGGCTGACGCAGAGGCAGCACAAAGCCCAGAAGGGTGACGTAAGGGCAGCCTGTGCTGTGCAGAGGCTACGCTTGGCAGGAGAGGCAGATACAAAGGCTGGAGGGAGAACATTGGGGTTCCAGTGGGCTGGAAAGGGCTCATATTTAGTAATTCCCTTGAGGGTTTGAATCAGCCATATTTTCTGTCTCCGAGTGATAAGGTACAACTGCCGTGAAATTCTTTATCGAGAAAACCACTACTAGTTCCCTTGATGTATTCAGGTTCAGCTTAATAATAAAATCCTCAAAGAGCTGCCGCATCGGTTTTCCCGCAGTTTTTCCGGGGACATTTGTTCGAAAATTCATGTGTGTCCTTTGTCATATGTGCGCTATGTTTCAGTAAATGATCTATATATCTGTAGGTTGCATATTGTGTTTGCTTTGATATTTTTTTGAATATTCAGTTAAATAACTTGTTAATTAAATCAAACTAGTAGAAGTAAATCAATATGTTGTAGTAGGGTTTTTGTGTTCAGAAATTTTCACAGATGCAACTATAGTGCATGGCATTAGGTAAGGGTAGTCATATAGGATGCTTGGACACCTTGTGGGTATATCTGAGGGGATCTTGGATACAGGATCAATGCCAGTTGCTAAGAGGGTGCAAGTGGTAAGGAAGAGTGATTCTTCAGGTACTGCCAGGAGCCTCAACTGGTATGATATGACATTGATGGAAGCTTAGGAGGAGGATCCTTGGAGCATGGTTGGATGTGACAAGTTCTCAACTCAGGTTTCAGATTAGGTAGCAGGACATGCTTCAGTGTTAGAGGGAGTAACTATAGATATTGAGATGGGCTTGGACACAAATTTGGGTGGAGGAGGTTCTTTGAGAGTTAGCTCCCTCTCTAAGAGGGAGTGTTGAGCTTTGTAGCTTAGAAGGTACTTCTAGTCTTGTGTCTGGACTAGAAGGACCTTGATTTGCCTCGTTAGGAGCTTGCATGCGACATACAAAGTGTGCAAGAGAGTTGTATGCATGTTGATGTGTTGCTTGTGACATGTAAGAGATGCGCATGTAAGGAAAGCTAAATTTATGACTTGTACTTGAGTTAAAGTAGAGAAAGCTAACAATATGATAATTAACTGAAGTAATGCCACTTATCTTCAGTTAACTTGACGAACTAATTTTGGTTGTCAATATTAGCTTAGGAAAGTTATAAATTGAGCCTAACGTGTGGTGCTAGGACACAACAATAGCAAAAGATTGAGAGAGGATTTTCAGTGAGTGTTTGCTGGCTCCGAGAGAGTGCAGTGAGGCTGTGATCCACATTGTATTTTCTCAACTGGGTCATTATCCTTGGTGTGGGAGCCTAAGTAAGTTTTGTGATTAATTTATTAATGAAGAACTGTTCAAAGGGCATAAATCTATTTATGTGTATGATTCAGATTGAGTAATTATTTTTGCTTCTGCTATATTTTTTATGAGTTAGGAATCTGGCCGTGTATTTGTTCCACTTGGTAATTGTTGGCTATGTTGCACGAAACTTCTAGGAACCCAACGTTTCAGGTCGTACTCGTACCCGAAACTCCGAAACTTGGCCGAAACTCGACCATCATGTAATCATCATCTACAAAGTTAATATAGACTTTGTTTTCCTTATAAATTGTCATCTATGGGTCTTATTCCATTTTTGCTTGCAAGATAATGTGTTATTCACTTATATATATATATATATATATATATATATATATATATATATATATTGACGTTTTAGCCTACGTTTCCATTTTTGGGAGGTGACGTTTCTAAACATACCCGTTTCAGATTCTTTGAAACATTTCGATGCTTCATGCAACTTAATTTGCTGGGAACCAAATACCAGGTGCTGTGTTCAGAAAGTCTAATTATGTAAACACCCTAGTGATGGGCCTCACTTCTGAAGAGCAAACACGAACCCTAAGTGCCTAGGATAGTGTGCCCACATGCATGGATAAACCTAATATAGAAGTTCTTTTGTCAATTGGGTTTAGCTTGGGTGGTTAGGGAGGAGAAATATATCCTCCCCACTTTGGTTGAAATCTTAGTTGTAACATGTTTTGCTCTTCATGAGCCAATTGTTGCTAAGGCTATAAGCCATAAGAAATATCCTACGTTCTCTTATTAGTAGGAGGGTGCGCTGAATAGTTGCATATAATTTAAAGAAACAATAAAAACAATAAAAACAACAATAACTACTAAACTAATCTAGAAGAGTGCACCTAACTCTAGAATCTTCTCAAGTTGTGTGCCTACCTTGCTTTGGGATATGTGCTCACCTAGAATGGAACAAAACACATTCAAGGAACCTTAATTGAAACTGTCTTCCTAGAAAAAGACAACATTTTCCTTCACATGCATAGGGAACTATACCTTCTAGGAATAGAAGGGATCCTCATGCATGCTTCACACACAAATGATGCCTAATAATTAATGTGCCTCCTCCAGTGAATCTCTAATGCATCGTCCTCATTAATTGCAAGCAAACTTGGACAAAACTCTAGGTTGGAAAATGAATATTTTGACTACACTAATGCTAAAGGAGAATCACCTATGGAGCAGTAGGGAAAATCCAACACTCCTCTTTTCGAGGAAGGTGTTTGTCAGCAAACCAAGTCTCTCCCTTAACATTTCAACTTCCTCTTAGCTAGGGGCTTGGTCAAAATATCTGCCACCTGTGAATGCAAAGGAGCATTCCCTAGAGCCATTGCTCCCTTTTGAGCTCTATATTTGAGGAAATGGTATTGAATGTCAATCAATGTGCTTGGAGTGATCATGAGACACTGGATTCTCAGATAGCTTGATGTAGCTATGATTGTCACAATTGAAAACAATAGGTTCCAACATTTGATCAATCAATGTGGTCAACATTGGAAGCTATATGGCCTCACAAGAAGTAGTTGAAACTGCCATGCACTCTACCTCTTATGAATTAAGTGCAACTACCCCTTGCTTGCAAAAGAACAAGGAAATCATACTTGTGCCCATATTTAATCAAAAACCAAAGGTCTTCCTTTTAGCACTAATATCCCTTGCCTAGTTAGAATCAATAAAACCATGGAACAAAAACACACCCTCTCCCTCATACCTCATGCTATAATGAATTGTGCCCTTCAAGTATTTGAGCACATGCTTGGCAACAATCTAATGAGTATGTTGAGGATCAACCATGAATTGGCTTAAAGTATTCACTACAAAGCACATATCGGGCTTGATATCACAAGATACATTAGGGAACTAATCAACTACCTATATACAAAAGGATCTACCATATTAGAATATAAGTGAATAGACAATCTTAGATTTGGGACTGTTACTGCAAAATCTAGTACCCTAGTACAAAGCCTCAATAAGCAATCTAGATTGAGAGAAATGATGAGAGAGTTACTATTGTCACCTCAACAACTATTCCCCTTTTGGATACAATCCCTAGAAGGGAGGCTTCCTAATAGATCTTAGGGATCAATTAACCCAAATAGAGTTAGGATAAATACCCCTTGGGGGTTCTACAACAAGATTCACCCAAGGACAAGTATGTAACGATTATGGTTTTAGGTGATTTGAAATATAATCTCAAGAGAGCAAGTTCTAAAGTCCCTATAGCTAAATCTAAAGGGCTTTTTCTGACCAATAGAGGCTCAAATAGGTTCCTAAACACATGTTATCAATAAATAACACTTTTCCATTATAAACTAAGGTTTCAATCAGCAATTTGCAACATGCAAATATCTTATAACAACAAAAGAATAAGTTAAAACACTTTTCGTTGGCGGAAAACACATATAACATCAGTATAAACCCTTGACATCAGCCACAATTTATGGTTGAAAAATGTATGTAAAATGATATTTTTACTTTTCCAAACAAATGCATATAAATTCTAACCCTAGGACTATAAGGTCCAAGGCAATTAATGCTGAAAATGAATGATTTGCTGTAACCTAACTCTAATTTACCCTAGAAAATATAAAATAAAAATAGTAGGGTTTTGATTGAATAGTTTGGCACAAGAGATAAGATCAACACCTTTCTCAATCTAGTGCTAATGGAATCTAGGAGTAAAAGTCTATGGAAGAAAAGAGTTGGATGTGGATTCAAAGAGAATGAAGAAGACAAACCCGTGTTCCTCATACCCTTAACCTTAATATTGTTCTATCTTCTTTGGAGATTCAAAGGGAGGAAACTAAACCTATGTTCATCAAGAAAACTTAAAATAAAAATATTGTCGAGGAGATTTTATAGCCATAAAACATCAACGAAACCTTCGTGAAAATTTCATTAAACCCTAATTTATCAATAGGAACAAGATGGAAGAAGATAACCTATATGAAAATAACACTCATCAAAGAATTACCAATAATCATCCAAGAGAGAGAACCATCCAACCAACATCCTCCAAGAGAAATCCGCTACACTAGTGCTCCATCGTGCACAAGAGAGAATAGGCAAATAGTTGGTGTATGTTGTTCTCCCAAGTGTGATAATGATCTAAGAAAATTGTATGTCCATCTATTTATACGAGGACAACCAAGTCGATTTTCTTCAAATTTAGGTTAAAGGGCCCAAAATAATATTTTAAATTATGGTGGCCAGTTGGATAGGTCACAAGTTGGCGTTGAAAAATAGATAACTCTGTGATAAAACATAAAAATATGCATCACTCAACCCACACATGTGAGTTAAATTCCTTCCAAGGGTGACATTATCCTAAAAATATGTATCTCCAACAAATGTGCAATGGATGGCTCCAAAGGGTGCATGTCATCCAAAGGTCATGTATCCTCATCAACTGGGTGCTTAATCATCAAGCAAGTCCTCATCAACTCCAATATCCTCCACAAGGGTACCCATGTCATTGATCCAAGCATTATGAGGGGGACATCATATTGCTAGCGCATGATGTCATCATAGAGAACAATGTATCATCCCCTCGAGATGGGTCTCATGTCATCATCATCATCAAACATCCTAAATAATGGGTAATGCCCATTAAGTAGATGCAATGCCGACTTGGGGGTGCCCTGTCAACTCTAGGGTACATCAACTCCCAAGGCAACGTCTTGGTTTTGGAGGGCAGTGTCCAAGGTCTTAGAAGTAGGTGATGGTATCATCAATTGTGATAATGCATCCCAAGGTCAATGCTTCTCAAGAAGTGCCTAACATCCTCTTTTAAAGTTCCCTGTGAAATCATCAAGTAGGGATGGATGTCCCTTTTGAAGTTTTGGAGAAGCATCATATAGTACCTCAAGGGATGGCAATTGTTCCTTGGAGCAACATTTCTACACAGAATCACATAATCAAGTGAGATCAGCATCATGGGTGCAAGAACTAAGAGTATCAGAGTAGGACATATTTAATGTTCAAGGCATCAAAGTACTTCATACAAGCATCATTTCAAATGTCTTCATAGCTTATGATTTGTACACAAGTTATCATGCTTAGGGATGGGAGGGTTATCATAATGCCCTATTAGGTGCTTCCAACCCTAAAGGGGGGAACAATTCCTAGGTCGACCCTTTTATAGGATTGGTGTAAGTGATGGGTGAAATGAATTGAGGTGTACTTTATGAATGGAGTGATAGTTTGGTGCTAGGTTATATCAAACCATTGTCCATGAATTCCTTTGTAGAGGGAGTGCTTTAGAAATGTCTGAGTTACCTTCCTCACCTTTGTTTTTCCAAGCCCCCATACTTGCCTGTTTTTCTCTAGATGGCTTGTTAAACATGCTTCATTGATTGTTATGTAACAATAAGATAACCCCTTTTTGTGATGAGTAGTTTATTGCTTCATCGGGGTCAGGATGCTCATAGAGAGTTCCTTTTACTTTGATAGGTGTGATAAACATGGATACTCTCAGGGATGACTGCCAATAATAAATATAAGAGGGGGTAGAGCTTAGACTACAATTTGGTTTTTTCTTTCTTTATATCTCTTGCCATTCTTTTTCATTTTAACATTTTGCTCATGTTGTTTCCATTTTTTATAGTTGCATCAACCTTGGGTATATGCAACCCGTTCTTTTCATAGGACAAGGCCAACAAATGAACTAGCATGAGCGACTGACAACAAACAATTAAAAGATGGAACAATGGAGTAGGAAAAATATCACAAATGTTAAGTACGAAGAAAGGCCTCAAAGCAGGTCACACTAGACGAGGGGTAGGTGATAACCACCAAGGGAACAAGTGTACAACCAATAGCGGTCTATGTGCTAATTGTTCTAGGGTTTGTAACTAAGCCCTAGCCGAAGTTTGATATTCGAGGATATGATAATGCGATGATAAAATCTAGTGTTGTTCAAATTGTTGAAACCTTAGATTGTGTTGTGATTGGTTTTGATTGTTGATATTTAAAGGCTTAGAATAAAATCTAGGGTTTGTATTAAATCCTAGTAGAAATATAAATTCTGAAAATTGTTGGATAGAATATATATATCTAGGATTTCATAATCATGCACAAGCATATCATAACAACATCTATCAGGCAAACCCAAGACACAAATATCAATACATTAAAGTTATACATATAACAAACTTGATTAGGCTAGGGTGTTGATCAGACGGACAAACATACACCTAGGGTTTCATTCCTAGGAGCTTACTCTAGATATCATAAAGATTTGGCTTATAAACCTTAATTTACCAAAACATCTAAAGGTCTAGGATTTTAACACATCCAACCCTAAAGGAATAGAGTTTCCATAACAATACCAAAACCCCAAACATGACATTACCATAAAAACCCCAAACATCAAAAGAATAGTCTTTTCATTAATAACCCTAGGTATACTAGGGTTTTCCCATTAGCATCAACATACCCTTAGGTTAGGGTTTTACAGAGAACCTTTTTAGGGTTCCACAAAATAATGAATGATTTTAATGAGGGTAGATTTATCTAATGATTAATCTATTGGAAATGGCACCAAGAAAGGCATCTAACTTAATTTTCCCTTGAATTAAATTAGAAGAAAATTGTAATTCCACATCACAGGACAGCTTGTATGAGTTAACTAAGTTAGGATGACTTAGTTGGTTCAGTGAATTCGAGTTGAGGGTCAAACTAGAGGCATGTAGAGTGTCTCCTACATTATAGGAGCCTTGGTTGAGTTTATTTTGAGTTGTAATTAATTAACTCAGTTTATCTTAGTTAAAGTTCTTTTAACTAGTTCTGATTGATGGAGGAACTGGAGAGAGGTCAAAGTGTGGAAATTAGATTTAATTCACATGCATTGATCAATTAGATAACTGATAATTCACTCATAAATAACTCATGCATGTCAGTTCTGAGAAAGACCCAGTTGAAATTGGAGTTCAAGGGCAATGTACTATTCGCTGTATAATTATCTGAATTGTATAGGTGGTGCATGCAGTCAGAGGAAGGCCCTTAATGGATTGCGCAGTGTGGATTGAGAATTTCCCTAATTAATAGGGCCTAATTACCCAAGGAAACTGCGCAAGGAAATAGGGACTTGGGCAAGCTAGAAATTGGTTAAGTATTGAACCAGGCTTGTCTAAGAATCATTGAGACAGATAGAGATAATGTAGAGGTTTCTCAGCTTGGAAAATAACATTGTAATCTTCTCATGTTCTTTGGCTTATGCAATATACAGATAGCGGGGTTTTTAGCTGAGGCTTTCTCTAGATAAATATTTGTGTTGTGTGATTGAAATTCTTTCTATTTCATGTATTGTGATTTCAAGATCTAAATTGGTTTTCCGCAATTGGTAGAGTAGATTCAAGTATAATGTTTTAGCATATTACAATTATCAGTTGAATCTACATGTGGATTTCTACATAATCACCCTATAAAGAATCTTTATGATTCAAAGGAGCTAGATACAATGATGTTAAAATTGTAGAACATATTATTAAAATGAATGAATATACCTTTGTCACGAAGAGAACAAAGCTTTTGATCTAAGACATACCTTTTAGTTGTTTTCTTGACAAACCTTGTAGGACATCAATTCCTATAGAACTTCTATCATGCTTGCGAGGTCTTCTCCATAACCCTTGAGCATTCAACAAACCTTTCCTAAACAAGGAAAATATGAATAGAAATGTTATTAGCATTTAATACAAACACATCTAGATAAGAGAGGGAAACCAAATATAAAAAGATAATACAAGGAGTAAGATACTTATCTTTGGAAAATGGTGAGGGTTCCCTCTTAATCGAATCTCGAGAGATACTTATAACTTTAACAAAACAATTCAAAAATGTTTTTCCAAAGCATATTAAACTATAAGTACTAGAAATCAAAGCATAAAGGAAAATAATTCAAAAACTCGGAGTAGAGGACTTGGTAGTGTAACTCCCTTATTTCTGATTCTTCGGTCTTTTTCTTCTTTGGAGATCCTTCTTCGGCACCATTTGCTTGATCCCCTTTTCTCTTTTTATTCCTAATATTATCAGGACAATCATTTCTATAGTGACCCATCTTGTGACAATTGTAGCATTCTATCTTGGATAGGTCTACCTTCCTTCTTGACCCTTTAGACTTCTTGAAGGTTCCTTTTTTCTTGTGATGAGTAGAGTAGGCATTTGAAATTTTCTCCTCTTCATTCTCTTTGCTGGTTACTAATGAAATTCTGACTTCTTCTCGACTACATGCATTCCATATTTGCTTGAATGTAGGGGTTTCCTTCCAACTGTTGATCCCTGAAGCAAAGGCACTCTAAGAGGGTGGCAATCCCAGAAGTGCAGCGATCATGAGCTCTTTTTTAGCTACTATCTATAGCTTAGGGATCATCTCTAATTTTAGCTACCCTTACAAAGAAGGAAGCCACTGTGTCATCCTTTGTCATCATCAATGTTCGTAGTTCTTAGTTCATTCTTAAGACTTGCAACTTGACCAAGATTATTGATTGTGAATAATTTGGATAAGTGCTCATACATCTCTTGAGCGGAGTCTATGTTGTAAATGTATGGGATGGGGTTATCCTTTATTCCATCTACCGTTAGGCTCATGGCCAATATTTTTGACTCTCTAAACTTTGCTTTATTTGCATCACTTGATCCTTCTGTAGGTTTCTTCACTTTTCCTTTGACTAGATCCAAGACTTTATTCTTTTCGAGGATGAGATCTATCCTCTTTTTCCAAGCCTTGTAATTGGATGCCCCTTCTAATTTGTTTTCTCCCTTTATTGAGCTAGACATGGTTCTTGAAGATAAGAGGCTTCTCTCCTTATATGATCCCCTTTTATGACTATTATTCAACGTCTTGAGATTTCCTTATTTTTCTTTCAATAGATCTTCAGGTTGGCTTTTTCCTTCTTTTTCACCTTAGCTCTGAAACCATGTTGGAAAATCAGAAACGCAGAAATATTTTCTTTATCTTGATAATTACTTGTGACATTCTTATGTTCTTATTAAATTTCTTGTGTTCTTTTATCTTAGTTCATCAAGCAATTACAAAAACTATAACATGAAGATCAAGGACACCAAATGTAGGCAGACAACCAAGGCAAAACCCCTATCTAGGGGAAAACCGAGTCAACTCTTCCTTCAATAGTTTCACGAGATAATCCAAGACTCTTTTACCTACACACAAGCTTCCTCCAATCACCATGTCAATCCGTCCCTTCTTCTGCAGATGATAACCTTCCAGCAATATCTTCGACCTAGAATAGCATCAACAGTAGCAGCAACACTTCGATCTAATAGTAGCATCAAAAACTTCGATCTAACAGTAACAACTTCAACCTAGTAGCAGCAACAACTTCGACCTAGCAACAACTTAGATGCAACAACAACTTCGATCTAGCAACAACTTCGACCTTGATGCAGTAGCCCAGTAACTTCACACGTGCGAGAGAGATGACCTAGAAAACTTCGATCTTGCAATCCTCCTCCTCTTGCAATTTCGTATTCTTCTGCTTCCCTTTCTTGAATATCGAACTTGTGAGTGAATGCTCCAAATGAATTGAACTGCACTATACTTATAGCCTCTTATGGAGTTCGAATTACCTTCATGTAGGCCGACTTGATCAGGTGAGGGCCGACTTGGTGTGGAGGTGATAATTTACTTATTTGACTCATATAAATTCTTTTTACATGATTCAAAAGCCCAAGAAGGGTCATATAAAATAGACAATAACTCTAATGACTCAATATAAATCCTAGAAGTCCTCAATGGGGATTTTGACCTAAAACATGATGACCCAAGCATGAAATCCATGCTTTAATAAGTCATAATAATAATAACAATAAAATCTCTTTCTTTCTTTTCATAAATACATTTCATTATGACTCAAATACAATTACGAAGACCAAACCTAGTTACATTCGTCAACATACAACACCTAAACAAGAAACCAAAATGAGGAAATGCAGCCCAAATTCAATATTTAGCAAGCACAAGTCACTTTTTGTCAAACATGTGTTCGAAAATCGGGACATGATTTCAGCATGTGCTTGATACAAGTTTAACTCATGTTAGACATGAGTCAAACTCGTGTCAAGCACATGTCACCCTTGTGTCGTGTCTGACATGAAGGATTCACAACACGAGGGGGGGGGTGGGGGATGTTTTAGGTGACATAGCCTCCTTCAATTTGCTAGCCAACTTCTCCTTGTACCATGAAATGAGCTTATCATGACTACCCATGAGAATGAGGTCATCTACATTTAAAACCAAGACATAAACATATCAGATTTATGATATAAATAATAATAGTTAGAATCTGCAATAGTCTTGGTGAAAACCAAAAAATTAGTAAATACACTAGTCGTCTAAGTCACTTGATATGTCCCCCCCTGGTGTCGGTCAGGACATGAGGGTGACACGATCCTGGCACAATTTTGACTTACGTTCAAGATGAGGGACATGAGTCAAACTCGTGTCGAGCACGTGCCGAAATCGTGTCTCGATTTTTGGACACGTCTGACAAAAAGAGATGCGTGTGCTTGCTAAATGCTGGTTTTGGGCCACATTTGCTCGTTTTGGTTTGTTATTAGGGTGTTATAGGACTGTGTGAGCGACAATCAAAGGAGATAAATGACTTTTGGAGGTGATTCAAGGTGCAGTTAAGTGGATTTACCTTACATATTTTTTTTTTCTAGTTTTGCTTTAACGATCTATCAATCCATTTTGTTTACTTTCACAACCTTACAAAAATGCATTTTTCTTTCTTTTACAACATTCATGGCTCAATCAAAGCAGGGAAGGGGCAAAACAAGGGGAGAAATGTCCCCATGGGTAATGTCCCTCTTTCAATTTCATTAGGGTCTCCCAATATTCCATATCTTGGAAGTGGGGTTGCAACAATAACTTCAAATGTTGAGAGAAACGTCAATTTAGCAACACAATAGGCTCATGAATTGAAATATCCCTTGTGGAAGTATGCTATATGACATCAAGGGCTTAACAACAAGTTAAAGGGAGGAGGCAATGTTCTTTGAATATGCAACTTTTGCAACCATCAATTGAAGAGCCAACTTCTCCTTGTACGATGAAATGAGCTTATCATGACTACCCAAAAGAATGAGGTCATCTACATATAAAACCAAGACATAAACATATCATATATATCATATAAATAATAACGATTAGAATCTGCAATAGTCTCGGTGAAGCTCAAATTTAGTAAATATACTAGTCCTCTAAGTCATCTGACATGTTCGCCCCCCTCGTGTCAGTCACGATAAGAGGGTGACACGTGCTAGACACGAGGTTGACTCATATCCAAGATGAGGGACATAAGTCAAACTCATGTTGGACACGTGCTGAAATTGTGTCTTGATTTTCGGACATGTCTGACAAAAAGTGACCCGCACGCTTGCTAAATGCCGAATTTGGGTCGCATTTGCTCATTTTGGTTTGTTGTTTGGGCGCTGTAGGATTGTGTGAGCGACCAACAAAGGAGATAGACGAATTTTGGAGGTGGTTCAAGGTGCAGGTAAGTGGATTTACCTTACATTTTTTTTTCTAGTTTTGCTACAATACTCTGCCAGTCCATTTTGTTAACATGCAAATACTTACAACATTGCATTTTTCTTATTTTTATAGCATTCATGGCTCAATCAAGGGGAGCAAGGAAGTGGCTAAAGAAGGGAAGGAATGTCCCCATTGGTAATGCCTCCCCCTCTTTCAATTTCATTAGGGTTTGCGTATTCCATTTGTTGGAAGTGGGGTTGCAACAATAACTTCAAATGTTGAGAGAAACATCCATTTAGCAAGACAATAGGCTCAAGAATTGAAATATCCCTTGGGGAAGTATGTTATAAGACATCAAGGGCCAAGAAGGAAGGTAAAGGGAAGAGGCAATGTTCTTTGAACATGCAACTTTTGCAACCATCAATTCAAGGTCACCTATTTCTGCGTGAAAGGGCATTTGTTGGGCACATCATCTTGTGGAATTGGAGCATGTGTAAGAGTGATTCCATTTAAGAGGAAATAATTAGAAAGAGAGGCTAATGCTGGTGTGGCAATGGTGGTTGCAATAACTAATAAAAACAAGAACGAGGATGTCCTTCCATTCTTGAGAAAAAGCAATTATCCATTTGGGAGTTCTAATGGGAGTGCAGGTCAAGCAACAAAAATGAGGGCACTTGGTCCAATGGATAAGATATTTTAGCAAGAGAATCGAGAAGATATTGATATTACCATTGCCTTTTTTTGTTTTGTTTTGTTTTTTGTTTGTTCTGTCTCAACTTCACAACATTTAATGTTGCAATATTACCTTTATTTATCGAGATGTGTCAAGCTTTAGCTCAAGGGGCTCCATCGAGGTATGTGCCTTCTGGTTTAGAGAAGCTTAGAACCACATTGTTGATTGAGGCAAAGGAGGTGGATAAAATGCTTGAGCCTGTTAAATCAGGATGGCCAACATCTGGGGTTAGTACTATTTCTAATGGATGGATAGATGTAGCTTGCCATCCACGATTCCACTCATCAACTTAGGGGTGTCTTCCTTGAATGGACTAGTTTTCTTGGAAGTAGTGGATGTTCTTAGAAAACACAAGGATGCACAATATATGGGTGAGTTGTTCATTAAAATTGTTGAAGATGTAGGTGTTGATTCTTGTGTGCAAATCATTATAGACAATGCACCTATTTGCAAGGCTACTGACATGATTGTGGAAGCTAAATATCCACAAATATCTTGGACACCTTGCATTGCCCATTCCTTGAATTTAACACTTAAATCCATTGCTTTTGATGTGTCATAGATTGGAAATCTTATTGAGGATGCATGACAATATCCACAACTTTGTACAAAATCATACCAATGCCCTCACAATCTACAAAGAGTACACGCATCTATCATTGTTGAAGATTGTAGATACACGCTTTGCCACTGCATTCATCACACTGAAGAGGTTGATGGAGGTCAATACCACTCTTGGGGCCATTGTTATTTCAAAATTTTGCTCTTTTTGGAGAAAGACAAATCAAGCTACCTCAAAAAGAGTGAAGGACATAGTGTTAGATGATGCATGGTGGGAGAGGGTATATCTTTGCGTCGAGAGGTGCTCTTCAACCCAGCATGGTAGAGATGTTGTAATGTAATGTTTAACATTTTGACTAAGTCAAATTACATAAAAATAACAATAAAATAAAATTCTTAAAATAAAATTAAATAAAAGATTATAATGTAATGTAATGCAAACATTTTAACTTGGTAAAAAAAACAATAATGAAATAAAAATAATCCTATACAAATAAAATAAAATAAAAATAAAAATGGCCCATGGTATTGAGAACCCATGGTATCGACCCATGGTATTAATGTGGATTGTAGCCTATTTAAAAGACGAAATTAAACCAACCTAGATCCATTTTAACTTCAGATCTACCAAGCGTCGAGAGGGATCAAATCTCTTGATATGCAAACCTCTTTTAGAGTGAAAAGAGATTTGATCCCTCTCGACGCTTGGTATATCTGGAGTTAAGATGGATCTAGGTTGGTACTCTTTAGATCAAGACCCTATCATTGCTTTGTTACAATTTGAAAATACAAACCAACCCATCCTAGGAGAGGTTTATGAGGGATGGGATTCCATGATTGAGTTTGTAAGGACCATTATTTTTTAGAATGAGTGCCCCGAGTATGAGACATCCACGGAGACCTTCTTCACCACCATACATGGTATTCTTGTTAGCAGTTGGGACAAGAATTGCACACCTTTGCATTGCGTAGCTTACTCATTGAATCCAAAATACTACAACCATGAGTGGCTCAATGGCCTACACGTAGATTCTATCCTCACATGAATGGTGAGATTTTAGAGGGGAGGAAGGATGCATTGAAATGGATATTTCAGGATAGAGCATCCCTTGATGAGGTGGAGGATGTCTTTGTAGAGTTTTCCACTGGCTCTGGGTGATTTGCAGGGCTATGATGTGATAAGAGACAGGGGGCTAAGAAGCCCTATGCTTGGTGGGCAACTCATGGGGCAACATGCCCTCATCTACAACAACTAGCCATGAGGCTCCTCTCTTAGGTTACTTCATCCTCTTGTTGCGAGAGGAATTGGAGCACATGGAAATCTGTATAGTTTGAAGAAGAGCAGGCTTGAGCAGTCCAAGGCAGAGACAATAGTGTATGTGTACACCAACCTTTGTCTTATTTATAGGCAGAGGGAGGAGTGGTTGAAGGGAAAGACAAAAATGTGTGATGTGTTTGCTGATGATGTGGGTTTGAACTTTGGACAACAATGTCAAGTTGGCATTGGCCAACTTGGATCTGAATGAGCTAGTGCTAGAGCCTGCCACTTTTGATGATGGTGATACTCTTGAGGGGTCATCCTCCACATGAGTAGATGTAAAGATTACATTGGATACAAAGGAGGATGCAGAAGAGAGCAGTGGTGGTAATGATGCTGATTTTGATGTTGATGGGCTATAGCCTATAGCTTGTTGGCAGCTGTCTATGAGATTCTTCCATCTTGATCTACGGTTCTAGTATCTACCATGTTTTGTATTTGTTATTTGCCTTTGGCATTCCCACATATAACTAGTATCTGTGACTCAGTTAGTCAGAAGTCCTCAGGACTCAATATCTATGTAATACATTTTGATTTTGATGACTTAATGAGCAATCTGCAATTTATGCTTAATTTCTTGTGTTTGTCAATTTATCGTCATTGATGTAGTAGTATGTACTAGTTGTAAACTTGTATCATTGATGAATCATGGTTATATGCATAATGTATGATTGAATTTGTATCATCACGAGAATCGTGTCTCGTGCCCCCATATTAGGTGACTTAGCCAGTCCTTTAGTACCATGAATGTGGTGCTTGTTTTAGCCCATAAGGGGCCGCCTTCAACCTTCACAAGTGGGTACCTTACTCATACACTTTAACTCCTTGATTGATCAATTTGTACTTCCTCTTGAATCACACCATTCAGAAAAACAATGCTTATGTCTATTTGGTATGAAGGCCAACGAAGAAACAATGCATTAAACATTGATGGCTATAATAGAGGTACACCTGACAGCTGGAGCAAAAGTCTCCTCATGGTCAATTTCTTGTTTTTGAGAGAATCTTCACGCTACAAACTTGGCCTTGTACTTTTCTAAACTCCCATCAGCCACATGCTTGATCTTGAACAAACACTTGGAATTGACCATAGATTTCTCCACAAGTCTTGTAACAATCTCGTATAGATCATTCTTGACGAATCAGACTGGAGTTATACTCCTTGGTTATGGCATCTTGCCAGACCTACTCTGCATTTGCCTCCTCAAAGCTTGGAGGCTCTAAATCAGTGAGAGAAGATATCAATACAACATACGTAGGAAACTTCTTAGGGAGAAGTTATCACCACAGTGCAGAATATTAGGTCCCTAATACCAATCAACAAAATTTTGGTGATATGTAGGAATGCTGCTGAATGTAATCACAACAATCACTCCTATCACCTATTACTGGTTCTTTTCTATGTCAAGGGGGGATTCCTTGAGATAACTTCAAGAGGCTCGAATCCTCAAATGTTCAACAATTTCTGTGAAAATACGAAAACAGAATAAAAGATTTAGTGATGAACCTTGACATGCCTTGTCCCAACTGCTGGGATTGTGAAGCGAAAAAGAAGATGAATAAGGGTTTCATCTATGATGAAGGATGACAATGAGGAATCTCATTTTAGATTAGTCCCAAAAGACTGGGCTCGTTAACCAATATGTAGGTGCTAAGTAGATGAATATTGAAGCAAGGAATGATCTCTCCTTTCAACTCATCCACCTTGTCCGATTCAACAAAAGTCAACTGTAAACTTGCCTAACTTAGAGCTTCCTCTATGGCATAGTATGATAAGGGAAAAATCCAGCTATGTCCTTGATAGAGTGAACATCCAGGTTTAGATCACAATTTCAGCTCACATATATTTCATACAGTGCAGGGTAGATACATCCGTAACAGCTCAAACTATATTAACACAGAGATAAGAGAATCTTAGTGCCAACATACAAAATTAACATAAATATAGAGAAAGAAATGGAGACTAAAGGATGATCGATATCACTACATTAAAATCTTCTTAATAAGCAACAAAACTTTGAGCACATCACTCTCTTGAGAGAGTCAAGATTGATCATTCTTTTGATGTATATGCTCATCAATATAAATCGAAACCAATTTCTGGAAATAGGTTTTAGGTTTCACGACAAAGTGAAACTTGATCTCCTTATTACACTAATAGCATACCCCCTATTGAACATTGGCAGTTTTTTTTTTTGGTTAGATGCAAATTTTTATCTTGTGGTCATAAATGAAAGATGTTGGCATATTCTTGTTGTCTCCTCTACATCAATGGATGGAATTTTATATGTTAACTAACTTGCATCTCTAAATCAATGTTTATCTTTTCACATTTACCTAATACAATTATGGAATTACCATGCAAATTATCAAGTAACAAATGGCATCCTGCGGATACTTAAACTTATAAAACAAATGGTTGACATGATCATAGAAAACAGATTAATCGAATCTTCATGTGATCTTATAAAACGGATTGTCCTATGATCTATGGATTATACTGTTCCGTAAAACAAAGAGATGGGCACAGATTGCCTTATGTTCAATCCATGAATCATAAAGCTTAAAAATGGACCCAGATTCCTTTAAACTTTTGTCCAGATTCATCTATGGTTTTCTTGTGTTACAATTGTGCATTTGATTTACGGTTCTCCTTTACTGTTTAATGGTTTTGCTTTATTTAAATAATAAATTATCTAATATATGTTAAATATATATTTGTTTAATGGTTTTGTTTTATTTGTATATATATATATATACTTCTTAAATATAATATTAATCTATTTAATATATAGTGTATTAGTTTAATATATTTGATATATTAGTTTAATAATATATAGTTTGATGGATATATATATATATATATATATATATATATATATAGATAAAATACTGGCAACAACCACTTAAGTAGTAGTGGTTGATATGCTTTGATCATTGCCATTAATTTTAGAAGGGGAAAAATTCAAAAATGATGCCGATTGGTGTATATCAACCATATTTGCTAATGTGGTTGTGCTAGTTCCATGCTCTTTGATCTTGGATAAAGTGCTCTCCAACCACTTACAGCTGATAAAAGCACTGTCTTTGTCCTCCATATCGAAGAAACACCAT
The DNA here is from genome assembly GCA_034641835.2 of Pinus albicaulis. NCBI lineage: Eukaryota > Viridiplantae > Streptophyta > Pinopsida > Pinales > Pinaceae > Pinus > Pinus albicaulis. The sequence continues at coordinate 405,008,036 of CM076578.1, read as the reverse complement.
CTCTACTACTTGAAACATGGTCTCTCATTCCCTGTCAACGTCCTATGCCCTATATTATGGGTTTTTCCTCAAAACTGGTGTTTTTTATGGCACATGGTTCATTAAGTCATTTATTTTATGCCTGAACTTTGATCTTCCATTCTTGTTGCTCCATGTGTGGAAGCCTATCCTGAGTGCACATTAACATTTCAAGTTCAACATCCCTGTCCATGATTCATGCCCCAACGAACTTCAAATTGCACACTGCTACCATGATTTTGCTGACTCTAAAAAGTTGACATATGCACACAGTCCACTGTTTTGTTGTATTTGCCGTATTTTTCCAATCAAAGCTTTCCTTCAAAATGCATAATGATCATTTGTCATGGACCTACAGTTTGCTTGAATTTTCTTTGCAAATTTGAGTTACTCCCAACTCTATTTTAGCACAGTGGCCTTGCCAGCTTGTGCCTACTACAACCAGACTATTCCTTTTCACTTGAGGTCTGCCCATGACTTCACCTTAAGCTGCAATTTGTCAAATACAACTAAATCCAACTCAACCAAGCACATTCAATAATGGCCACATGTCCAATTGTGGCATTTAAAACATCCCAATAATACTAAGCCAACACAATACATTGCAAGGAACATAAAATTCATCCAACTAATGAGACTACAAAACATGAGTACAGGTGGCATCCAAGGAGGATGTTTTAACTTTATTATGAAGAATGTTACATATGTACAACGAGGGAGTTGTATCGTTTTGATTGCAACTCTATTACAGATGTACAATTAGTCTAAAACAATATTGCCTTAGCCTACAGTTAAACAGAATTGCACAATCCAACCCTTGAAGCAACTACAAGCCTTGTTTTCTTCTTCTTCTCCCTACTGTGTTAACCCTGGAACCTAGCACAATTTCAGAGCTCTTCTACACTCTTGCTGAATGATGGATGGGTGATGATCCCTTAGCACTTTTGAGGCATCCACTATTTATACAAGATTTTCCTTGCACTTGCCAGCCCCTCCAAGCTTAAGTGGATTCAAGTGACATATTGCCAATTTCAATTGTGCCCAATGATGCCATTTTACCCTTAATGACTTGTCTGTCGACTATCCAATGTCTGAAATTGTGCCCAATGGTGCCATTTCCCCCTTAATGACTTGTCTGTTGACTATCCAATGTCTATAGTGTCAAACCCAAAGTGCCATGCACCCAACAAGTGCATTCAACAAGGGTGTGCTCAAGTGCGCTTAGAAAGTGTGTGCCTGACAAGTGTACCCAATAGATGTGTGCCTGGTGAATGTTTTCACAATTAGTGCGCCCCACTATTCCGTTCCATGAATGCTTTTGCTTAGAGGCACTTGTTCCATCCTTGAAGTGTGGAATGCCCAACTTGTTGGCTCCACATGTAGCCCAAGCACCCAAGTACATAATAGCTAGTCAACATCTTGACGCCAATCTACTTTGTAATGCGTCATACTTGTGGATTGGATGGGGTCATTTTCCATAAACCCCACTTTGTCTTCTCTTGCCAAGTTATTTTCTAAGCTTCTCTTGGCGCATCTAACTAATGCTTGTTTCCATGGTCTACGATGAACCTAGTTTGAGCAAGGGTGCTCGATATGTCTAGGTGTTCCTTGCCAATGGGACAAGGCACTCCAAAACTGAATCTTCAGCCATCGACCTTATGTTAACTTTGTTCGTGCCGTTAGTACCATTGAAGCGATCATGCAACAAATGTGTCCAAAGCCATTCAAGGCTAGGGCATCACATCCTTTCCCACTAAAATTTGGTGCCATCCCTAGCAACATCCTCATGAACCCATGCATCCATTTGCAATTGAATTCTTCAAATTCTTTGCATTGTCAATGCCATGCGCCCAAGGGTGTGCCCATGTGCATTTGGAAAGTGTGTGCTTGTTACCCACCAAAAGTGGGTAACCCTTGGGAGAAATTTTTTCTCCTCATTTGATAGTTATCCAATGAATAGTCCCATGATAATCAACACATAACACTATGCTAGATTTCTCCATCAATTGCTCCGGTTTGATCTCTCTCCCATTTGGCATTTTTTCTTGAAGGGAGGTGGGGCATCACTCGGTAGCTATTGTAACCATTCTTGCAATCATGTGCTTTCATTTAATGTTATGGGCATATTAATATGGATTGGGGGGTAAACTAAATGTTTGATTGATCTCGATTGTACTTTTGTTCCCACACTTCACCTGGGAGGTTAATCTTTACCTCTAGTTTAGTGGGACCTCCTCTAAGTCCTTGGGGTTTAGGAAAGGAACTAATGGGAAGGAACTGATTGATATAGCATGTCCACGGTGATCCATACTTACCACTTTCTGTTTTTCCCAATTATCCATCTATGCTATTTGGACAGGTAGTCATTGGGATTGGCACCCTTTATCCACATCCTTGAGTCAGGGATTAGAAACATGGCTTCAAATGTTGATGCTCCTAAAAGAAAATTAAAATGATATAAAGCCATAATGAAAGAAAATGGAAATTGCAAAAGATGGTCGGGACAATATTTAGTGCGTGGGAAAAAGCGTGGCATGAGCTCTACCACCCTCATTAGCCATCACCCAGTTCCTCAAGCATTCACTGCGTCATCTCAAAGAAACTCTTGAAAGTCCCAACCTTGATGAGCAAGAAGCCACTACATCTTAAAGGAGTATTGGAAAAATATAAAATCAGTCTTGGGCTCCTAAGCTATGCACGAAATGTAGGCAAATCATCAAAGTAAAAGGCACACTAGAGGGGTGGAGAAAACGGGCCAAGGAAAGGGGTAGCTCATGCCACCATGATTGCTCCTTCCTTACAACAGTACACTTAGAATGTTGGACCCCCATTGTTTCATGGCTATGGTACTTGCATTGAAGTCTTTCCCACTTTGTGACCATTATTCTCACACACACCTATAGATTCATGAGCTAACATGGGACATGTCATTCCCCTTAGAGGTTGGAAACACCTAATATTGTTGTTGACCTAATCAATCTTCACATAAGTGAGGTAACTTGTTTACAACTCTTAATCTAGTTAGACATTTGAAGGTGAGTTTTGTATGAAGTATTCTTGTGCCTTTTGCATTAGACATGGTCCACTATGATGCTTTAATATTTTTTTTCCATAATGAGTGTTGATCTCACTCGATCTTGACAAGTTTGTGTTAGGTGATGTATTAACAACAACAAAGGTCCCTCAAGGGAAGGGCTTCACCCTTAGCACCACTCCAAAGGATGTTTTTCCCTAGTTTGAGAACAAATATGACCTTGATGCTTCAACATATCCCCTCCAGAGATGAGTGTTGGGCTTTGAGATGATTCCACATGGTACTGCACCCCCTCATGTACCTTTATATGTTGAAATTTTGAGTCATAGAGCTTGGGCATTGGACTACTCAATGATGTGCCCAAATGGACTCTAGATGCCCCCATGTTGGCTTTGACCTTATTTGATGGACGGTAATTGATCCATAGCCCAGATGAGGATGGTTTGGCTTGGGAGGGCTTTCATATTCTGCTTGGACCCCAATGCATGGCTTGCATGATGCCATGTCACCCCCACAAACCCTACAAGGGTGACATAGGCTTCTTTATGGATGACATAATGGTTGGGGAGGCACTTTTTGGAGATGTATTCATGCTTTTTGAGTATTTATTGGAGTGAGGAGCGCTTGCAGACCCATCACTTGCTTGGTGGATCTTGATCATTCTAGAAGATTACATCACGGTGGAGACATTTATTTGCCACACGTGTTGGTTATTTTTGACATTTTTTTATGTTTTAGAGCTATTTTAAGGTCAACTTGTGACCTATTGAGCTTGTTGAACACTCAAGCAAACTTTTTAGGGGCTTTGCTTGTAAAATTGTGAAAATGAGACTTGGTTGCCCTCATATAAGTAAAGGGAGCTTGGAGGTCTCATTTCACTTGGATCGTCATTCATTCATTGCACTTTCCCCTCTTTAGAAGTGTGCATTAGCTCCTTGACTCTTCTACTTGGCCATAATGTGATTTCTATGGTGCGAGTTGTGCTTGGAGGTGGGATTTTGCTTGAAGTTGGTTTCTTAGGATTGATTGAAGAGATTCCTGTGGAAATTTTGTAAGTTTGTTGCACATCTTTTATATTTTGCATGTTATATTGTGTAAAGCGGGGTTTCTACATATGCCATGGTCAAAATTGCTAAATTTATTAAGAAATCCTGCTTCTTTATGGTATGCAAAATTGTTTTCCTTGAATCCTTAAAGAGAACTCCAAGTTGTGCATCTTTGAAATTTGAAATCTCCTTAAAAAGGAAGCAAATAGGGTTTGTAAGTAGATTATCTTGCCATCTCACTCTCTTCAACAAGGTCATCCTTCAATAATTGCCCATATTTGATCTCATACTTTTGTGATTCATATTGATTTTTGCAACCGACTTTCGGATTAATCACATCAACAATATTTGATGGTCGACGTTTCAAACCTTCTAATATCCCGAGGATGAAGCTCATTAGAAGGTTCGAAACGTCGACCATCAAATATTTTTGATGTGATTAAATCTGAAAGTCAGTTGCAAAAAGGTCATCCTTATTGAATTTGCCCTGGAAGATTCCATTTCCCATTTAGATCAAGGCACTAGTCTAGGTGGTGGTGATCAAACCACCTATTTTTACTAATTTGTCCCTCTTCTCTCTTAAATTTTGGATATCTAGGGTTAGGGTTAGGTTTTCTATGGAATTTTGCTAAAAAAGTAATTTTAAATGATGTTTCATTGCTCTTTAAGAAGGAATTGCATTACATAATTGTGAAAAAGAAAAATCTAGCATTTATTACATGCTTAAGCACTATTTCTAGGGTTGATATCATTATTATATCATAGTTTTATCTGTGTTTCAACCATAAAAAATCATTTGCAAGCCCTAAATTCTGTGTATCTAATTGTAGTCTCAGTCCTTTATGGATTAACCATTGTCAGACTATTTATCTTGTCCGTTATATAACATTGTATGCCCTATCCTTGAAAATCAGTCAAATCCTAAGCTATAACAATGCTATAATTTGTTTAAGTGGTCTAGGAACAAAGTGCTTGTACTTTGGTAATAATTATCTTATCCATCCATCTGCGAGGACCCTCTCCCAGTCATTAGACCCTATCCGTCACCGTAAACCTAATAATTGACTATCCTTTAAGTGATCTATATATATGTAGGGAAGTCTCCCTTGTGGTCTACGTACTACTACATAGCTAGAGAAAGGTTGCTGAGGTGATAGTAGTAGCCAATCTCATGTTGCCTTGACGTTTGGATTTGCCTAGTGAGTCATTACTATAGGCTTGCTAGATTTTGCAGTAATAGCGCTCAACAACTGTGTCCAATGGATATATGATTGGTGGGTGTGTACCCTTTGAGTGTGTCTCAAGATTGCATTTTGTGAATGCTTTTGCTCGAAGGCACATTTTCCATTTGTTGTGCCCCCTAAGTGTGGGACATCCAACTCATTGGGTCTACATGTAGCCCAAGCATCCAAATATACAAAAGCTATTCAAATTCTTGGTAATGTATTCCATCATGCACCATACTTATGGGTTAGTTGGGGTCATTTGCCATAAATCTCACTTTGTCTTCCATCACCAAATTGTATTTCAAGCTTCTCTTGGTACATCCAACGCATGCAAGTTGTGAAGGTCTATGATGCACGTAGTTTGAGCAAAGGCAGCCGACATGTCCATGTTCTGCCTTACCAATGGTCCAAGGCGCTCCAAAACCAACTCTTCTAACCATCAACCTTATGCCAAGTTTGTTTGTGCCATTCAATGATGACTGAGATGATCATGCGATGGATGTGCCTAAAGCCATTCAAGGACAAGGCATTCCACCCTCGCCCTCTAAATGCCAATGCTTCCCCTAGCAACATCCTTATGAATCCATTCATCCATGTACAATTGTAAAGTTTTGTAGATGTTCTATGCTAGTAGCAATTTCACTTTTCTTTCAGCAATCATACAAGTAGTTAAGCAAAATGCAGATAGAACATATAAGTAGATCTTACAGAAGACAAATCAGAAACAGGAAAAATGTGTGTATTCGTTTCAGCGGTCAACAGGATGCTTCAACCAGCAAAGTCTCCTTTGGTCAGCCAGCCCAGCATGTGTCACAACAACCCTTCAATCTGTAGATGAGTCAACCCAAGTCAACTCTGCAAAAGTCAACGCTGTCCTGAAAAGTCAACGCAGGGGCAGCAAGCTAAAAGTCAACGCAGCAGCAAAACGGTCAACCCTTTGACCTCGATTTTTTGTGCCAGGTAGTACGGCCTTCATAAATCGAACCTTCCACCAAATTTCAGCTTGTTTGGACCAAGCGTTGACCAAAGTCAACGCTGGTCAAAGTTTCTGCGAAACCCTAGCAGCAGAAAAACTATACTTCAGCTCAGCCGTACAATTTGTCCTCTTCGTCCTTCACACGTGTGGCTGAAACTTGTCTTTAGGTAGCTCGTACTATTTGATGAGAAGAGAAGATGATGAGATGTGTTGATGATGAAATGCTCTTCAACTTTTCCTGTATTTATATCAATCATGAGGGTGTGTGACACATCTGTTGGGCATGCGAGCCTACATTACAAAACTGGCTGACCTTGCACATATAATTTATTAAAAATAATAAATTCAAAATATAAGTTCTGCTCATCGGATTAAGAAATATTTTATATGGATTTTACATCTCTCAGAAAGAGGAATCCAACAAAAATATTAGCTTCTTAATCTGAGCATCAGAACATGGAGTTTGGACCTAGTTGTCCAAATTTAACACTCCCTCTCAACTAGGGAGAACTCCATCTATTGGTGCAATCAACATCGTGCGTCATCCCGCCGAAACTTGCTTTGCTGGCTTCTTTATTTCAGAACAGAAGTGGGTCAGTCACAAAGACATCATCCCCCGACTGACATAGTCAGTCCAGAGGTCCCAGACCTCACAAATCTTGATCCGAGATCAAGTGGTTGGACCGTGCCATCCTAGATAGAGAGTACGGCAATCTCTGATGCGTCCATCAGTCTTTGCTAATAGTCTCTAACTTTTCCACACCTCATTGGCCAAATGAGAGGTACTTCCCATGAGCCCCGAACTCAATGGGTAGGATGCATACGGGGCACAGAAAATGAGAGGTGAACCAACTCAAAATCACAACGGTGGGGTCCAAGCACACCACCAAGGTTGGCAAGCCTAGCCTTGTGGTTGCCCATAGCTCCAAGAAGCTCTCCCCAAAGCTCCCAGAGCTCATCGTCCAACAGGACCCACATCATAGGGTCTTTCCACGACACCAAGACTCTCGCGGAAGGTTAGGAACTTGACCTTCCCCAGGGGCTTAGTGAGAATATCCGCGACCTGCTCATCAGTTCCTATATGATCGAGCCTTACGGCGCCTCGCTGTACCATATCCCGGATAAAGTGGTACCCGATATCAATATGCTTGGATCGGTCGTGGAACACAGGATTCTCAGTCATACGAATCCCACTCTGATTATCACAGAGTATCACAGTGGTATCTAGCACATGTCCAAACAGCTCACTAAAGAGCTTTCGCAACCAAACTGCTTCACAACAAGCCATACTAGCAGCAATGTATTCGGCCTCCGCGGTGCTCAAAGCCACCGACTTCGTCTCGCTCATCCATGATCGCGTAACCAAGGGTGAAGCAAGATTCAGATGTGCTCTTGACTACGATCCACTGAAGACCACCAATTTCCAATCGGCATAGTATATCCACCGAGTATCACACTCCAGAAGTAGTATCTCACCTATGGTTTAACGTGCCCCGAAGATGTTGCAAAAGATTCGCCACCAGACCGCAGACGTATATCCATCTTATATCACACTCATAGCAGACCTTCTACCCCATGGTTTATCGTGCCCCGAAGATATCTCAAAAGATTCTTGGCACCAACCCACTGAAAATGATGAGGCTCAACCATCTGTTGACTCAAAGTGTTCACTGCAAAACATATGTCCGGACGGGTGTTCACTAAGACTAAGAACATCAAAGCTCCTATGAGTTGACGATACTCAGTAGGATTGGCCAAGATAGGCCCAGCAGCACTGCCACTCAACTTCTTAAAGTTGAGTTCCATTGGTGTCGACACGGACTTACAGTCCACCATTCCAAATCTTTCCAGAAGCTTCACAATATATTTTCCTTGAGAAAGGAAAATCTCTCCAGGTCTCTGCCAGACCTCCAGGCCTAGTAAATAGTGCATCAGTCCTAGGTCCTTCATCTCGAATTCAGCAACAAGCTCCCTCTTACATTGATGAATGAGAGGGTCATCACTAGTCAGGAAGAGGTCATCCACATATAATACTAGAATGAGAGGCTTCTCTTTCACAACCTTGAAGTATAGGTTCGGATCAGCATTACTTCGAGTGAAGCCCAACTTCATCAAGTAACTATCCATCTTTTCGTACCAAGCTCTGGGTGCTTGCTTTAACTCATAGAGGGCTTTCTTCAACCTGCAGACATAAGTGTCTCGATCTTGAACTTCAAATCCCAGAGGTTGTTCTACATACACCTCTTCCTTTATTGCACCATGCAGAAAAGCGGTCTTGACATCCATCTGATGAAGACTCCATCCTTGTGTAGCAGCAAGGGCTATGATTGATTGGATGGTGGTATATCGTGCCACAGGTGCAAATATATCGTCATAGTCAATTCCTTCTTTTTGAGAGAAGCCACGGGCAACAAACCTTGCCTTAAACTTTTCAGCACTCCCATCAGATCCATGTTTGATTTTGTAGAGCCATTTCGCGGTGACAACAGATTTGTCCTTCGGTCTCGGGACCACATCCCAGACATCATTCTTCATAATAGACTCATATTCTTCATGCATAGCATCCTTCCAAACTTGATGCTTGATGGCTTCCTCAAAAGATCCAGGTTCAGATTGTACAATAGTACTCATGGCAGCTAGATACCCTTGGTATCTACACGGCTTCTTGCTTTCTCGGAATGTCCCCCTTGGGGCAGCATGACCCTCAGCATCTTCGAGGGTGTCCCTGAGCCATGATGGTCTCTTTCCTAGTGAAGGGGTGGATCAATAGGGTCCATTGGCCCTTCAATATCAGGCATAGTCTCATCCTGGGGTGCTTCCAGATTTCCAGGCCTTTCTTCATGAATTTCTTCAGATCTAGGAAGATCTACTACTTTCTTCAGGGAAGCATCTTCGTCAAAAGTGACATCATGGCTTATCTCTACTTCCCTTTGACCAAGTACATAGACTCTATATGCCTTAGAAGTCTCACTGTAGCCCACAAACATTCCTTTCTTCCCAGTAGCATCCAGCTTACTTCTCTTTTCTTTCGGCACATGAAAATAGACAGGACATCCAAAAATTCTAAAATGTGAGACATCAGGTTTCTTACCAGAGAAAACCTCTTCGGGAGTTTTGGAGTCCAAAGCGGAATGAGGGCATCTGTTTTGAATGTACACAGCAGTATTTGCAGCTTCTCCCCACAGAAACTTTGGTAGACCCTGGTCACATAGCATGGCACGGGCAGCTTCCACAATAGTTCTATTCTTGCGTTCAGCAACACCATTCTGCTCAGGAGTATATGCAGTGGTAGTCTCCCTCTTAATGCCAGCTTCTCTGCAAAAGTCTTTGAACTAGTTTGACTCATATTCAGTGCCATTGTCAGTCCTCAAAATCTTGATCTTCTTTCCGGTCATATTTTCCACCAAGGCTTTGAATGTACGGAACCACATGAAAGCCTCATCCTTCTTCTTCAAGAAGTATATCCAGGTTTTGCGAGAGAAGTCATCAGTAAATGTCATATAGTAAGAACATCCCCCCAGGGATGTTACAGGAAACATACTAGAAAGATCAGAATGAACCAGTTGCAATATCTCAGATGTCTTTGTGACACTTGAGGGGAAAGGTCCCCTTGTATGTTTTCCTTCAGCACAGCCCTTACATACACCTTCATGATTATTTCCAAAATCAGGCATCCCTGTCACCACCTTCCTTGCTTCGGGAAGGGCTTTGTAATGAAGGTGTCCAAATCTTCTGTGCCATAGTTCGGTTTGTCGGATAGTATCACAAGTCATAGCTCCCAACGGACTCCCTCCAACCTGATAGAGTGTACCAACCCTAAAACCAATTGAGATAGATTCCTTGAAGCTCTTCTTCCACATGAGCACCTTTCCATCAGAGAAAGTTACATTGAATCCTTTGTCTTCCATGGCAGATACAGACACAAGGTTCTTCTTCAATTTGGGTACATAGAGTACATCTTGTAGACGGAGGACTTGTCCTTGAGACAAGTGGAGGGTCACAGTCCCGGTCCCTTTCACAGGATAAGTGGCATTATCCCCAAGGATAATTTCTAGATTAGTATCCCTTTTAACCATGTCAGAAAGTGCTTCCTTGAATCTAGTGATGTGTCTTGAGGCACCACTATCAATTAGCCAGACATCCATAGTGTCGGGCGGAGATGCAGCTGAGAGAGCAGATACCAGAATATACTCATTTCTTTTATCAACAACATTAGACTCCTCATACCTGGTATTTCTGGACCTCTTAGAAGGTTGATTGTTTCCACCAAAGTGAGCCTTCCTCTTTCCTTTGGATTTGTCATTTCTCCGATTCCCATTTCTTCGGTTGTTGTTGTTATCGTCACTATCGGGAGAATCCTTCTTGAAGGGGCATTCTCTAGCATAGTGTCCAGGCCTATGGCAGGTGAAACATTTACCCTTCTTCTCTTGAGTCTTTGTCCTTCTTTTGTCCTTAGAACCACCAAAGTTCTTCTTTCGGGAATGAGCACCATAGGCAACATTTCTTTCATTATCAAATTCCTTCATCCTTGTTTCTTCTTGCATACATCTTGACAGAAGCTCATCAAAGTTAGGAATAATATTATTGTTGAGAATAGTAGTTGTGAATACTTGCCATTCATATGGAAGTCCTCCAAGTGCGGTGAGAACCATCTCACGATCAGCTATTATTTCCCTAATAGCTAGCAGATTGTTCCTGGTTTCGGTCAACTTCAGAAAGAAAGTTTGAACAGACTCATCTCGGCCCTTCTTCATATTCTTCAACTTGTTCTTGAGGAATAGCACTTGGTTCACATTGTTTACTTGAAACATAAGTATCAATTTGTCATACATCTCCTTTGATGTGCCTAGTTCAGATATGTAGGCAACCAGACTCTTATTTATGGATTCCCTGATCAGCAGCTTTGCTTTGATTTCTCCCTTCTTATACTTGTTTCTAACAGCAGTAGAGGCATTGGATGGAGGTTCTTGAATCCTTCCTTTCACATGATCCAAGAGATCATGATCTTCTAATTTGAGATCTAATATCATCTTCCAGGGATGGAAGTCATCACTTCCAGTCAGCTTGTCATTCTCCTTGAATTCAAGACTAGTGGAACCCATTTCCTCCGATGATGATTGCTATAGATTGAGTTTGTCTTCACCTCAGCTCCGATACCATGTAAAGTTTTGTAGATGTTCTATGCTAGTAGCAATTTCACCTTTCTTTCAGCAATCATACAAGTAGTTAAGCAAAATGCAGATAGAACATATAAGTAGATCTTACAGAAGACAAATCAGAAACAGGAAAAATGTGTATGTTCGTTTCGGCGGTCAACAGGATGCTTCAACCAGCAAAGTCTCCTTTGGTCAGCCAGCCCAACATGTGTCACAACAACCCTTCAATCTGTAGATGAGTCAACCCAAGTCAACTTTGCAAAAGTCAACGCTGTCCTGAAAAGTCAACGCAGGGGCAGCAAGCTAAAAATCAACGCAGCAGCATAACGGTCAACCCTTTGACCTCGATTTTTGTGCCAGGTAGTACGGCCTTCATAAATCGAACCTTCCACCAAATTTCAGCTTGTTTGGACCAAGCGTTGACCAAAGTCAACGCTGGTCAAAGTTTCTGCGAAACCCTAGCAGCAGAAAAACTGTACTTCAGCTCAGCCGTACAATTTGTCCTCTTCGTCCTGCACACGTGTGGCTGAAACTTGTCTTTAGGTAGCTCGTACTATTTGATGAGAAGAGAAGATGATGAGATGTGTTGATGATGAAATGCTCTTCAACTTTTCCTGTATTTATATCAATCATAGGGTGTGTGACACCTCTGTTGGGCATGCGAGCCTACATTACAAAACTGGCCGACCTTGCACATATAATTTATTAAAAATAATAAATTCAAAATATAAGTTCTGCTCATCGGATTAAGACATATTTTATATGGATTTTACACCTCTCAGAAAGAGGAATCCAACAAAAATATTAGCCTCTTAATCTGAGCATCTTAATATGGAGTTTGGACCTAGTTGTCCAAATTTAACATGACTTCTTCAACCACCTTGCACTGTTAATGCCATAATTGCTATGGAGCTTTTCATTTTCCAGTTCTTCCTTTGAACAAAGTACTTTTTCCAACAGTGCCTCTTAGATGTCTGTTCCTACTGCTACCTCCTAGTATGGTTGGAATCTAAGTTCAATGCTATTGCTATCTTTTGCTGCTGTGGCAACTGAAACGTTAATAAAAAGGTTGTGCAATTGTCTAGGTGTCGTACTTTATAGTCTTATTTTTGTTCCAATACTTTTCCATGTTTTTGTATGTTACTAACTTACTAGCCCTCAAGATTTGAGCTACTTGGGAGATTAGTTCAACCATCATTCCCAAACCATGAGATTGTACATCTTTATGCTCAAACATTCAATACCATTCGTGCTCAATGATCTTTACAACTTTTTTGAACAAAATTTCCAAGGCACCTTTTCCATTGGTGCTCGAGGCTCCACTACTTGCTCATAAGCAGTGAGCCACCTTGTGACTTGTTAGAGAAAAGGAGATGTCAATTTGTTGCCAAGGTCATTGCCAACAAAGGTTTTTGAATTGTGCTTCATGCTGAAGTATCTCAAAACTGCCTCCTTTTTTGACTGTTTGCAGCCTAATTCTTCTCACTGGTCTGCTATCAATTGGAAGTCATAGATCCCTATGGCTAATTTGCAAATATTTATAATGTCATGGACCTATGGTTTACCCAAAATTTTCTTTGCAAAGTTGAGTTTCTCCCAAGTCTGTTTCAAAACCTGAGGTTGTGCGGCACTACCTTGCCTCAGCTGACATGGCTTGGCTAGCTTATTCCTACTACAATCAGATTACGCCTCTTCACTTAATATCTACCCATAACTTCACCTTAAGCTACAATTTGTCAAATGCAACCAAATTCTACTCCATCAAAGTTCATTCAGTAGTTGAACACATCCAACTGTGGCCTTTAAAACATCCCAACAACCAAGTAAAGAGACTATAACACCTGAGTATAGGTGGCATCAAAGGCACAGGCCTTGACTTTATTACGAAGAATATTAGTGATATACAGCAAGGGAGTTGCAACCTTCTTCGTGCAACTCTATTACATATGTATAATGAGTCTAAGGCAATATTCCCTTTTCCTACTGTTCAACAAACTTGCACAATCAAACCCTGAAGCAACCACAGGCAAGAAGGTTCCTTTTTTCCTACTGCCCAATGGACTTGCACAATCCAACCCTTAAAGCAACCCTAGGCCTGCCTCCTATGGGTCTTGTCTTCTTCTTCTCACTCAGTGAGTGCAATTTGTCCTACCCTGCCAACCCTAGAACATAGCACAATCATAGAGCTCCTTAACAGTCTTGGTGAATGATTGGTGCCTTAGCACCTTTGAGGCGTCCATTGTTTATACAGGAATTGCCTTGCACTTACAAGCCCCTCCAAGCATAAGTGCTCAAAGTGCCACATGCTTAACGCCAACAAGTGCATTCAATGAATGTCTGCTTGATGGATGTGTGCCTAACTATTGCATCCCATGATTGCCTTCCGCAGATGTTTGTGCCCAAATGCGCTTCTGTTGTCTGCCTCAACCGCCAAGTGTGGAACACCCAACTCGTTGCATTTGCATGTAGCCCAAACACCCAATGTCTATAAAGACTTGTCAATTTCTTTATGCCAATCTTGTCCATCATGCATCATACTTGTGGATTGGATAGGGTCATCTACCACAACCCCCACTTTACCTTCCCTTGCCAAGATGTCTTCAAGCTTCTCTTGGTGCATCCAACTAGTGTGAGCTGCCAAGGTTTGCGGTGTGCCTAGTTTGAGCAAGGGTGCCCGATATGTCTGTGGTGCGCCTTGTCAACGGGCCACAATGACTCCAAAACCAACTCTTCTAGCCATCAACCTTATATCAAGTCTGTTTGTGCTGGTCAGTGACCACTGAGTTGATCACGCGGAAGCCATTAAAGGTCAGGGCTGTAAATAATCCAATGCCCATCTTTAATATTCAATATGCATGCTGTGCCTGCCCCAAATTGCTTGCTGGCCTGTGGAAAACAAAGCACAAGCATGAGAAAATCCATAAGTCATGTACCTATTTTAGTATATGGCCTTGGGACTAAGTTATCATGTTCACAGAACTTTAAGCTTCAAGTTCAAAGTGTGTTAAACTCCAAGCCCATTCGAATTGTCTGTTCAACTCTGCTGAATTTAAAACCAAACCTTGAGCTGAATCTCAAGTTGAACAAATTCAGCAAATGAATTTGTTGAGATTTGCTTAGTTGGCCTAAATTCAAACTAATTCACTTGATATTTGTTGAAATTCATTTCTTTTAATAAATTATAAAAAATGAAAACATAACCTAATACCCTGAGCCAGTGTTCCAGCCCATGTTTGTGTCTGATACCTCTGTTCAGTGCTACACTGCTATCTCCACTCTCTCATACCGATACTTCCATGCTTACATACGAGTGACAGTGGCAGCACTTCCTTTGTCAGGCTATAGGCTCCAGTGGCAACCTATACCACATCCTTTGAATGCGCATTGTAGACTTCAGTTTCTTCTCTACAATGGCAGGATCCACCTCCTATTTACACTACAAACAATAACTGCAGTGACCTGCTACCACTAGCAATCTAAGTCATCTGCAATTCTGCACCATCCTCTGCAATCTGCACACTGTGACAACCTATATGTGTTAAACATTTTGCAAAATTTGTTAATGTTATGGATAACATTAATTTTTGGTAAAATATTTTAATGTTATGTAAAACATAAAACATCTTAAAATATACTTTTAATGTTGCTATGCGAATTCCATTTTGATCATATATTTTTAGACAGCACATTCAATTTTATTTTATATATTTTAAATTTTGAAAGGTTTGGATTTTATAATTTGTCGAACTTAATACCGAATTTTATTGCCTGGTTTAGCATTATTGATTTTTTTCTGAACTTTAAGATCATTGAATTCAAACATGAACTCGAAGCAGGTGACTTGGCCTTGGAATATGGACCAGCCTAGTGTAGAACAAAACACATGCAAGGCACCTTAACATGAACTGAACTGTGCCTCCAAGGAATAGAACAGCATTTGCCTTCACATGCATAGGGAATCACACCTTCCAGAAGGGCTTCTCATGCATGTGTCACACAGAAAAGATGACTAATAACTAGAGTGCTTCCCCCAGTAAATCTCTAGTGTGCCTTCCTCATTACCTACAAGCAAACCTGCACAAGAATCTAGGCTGGAAAATGGATCTGCTGAGTGTGTCAGTGCTGACGGAGAATTGCCTATGGAGCAACAAGTAAAATCTGGCAGGAAGCTTAAGGTTCAAACACAATTCCATTCTTTATTTTGCAGGGGAATACTGCTTATAGAACTTACAGCTGTTCATTTGGCCAAGCTGCAACAATATGAGCGACGGCATAGAGAGGCATATTTATGTTATAAAAATCGCCCAGGACTTTCCCTGACTTCATCTGCTCCCACTAGTGGGTTTTGAACCTTGGTCTCCAATTAACTGTTGCTTGCTGGTAGACCACACTCCTGTGGGCTACATAATTCCATACTAATTAGGAACTCACATTTTCACTGTGGCTTGGGAGGTCTTCACTGGCCACTTATAACCCAAGTCACCTGATTCAAGTTCTTGTTTGAATTTGACAACTTTCAAATTAGACAAATTTTGACAAGTTATATATATATATATATATATAAAATTTTTAGTTATATTTTTATTATATAACATAACATTCATAATGTAATAAAAATATTAAATAATTTTAATACTAATTATATATTATAATTCAAATTTGTAACCTTTATAACTTAATTTTAAAATATATTGAAATTTATATATCATTTTTTGTTTTGTTTTGTTTTGTTTTGTTTTGCTCTTTTAGACTAATCCTAATCTTCCCATTTTTTTCTCCTTCCATTCCACCCATGGGTTTCGAATCGGTGACCTTACAGAACGGAGTGCCTTAACAGTGCACCCCATCACCCACTGTTCTACACCACATGGGCAATTTATATATCATTATGTATCAATGAAAAAATAAATATATAAATTTAAATTATTATTGTATAAATTTAAATTTTATATATATATATATATATATATATATATATATATATATATATATATATATATATTATCATATAGTTATTGTGAGAAATAAATAAGGTATATTAATTTAAATCATAAGTATTAAATAAATAAATAAATAAGTTATATTAATTTAAATTATGAGTATTAAAAACCTTTTAAGTTATGTAAATAATATTTTTTACACATATCTAAGCTTCCATTTTAACTGCACAGAACGGAGGCTTCAAGAATTAATGTCGCTATTTAAAAAAATGAATAAACCCTCGCTGAACTCATTAGAATATTAATTTTCATGTTAGCATTTGTGTTCAATTTGAATTTTGCCAGAAAATTTAAGCGAACAAATTTTAAATAGGATTAAACCCTCGTTGAATCTATTCGAATATTATTTTCAGGTTCAGGTTTGTGTTTAATAACGAATTTAAACGAAATATTCAATTTGGTTTCAGGTTTGGTGAATTTCCAATTTCAGTGTTAAAATTTGCCGAACCCGATGACTTAGCTTATAACATTCATCAATACTAAATAGGTCTTACAGTGATTCTCCATATTGCAATAGTTACCGCCACTTCTTTAAAATGGGTTTCACGTTACTGATTATTTGTCTTGGGAAGTTTATCCAAATTGCAGTTGTAACTGTTGCTTGTTTGAAATGACTTTCACGATACCTATTCTGAGCTTATCTCAGACAGAAATTTAAATCTGTTTCAGTTGTTATCTCATGGTTTGAGCATAATTTTTCTCTCTTCTGATTGGCATAATGACAGAATATTCCAAATATGCATCTGCTCTGCACCCAGCAGATGCTGGACATTCTGGTGCATCAGGATGTTCATTGTTTCAGATGTTGTTGGTTAACTATTATTTTGAAATTCCCCATCTCTTCTGTCATATTTCTCTTTAAAATCTCAAGTTGATGAATAAAATATATGATAAAAAAAGTTTACTTGGGCTGTATGTTTTCTGTCTTTAGTATTTGTTGTGCAACAGATGCATTAGAATTTAGGATGCTGATTGTTCAAAATGTTATTGTTTAACTTTTTTAGAATTCCCCATCTCTTTTTTGTCATATTTGTCTTTACACTCAAGTTGAGGAATAAAAAATGTTTAGTTGGACTGGATGTTTTCTGTCTTTAGTATTTATAGATTGGAAACAAAATTGACCAATCTGGTATAAAGTGATGCTAAATGATACATTCATTTGTTATGTTTAAATGTAAAGATGCTTTCTAGTTGAAGCTCTTCTTTGTCGAAAGTCTCGATCTGATATCAACATGAATTGAAACAAAAGATTGAATGAAAAAAGGAAAACATGAAACTTCTTTAATTCGTACGGCACTTGTATCATTAAATTTTGGAACCTTTTCATGACCAGTCATTTTTGGTGAGATTGACTTGAAGTATATTCACCAGTAAATTGTACAAATACCGCTTGCACATCTTCCTTGATATCTCTTTCACTTGTGCTTCCAATTGAATAAAAGCCATGGCTTTCCTTTAATTTGCAGAGCACTAACATCTTCAAATTTTGAGACCTTTCATAGTAACCATATTGGTGAGATTGACTTGAACCAATACACAAGTAAATTGTACAAATATTGCTTACACATCATCCTTGATATCTGCTTTCAGTTCTGCCTCATTCATGAGATGACCTTATGTAAAAGAAAACTGTTTCCTGTTATAAGTGCATTTGACACAAACATGGAAGCAGAAAATGAGATATTTTTGGCTATTGATAGCCAAATGTGAGAATAAGAGAACTCTGAAACTTAAGTCCAAACCTCTTATCCTAAGCTGATTCACAGTTTTCTTTCTTGTTGTGGATATTCAATGACATAGAGGCTTTGACTTATTCAGCACAGCCACATTTTGACAAAGCATGGATTCTGGTTTACAAGAAACCTTATGTGTAGGTATACTATCCATGATTTGACGGTTAGCCAAAGTTAGAAATTGATGGTGTATCAGTTACTTAAATGAAGCCCCATGTAATGTAATTTTCTCTCTGTATTTTAGTTTTTTAATCTGTTGGCTTTCTTTCTTTTCAGACTTTATCAGGCAGATTCCGGTATGAGAGTGACAATGCTGCAGGGAAAGCCATTCAGTAGCACAAGGTATGACATGTAGCTTAATCAAGAAAATATTATTATTGTTTTATACACAATTTGATGGAAAATGGTAGGCTTTCCTAGCTTGTTCTGAGTGAATCCTAAACCAAATAGGTAAGATCCATTGGAGAAAATTGTCAGACATTGGCAAGCATTTTAATGAATAAAACCAATGATGCTTGTGAAATGTAATCTTAATGCATTTACTCTCTGCATTGCAGAACTATGTTGGGCATCTGGCTAGCTCTTTGAAGAAGAACAACAAAAGTTTTGGTGAGAAAATTGAATGTCCTAATGATGATTGATTAGCTTTACTGTGCGAATATGTATAGAAAGCAAAGTGGACATGGATTTTGTCTGCCATGCAAGGTTAACGCAAATATCAGATGGCGAGGGAGCACTTTTGTTCATTGGTGTGATTTCTTGTTTCTCTTGTAATAGTTTCATAGCTCAAGCGCTGGTCTGACTAGAGTTGTGTATGCTACTGAGTAGCTCTAGTTCAATAATAGGTGTCTTCTGCTTATAATGTTCCCCTGAGTTACTAGGTGTTTTGCATGAATTCGGTGTATTGGATGGCCTGAAGCCTGCTTCAAGAGAAATGTTGGGTTTCTTTGAAGACAAGAATGAGTGTAGTTATAGTATGCCATATTATTTTGGCACGTTGTATGATTCTGGAGTGTTCATATCTTATTGATGGTCGGCTAAAGTCATTGAATTTAGAATAGTGTTGAAATAAAAGTAGTTTGAAGGCTTCCAGTATGTGCAGGCCATGTTTTGAACTGCTATTAAGGTAGTTTATATCCTTTGGAAGCATTTGGGATATCTATGAGATTATATCCTAGACTGTTATGGGCTACTTTCTCACTCTTTGGGTTAGTTTCTGTCTGTACTTGTAGCACTGTCCGAGCACTCCGGTCTGTATTATATTATTCTTGGTAATGGCATTTTCAAGAGAAGTTGAGTCATTCTTGATGAATCATGAATCTTCCATGGAATTAGTAATATATTGGCTATTCTATGCACAGAATATTTATTGATGTTCTTGCAAACAAATTGTTAGCATGATTGTAATTGGCTTACAAAGCTGATAAATACAAGGATGGGAACCGTAGTAAAGGAGAGAGGATGGATGACTAATGTTGAGCTTGTAACTTTAGAATAGAGAGAAATCTGAAGTAAAGGCATCGCTGACTTGGGTTGGCATTCTAAAAATATCATATATTGTATTGTCTAAAGCATCTGCTTTGGTGAAGATGATGTAATATAGCTCTGATCATTCCTTTTGAAGTTTCCTTGTATTGTTGAGATTAGCATAACTGTGCATGAATTTGTTTGCATCTTGTTTACTCTGTGATGATGATAATTGCTTAATCTGTTTGCTGTTTGGAGCTTAATCGGTTAAAGCTCAAACCAGTAGATTTCTACTTCATAAAAAACCCAACAGGTACCAAGCGATCACCTCGGGAAATGGAACTTTTCTCCATGTAACTTGAATGGGCATTTTGAACTATTTATCTCGAGCCCAATTATTGTATGTCACTCTTCAGGAAGAAACTGAGGGATGACATTCACAAAATTACATTTCACAGAGTTGGTTTAACATTTATGATTACCTACTCTTCAATGGGGGTAGTAAGTGATTAGGACAGATGGAGTAATAAATTATTTTTATGCTACCCACAGTTCGCAACATTGCCTCAATTTTCTAGGAAAATTAATGCAGTTATTTAATTTAGTTTTTTAATGTAATCTCGGGTATTGTAATTGAACTTTTTCCCTATGTAACTTCAATTGACATTTTGAACTGTTTAAGTTGATCCCAATTACCTTGTCACTGTTCAGCAAGAGCTAAGCGATTACTTTAGCAGAATTGATTTAATATTTATGAATGCCTACTACTGAATGTAGTATATGTTTACAGTGATTAGGTCAAATAGAGTAAATTTTTTTGTACTATGCAGAGTTCCAAAAATTGTTTAAATTCCTAGGAGATTAATATCGAGTCAATAATTTAGAATTTGAATATGATATCGGGAATTGTCAACAGATTTTGAATATAATGTCGGGTATTGTCAACAAGTGGGTTTGTGTTAATCTCTTTTTTATAAAGTTTTCATCAATAAAAAGAGATGACAATATTAATACTATGAATTAATTTAGGTGTTGTTTCACTAATGACACTTACCTGTCATAAGCAAACAAGCAAATATAACAAACAAGGGTTATATTCTATTAATTGGAGGATGTTTGTAATTAGGGAATGTTTTAAATAAAGGTGTTGTCTATTTGTGAGACTTTTTGGAGTTTTGGCCAGAATTCAGTGAAAAATAATTCAGTGAAATCTTCATTTTTGTTGTTGTTTAAAATGGATTTTTAACTGCATATATGAATTCAACAGGTTGAAAAACCACTGGAGCACTCGGAGTGTGGACAGTTCCCATCTCAAACTTTGTGATTTCAGTAAATCACTGCCGGATTCTAGGCAATTTTAACCAGAAAGGCTCCCGGAAAACCCTCCGAAAAGCCTTAACAGATAGCCCACGTTTTTGTTTTTAATGCTATGCAAAGTTTGCAACATCGTTTCAAATTCCTATACTCATGTAGAATTGATGTTATGTAATTTGGATTTGAACATCATGTTTGGTGTTGTGTGAACATGTGGGTTTGTGGTATGCATATTGGGTTTGTGGGATGCATGTTTGAGTAACAATGTCCATCTGTCATAAGCAAATATAAGCAGATTATAATCTATCCTTTGTCCGATGTTTGTAACAAACATCGGACCCTGCTTGTCACCGGTATCATTTGGTCCAATTCTTTGGTCTCTTCCTTGGATTCTAGCTTCAACTACTTATTGGGTTATTAGTATTTTGAGTAAGGTGTAATGTCCTCTTAAAATTGATTGCCCAAGGAAGGACATAGTAGCCTATTTAACCCCATAGGCTATAGTCATTTCAAAAGTGAGAATTATTATTTGATGTTACTAAGGTAACATTAGATAATAGAAATTAAATTGGGAAAATGGAAGGAAACTTGCAAGTGACTCAAATTTGAATTTAGGAGGAAAAAGCCCCAAACAGAAGCTATAAAAGGAAGGGAGGATAGTCATTATGATCGTCATGGATTGTTATTCTTTTTTATTTTGAGTTGAGGCTCTCGCATGGTTTTAAGATCCCTTTTCTTTGATTGGTTTCGATGGTGAAAGATTCCACCCTAGCCAATCTTCCACTTTTTCTTGCTACAAGACTAAATTTTGGCTGAGTTATAACTTTCCGAGGTAGCAAAGGGTTGGAGTTTATCTATGTGTGGCAGCTAAGGGTTGGTAAATTACCTTTATGAGACACTGAAGGTTGGAAACTACTTTTTTGAGGCAACAAAGGCTGGAATCCTTCTTTTTGTGGCAGTGTAGGGCGAGGGTTAGTTTTCTTGAAGTAGTGAGGGGCTGCTATTTACCTTCTTGGGGTAGCGAAGAATTTATGTATCTTCTTGAGATAGTGGAGAGCTAAGATCTAAGTCCTTGGGGCAATGATGACTTGAGGGTAAATTCAGGGTGCTGATTACCTAGAGGCCGAGGTAGCAAGGGTGAACAAGGGTGCAATCCAACAACAAGGCTTGCTAATGTGATTTTGGCAGCGAGGGGGACAACTACACTTTGCAAGCTTAAAGGCAATGTTTTGATGACCTTATTGGGAGAGTGTTGATCTTTATAAGTTTGTAATTTGTTGTTGAATCAACTCTATTTATAGCGGTAGTTTGTGGGATCAACTATTGCTTGAATTCTTTACTATGCTAGTGTATTTAATAAAGATACTCACAATTTTATAGATTGATGAGTATTGCAAGACTGTTATGAAATACAACTCTTTCATGTGTTTACTAAAAATCCTAACTGAGAATTGCATCCCAAGGGTAATCTCTCCATGAGAGATATTACAAAAGGATTTTGGTTTTTGCATTTTGAACATATTGCCATGTTCAAAGAATTGATTTGCTAATCTTTGAACACATATTCCTATCATACCTTGAATTCTAGTCCCACACTTTATTTTAGTGGCATATTGTGAATCTCACAAAATTTTGGAAGGGTGTTTCTATATGTTTGGAGTGGATCACACTTAGATTTTCTATGCCACAAGTTAAGAAAAAGGATATGGTTGTTAAGTTGTTTGTGAGAACTTCATAAGATGTGGGGTGTTTTCAAACAACACTATCTTTATCCATAATCAAGTGGCATTATGGGAAGTTCTTTTTTAATGTTTCTAAAGGTCGAGGATGTGGTTGTCTTGAATTGAGATCTCATAACCATTTCAATACAAAACTGATCATATAATTTCAACCAATGGTTATAAAAACACATAAGAACAATCACTTTGAGATCTCAAGACAACCACATCCTCGACCTTTAGAAACATTAAAAAAGAACTTCCCATAACCATTTCAATACTAATCATATAATTTCAACCAATGGTTGTTAAAAACACATAAGAACAATCATTTCACACATCAAAGAGTAGGAACTCTAGCCTCACATGGGTAGTATTGTTGAAGGATTGGTTGAAGCAATGTTTAGGAGACGTGCCTATGTGAAAATTCCTAGATCTAAACAATTTAAGGAATCCTACTGCAACCAACTAGATTACTTCTTCTATTATGTAATTTACTTTACACAATTATTTTTGAATCATACATCAAATACTGAAGCAATCACTGAATCAATCTACACTATAATACTCATGATTCTGAAACAAGGAAACTGAACAAGGAAATCAATCACACATATGACACCTTTATTTTGGACTAAGTCCTTGGAAAAACTAATGCAATAGATCTAAGGGTTTTATTATTAAGAAGTAGCAATGTTTGAATACATCTATGAATACCCCTAGGGTAATTCAGTTATAGAAATAAACACTGGTAGAAGAATTTGTGAGGATATACCTCACTCAATCATCGAGTTCCCGAATGATCCGGATGAAGAAAACCCTGCCCTGGGGAGGAACTGCGCAGTTTCAGCACTGGACCTTCTAGCCTCCGCGTCACCCCCTTCCAGGCTCAATGTTTAGCCCCAACCAAGTCGTTTTGTCTCTGTGGACCCTGAGGAACAACCTCCCGGTGTCACTTTCTGGATCTCGGCCTCCGAAATTGATCTACAAGCAAAATTTTGGAAACCCTCCTTTGCCTTTGCGCTGCCTCTTTGTGAGCCCTATGTAGTCACTGCGTTCACCCTTCTTCCTTCTGCTCTGGCTTGGTTAGATCACCTCTGCGTCTCTTTGACTGATGCTCCACCAACAAAGAAAATTTCTTCCTCTCCCAGTGCTATCACTGTCCCTCACTGCTCATATCTCTAGCTCAAATTTCTCTGCAAACCCCGCCCCAGAAATTTCGAACTGTAGATCAATTATGTGTCTTTCCAAATGGCCCTCAAGCCTTCCTTTATAGTCTTCTCGTTGAGACATCAACGACTGAGATTAGATCTCTAATCAACGACTAAGATTATAACATGAATTGATCTTCATTTTCTATCATTCTCACTCATGTTTTATTAATGTCATTTAATTATTTAATTTCTCTAAGTTTAGATTTAGGGTTTCCATTAAATAATTAATTATTTTAATAAAAGATCTGAGTGGAATTTTCACAAACGGTTTCTTGGTTCTTTGGAATACTAGTGTCTAAGTCTCTCCACAAAATTTGGGGCTTAGAGCACTTTTCGATGCTACAAAAATCAACACTCCCTCTTAGCGAGGAAAGTGCTCTAGCAATTATGCCTGTTGCATACTGCTTTGACTCTGAAGTATCGTCTGCGTTGCTGCAGTCCATCAAGCACTGCGCTGCTGAAGTCCATCAACCACTGCGCTGCTGCTGCCATTGTATTGCTGCCCATGACATTACCACTACTGCTACTGCATCTATACTACAACTCCTTCTCAAGTGCTGCATCTGCTATGCTCTTAACACTGCCACTGCTAACATTGCATCTACACTGCAACTCTACTGTTGAGAGACACAACATAACTCACCTAAGACTGAACAAGTGTTCAGCGGATGCACCTCGATGCTTAAGAATCTGACTGCTGATAACTACTGCGCTGTCCCTCTGATGCACTGCGCTGCTGCTGCTCTGCACTGTGCAACACTGATATGCACTGCGCTGCTGCTGCCTCTCCTCTGCGCTGCTCTAGAAATAAGTGCTGCTATCTTCTGCACTATCGTCTCCATCACTTCTTGGCTCTCATTGAAACTCCATCCCGCTACTGCAAATATGGGTTCCTGTAGCAAGGTAATGATCCATGAGGTGGGTTCCTCAAGGATCTTGCCCAATTGAAGTTTTGAGTGAACTACAATTCAATATCACCCCACTTCTCTCCTCGAGAAGCGTGGACACTCATGGAAAAATCATCCTCCCCGTGGCTGCGACCTTCGGGTCATGCTTCTCATCTTTGTCTTTCTTCTTCAAAGTACACTGAGATGTATAGTGGCCCATCTCGCCACATCTGAAGCACTTGACCTTCAAAACATCACACTTCGGTGTCTGTTGTGCCACCTGTCCATTTGATGCAAGGGTACGTTCTCCTCTTCCTTTGAGGATTTCGATCCGCTTCACTGCTGCCATCAAGTTTTCAATTGATGAGGTCTCTTCTCAGCTCTTCGTCCTGAAAAGCTGACCACAACTGCTCCGAACTAGGTAATGTTGCCCGATCCAATATGCTCTGGACAAACACTTATCACTCCCTCGTGACACCGTTAAGGGCCATATGTACCATGGTTGCAGCTGTAGGTGTAGCACCTACTACCGACAACTGATCTCAAATCTCTTGAAACCGCATGAGGTATGAAGCCACACGCTTCCCTTTCCGCATTTGGATCATACAGAGATTCTACTCTAAGTACAATTTCCGCTGCTAGAAGATCCCTCAAATAGCTCATGCAAAGCTACCCACATCTCTCTGGAAGTAACCTTGCCAGCCACACGTGAGACGATGTGATCCTTGACACCATCAAGGAGTAACCTCTTTTCATTGGCCATATCTGCCTTGTACTTCTTGAGCTGATCCGCATTCGTAGGAAAAAATACCACGTTCTCCATGAACGCCTTCAGATCATGTTCATCCAAAAGGAACTGAGAGCGTTTCTTCCAGATCATATAGTTGGAGGAGCCCTCCAACTGATCCTGATCACGAAGTCCGTGAGATGCCATCTTAGCCAAAATTTGTCGAATCTACTCCCTCTTCCTCCCTACTATGCAACTCCTAGCAGGCTTACACACTCCCTGATGCAATGGTAAGTTCTATTGCTCTTTTACCGCTCAGCAACTGAGAAATGTTGACTTCCTCGACTAGGAAATCACTGAGGAAGAATTCCCTCAATATGTGCTCTTGACTCCTAACGCTTTTCTGCCCAACAACAACTTTAGAAAACCGTGTCCCTCTATCTTCTGCGTGGAGGCTTTGCACTGTGCCCTCTGCTGCAACAAGATCTCGATTTGGAAGCCCTTTCTCTCTGTTGACTCACTCAGAGAGAGATTGTTGTTAACACTGGAAAATCGTACAGCAGAAGACGACATCAATTAATGTCGAGCGTAAGGATTTACAAGATAGGAACACATTATGGAATCAAGAAGTATTTAAAATCTCTAAGGTTTCGAGAAAATCAAATTTGAACTAGACATAAAAGCTGAATTGTGTGCTTTATCCTTCGAGAAGAGCGCCTTCTGCGCGCCCTTTTGCCCGATAAGCGCACATTCCTGGAAATGGAAAAAAGTCGCTTTCCGGGACCACACCAAGCAAAGAAAAGTTACTCTTTATGTGAAAGCCACCTAAGGACAGCCACCAACGCCTCCTTAGACACTATGTGAGCACACAAAAGAATATTTGAGCACACAATGGAATCACACCTTTCCCTTGGGTCACCATCTATCATGTACCAAGGGAGGGAAGGTGGATTTGAAACTCACTTATATAAAGCCACCAAGAGATGAAGAAATGGTGATCACATTGTTATGCTGGCCAAAGTTGCCCAAGCAACACCAGCATTGTGTGTGTGACCTAGAGTTGGAGCTAAAGAGGACTCGATAGTTGGCCACCCAACATCTTAGTCCATCACAGCAGAGAGAGAGAGGGAGACTGCATCAGAAGCAGAGTTTGGAAGGACACATCCTTTCATCAGGACCTAGAGCCATTTCCTAGGGGCCCTTTGGCAAGTGGTTAAAATTTCTTCTCCGTTTCAAACGTTTAATAAGAAGAGGCCATCGAGCCATCGTTTGCATTATTATTGTTTTGAATCTCTATATAGCTTCTGTATATTTGTGTTCTAGTTTTTGTTTAACCAGAGCATACTTTAGCATACTATTTCCACTAAGTTTTATGCTTTTGATCTCCCCCACTTTTTGCTTGTTACCAATGGTTTAAAGAGTAGACCACACTCTCTAAGCTGGTGCGATTTCGTACACCCGTGCGACAAATCTTCTACAACAGGATTGGCAACTCCACTGACGTGTTCCAAGTTTATGTGGTTGTGCCATCTTTTGCAGGAGACCCTTTGTCTATGCTGGAGTGGAGCTGACAGTCCTTTGACCAATAGACTCACTGAAGTGATAGACTGAAGAAAGCAGCTCCTAATATTTTTACTTGCAGGATTTTTGCGCACAGTTTTTTCTCACAAAGGCGCATTGCGCGCATTCAGGATTGACCTGCGCGCAGGAAGGCGCACCTGTCAAGGTTTTTTGCGCGGAAATTGCAGACTGAGATTTTTTCTCCCTATATTCAGCATTTTTCTGCTTGTAAGTGTGCCAGCACATGTGTTGATACCCCACAGCTTTTGAAAACTCACTTTTTGTTGTTTTCTGTAGGCATTTAGTTAGTTTTCATTTAAGTTGGTTTTTGAAAAAAGTGTTCACATAGTTTAAGTAGGGGGCAAATTAACCATCGCTTTTCGAACAATTTATGTTTTTGCAAATTCTGGTATGCACACTTAATTTAACTAGTCCAAGTGGCTCAAGCCCACACATGCATAAGCTAGTGTAGAAATTGTTTAGCTTAAATTCAATTTTTGCATTTAGGAAATTGCGGGACTTGGATTGAATTGCCAATTAGAGAAAATAATCTCTGCTGTCTTTGCACCATTTGGTGACCCTAGACAAGCATATGAACGCTCTACATTTGTGATTCGCCATCTCCCTTTAGTTACTCACATAGATTAACTAGGAAGATTTGGAAGCGGCCCCTCATCCGCAAATGTTTTCCATTTGAGCAAGGAACGTCACATAATTTAACTAGGGGACTTTTGTAAATGATCACCGATATCCATATGTTCAAATTATAAGATTGTTCACCATACGCTCACACACGTTCACCCACTAAGCAAAGAAAGCCACCTAAAAATAACTTAAACCAACTCACTAAATTCTCCCCACAGGGGCCACAAAAGAATTTATAGATTAAGTTAGGATAAAGGGGGTAGGAATTCAATAAGCCGCCTTGATCATATTTCACATTGAAACATATAAGTTGTGTATTTAGGGAGCTTTAAAATCTACCTATCAGCCCACGGAAAAGAAAACCCGAGCGCGGCAGAGACCCGATTCAGAGGGGGTAAGGCTTAGGCGCAGTGTGTGCGGTATCAGTTGGGGCTACCTGAATCGGCTGATACTTGATACTGTTAGCTGACTACCAAGAAGCCCAAGACTCGAACGCTTATGTGGGACGATGGTTCTTAGTGGCCAAAAACTAGGGCATCCTTTACCCTATAAGTGACGGTGCAGGCAAGCGCCAGACCCTTTACCCTTACCTTGGTGGATTCTCTTCGGTTGACTGGGGGCGTCGCCAACTCTTACGGGACGTTGTGCCAACACGCAAAAAATATTCTCAAGGCCCAGTTACTTTTGAGTGTGTGAGGACGTAATAGGTCTTCTAGGATTTTGAGTGTCATGTGCAAACAAACAAAACCATTTTTTGCTTGATTGATCACATAGATTAAGTTAAAGGGAAAATTCATTTCATTTTCGCTTTGTTTTATGTGTGTGGCCATAAATTTTCGTGATCATAGACTCGATCCCCTCAAAAGTTTTCCAAAACCTAACCTGGTCGACACCCAAACGGTTTCAACGGAACCTCGTCAGTCCAGGCGTCTTTTGGACCTCCCCCCATTATCGGGAGGGGTTTTAGGTCATTCTCCGTTTAAGCGTCAAAGACAGAACATTGCCACAATTTTTGGTTCATCCTTTCTTGGAGCAACCTTAGTTGGGAACCCTAGTCGATCTCCCAACACCACACCGCACACCACTCCCCCTCGTCCCCTGGGGGGAAGAGGAGCGCATCCCATACGGGAAGCCAGCTGAATTCATAACAGGGGACGTCACAGAATAACCCTCGTTCTAACCAGAACTTCGTGTCTTCACACGTTGCCATGGCGTCAACCTCCTAGTCACCCTTTTTAGCGTCGTTGAATCTACCTGATTTAACCAAGCTCACCAATGACCCCATCGCACACGACCCCAATTGGCCTCCCATGCCCACGAAGCTCCCTTCGGACATACCAAAGTTTGAAGGCAAGCAAGCGGAAAACCCAGGTAATCATATAATGACCTTTCACCTGTGGTGCTCATCGAATAACATCATTGATGATACTCTTCGGTTGAGACTATTTCAACGCACTCTTACGAGAGTGGCTACGAAATGGTACGTGGAGCAACCTCCTACTTCACATGGAACCTTTAGCGCCCTCGCTACCGCGTTCCTCACATACTTTCAGTTGCCCATTCACCACAATTCGAGAATGGAATTATTGACTCATTTCAAACAATTCCCCTCCATCCATATCTCAGAGCATCTCCATGAATGGAGGCTGCATCGCAGTTTATGTAAAGCTAAACTCGACGACTCGGTCCTTTTAGATTTATTTTTGAAAACTCTGACGCCAATGATTTCAAAGGATGTGGCGCAGCGCAACCCCACATCCGAAGAGGACGCAATCAGTAAAGCCCTGCAGCTTGAACTGATCTATACACAGTCAAGATACATCTACAACATATTGCCTAACGCCTTGCGCCTGCAATCTTATCAAGAATTTCCAGGTGCGTCTAACTCTGCAGATGGACTTATTGGGTCAATGACCCAAGGGTACCTAGGCAGCGACAGTCAAAATCCCGATTACACACATGGTTCTACCCAAAACATGTCTCAACCTGGATTTCAAAGTCATCATATGCTGCAGCAAAATTTGACTAATAGGGCGCAAATGTATCTCCAAGGAGGACCTTATCCTCCGACTGAGGGGACCCAGTACGCAGGAAGAAAGACTGATGGAAGAGCTCCCCCCCAATGGCCAAGTGCAAACACAGGGCAATATTACGCTCAGTCCCATGCACACAAACCACTTATGCAAAACAATGCACAGGTGAACTTTGTGCAGCCGTCCCAAAGTCAACCACACCAATATGATCAGGAGAACTACCCTCCTAACGTGGTTAAGAAAAGGACAAAAAAAAAGCCCAAAGGGAACCCTAGACAGGGCGGCAACAACCAACAGCGTCCATCGCGATCCTAGGCTGGAGGTAACTCTAACCAAAATCAGAACCAGGGGCCAAGCAATGCCCAAAGGCAAGGCAAAAGGCCACCTCTACGAACAAACCATTCTTGTTCAATATGTGGTGAGTACGGGCACTATACTCACCATTGTCCCGAACTCCCTGAGCTTAAAAAGCTACAGAGCAACCGAGGACAAGGAGGATCTTCCTAGCAAACTGCGGTGATGCAAGAACCTTTTCCCCATCAAGGAACGATCAACACTCAGCAGCAAAACCCAAACGATTCCGGGAAAAGCAACCATGAAATTTACATGGATGGGGAAGAAATGTTTTTTCAAACTTGGAATCGCAGTTACGACACCCCACTAGACACCAATACGTCAGGGGCTAGTACTAGCACGCCGACTGCACCTTTAACCATTGCAAAGATTCCTACGGAACTATTGCCAAAAATGGTAAAAGGACCTAATAGGCGAGCAGGTAACTACTCCAAAGTGGCCCACAATTATATCATCGTAGATGATTTAGCTCAGTCACCTGCTGCTATGTCTGCATTGGAAGTACTGCAGTCGTGCCCAAAGCAACGGAAAGCCCTACTTTCCGCATTAGGCACTGTCGACCCTGCTGATACGCGCATGATGGCTTTTGACTTAGACAAAGCCACCCCTAGGCTTCCCTCCATGGTCGCCTTCTAGATACCAGTGTCGATACAGAATATCACTATTCACCGATGTGTCATTGACGAGGGTGCATCCACATGCATCATGTCGAAAAATGTGTGGTAGAAGTTAGGATCCCCCGAACTCAAACCTTCTGTCATCACACTCACATCGTACGATGGCCGTCCCTCGACCCCCGTCGGCCTCTTCAAAAATGTACCGGTCTGCTTAGCCGGCGAGACGGTCCACATAGACATCAAAGTCTTGGACGCTCACTTGGATTACAATATACTCCTTGTGCGGAGTTACATGTATGCCATGTATGCCATAGCATCCTCCGTCTTCCACATCATGATGTTCCCCCACGAGGATCGAATCATTACGGTAGACCAGCTGACGCATAGTGAAAAGCGTCTCCTAACCAACACGAATGTAATTCTACCCTATGTAGATACAACCGCAGATGGTCTTTCATGGTATCAAGAATATGGTCCTGGCCAATTCAAACCGTTGTCCGTCCTAGGGTCATTCCTAGGAGATCCTACCATTGTCCCTAAGGTATCGCCTGATTCCATAGGGGCAAGCACCGAGGTTAGTCAGGACATGGACTCAAGCAGTAACGACACTTAAGCATCGTCCACGACAGCCTCTCTAGCCTACGCCGCCTCCCACACCCCTTTCCTCTACCCACCTCCTGGCTTCGTCTCCTAGCAAGTTTTGGCAACATTGGTGTTACCCAACATATCGTTGGCATTCCCAGTTTGAGACCTCGTTCTCCCTTCTGGAACAGGAGCCACCAATGTTACTGCAGTTGGGTTAAAGCCCCTTAGTCCCGAGGAGCCCCAGCCTACCTGAGAAACAGTCGAAACCGCCCCCACAAGGGAAGTTCCCATTGCGAAATTGGTTACCACAGCCAAGAAAACCGCAAAGAGAGGAAAGAAAGCGATGACCCCCACTATGCAAAGGGAGTCATCAGCCTGTGCTATATGCGATGTCATAGGCCATCCTACCCACGTATGTCCAGAGTTGGACGAGTTAAAACCGCTCCTTGGCTCCGAAGCAGGCACCTCGACATCGCGTTACCATAAAAAGGAACCTGCCACAAAAAGTACAGGCAAACCGCTGTGTACCAATCACACATGTGCTCTATATGGAATTTATGGGCACTACATCCATTGTTGCCTAGAGGTCCCACGATATAGGGATGCCTTACATGTGGTCGAGCAATCCTATCAAGAGGATCCCTCCATCCAGTCTGTCAATGATGAGCCGCGTACCATCCTATACTTACAAGAGGAGCATAGATTTGTAGAGCGACCCCCAGTAATGCCCATTATATGTTGTACGCTATGCGATGAATGTGGCCACTACCTCGAAGAGTGCGTCGCATTGGAACTCATTCACAGATGGTATCCAATTGAAAGGGTTTACTACGTGGGGCCACGGACAATGAAATTCACATGCCCGTTATGTGTCGACAATCACCTATTGGAGGATTGTCAATACATACCTCGCTTCCGGCTAGCCCTTGCTAGCCTCCGCTCAGCCATAGTTCGTCTTTCCCAAGAAGATGATATGGATGTCGAGTCCATAGGTAGCTCCATGACCCAAGTAGAGGAGATGAGCAGGTCCATAATGTTCTTATCAGTTGAAGAACGGCCTAGCAGGGAACCCCTAGTTACCCCCAATGACACTACGCAGCAACAGCTAGTATGTACGTTATGCAAAAAGACCAACCATATAGTCGTCCACTACCCTGACCTAGCAGCGTTACGATGTTGGTTCCCTGCTTGGCCTCAGACCAAGCACGATGGGACCCCCATATCACGAATATTTTGCCTGATATGTTAGGGTAATCATTACGAGTGACATTGTACTTATGTCTCGTAGATCCGTCCCACTATCGACATGATTAATGCCGTAGAAAAGAGACAGGAAAATCTCTGGAAATGGCATAAAAGGTACATCGCCGGCTCAACGTCCCCACCACTGCAATGGTGTGTCAAGCCTGATAAGACCACGCACCAACCACGTGTACCCCAGGAAAAGCCTAGGATAACATGCGGCTTATGTGATCTAAACGATCATCGAGTCAACCAATGTAGAGAACTCAAGCTCCTTGCAAACAGTCTCTGCATAGTCTCTTCTCTCCCTCAGAAACTTCTCTCCAATCAAGAGAAGATCACACGTACTTATTTCCGAATTTGCTCACACTTGCATCATACGTTTAAGTGTGTACATCTCCCCAAGCTGAGAGTAGCTAGAGCGACATTAAGTCTACCATCCACCAAAGAGGAAGACAACTCTAAACCAACGACGCGGAAATGGAAGAAGAAGATGATCTCCTCTACGACTGACCCTTTCCAAGCATACACATCAGGGACAACGAGTAGCGTAGAATATCACACTATCTACTCTATCAGCGCTGTGATACCGTGCACCATTTGCACTAGCCAAGATCGCACACCAGAGGTATTCCCGCTAATGATAGCATTCAGGCACCTCTATGATAAGAACAAATTCCACCTACTGGAAATTGACTATCCTAGCGAGAAACCTGACCTTATGCTCACACATGACTCCATTACCGAGATCCTTCCCTCGTCGCATACCAGTGACACAATTCATCACATACGACTTGTATCATCGCACGCCCAAGATAGGATTCCAACCACCCCCTCATCCCAGGATTTCCACGCTAGTCCTGTCGCAAAAGACCAAGGTACCTTATGCTTTTGCATTGATTTCCACAAGATCGCAAACTTGCACACCGCCATCGAACTCCTTGATGACACCCAGCCTCTAGAACAATGCCTAGTACAACTAGAGTTAGTTGAAGAAAGTCGGAAAAAATCGCTGCAACAGAATGAGGCCCATAAGAAAAGGGTGAAAGCATCATTCGATTGCCACATCACCCCTCGCTCATTTTCTGAGGGTGAGTTAGTCCTTCGCT
Source organism: Pinus albicaulis (assembly GCA_034641835.2). Lineage (NCBI taxonomy): Eukaryota > Viridiplantae > Streptophyta > Pinopsida > Pinales > Pinaceae > Pinus > Pinus albicaulis. The sequence continues at coordinate 404,974,375 of CM076578.1, read as the reverse complement.
ACGATGTCGCAAAAGAGGCCTTAGGGCCAGGAAAGTTTGAATCCTTGTGGAAAGGATCCTATATCATCAAAGATTGTCTCCGATAGGGGGCATACATCTTGGCGGAACCAGACGAGGCCTACCTCACTAATCCCGTCAACGACCTGTACCTCAAGAAGTTCTACCCATAAGGGCCCCAACATCCCTTATCCCCTAGGGTTAGAGTACACAAAAATCCCAACACCAAAATATTTTTGAACCAAAGACCTATGTGCCACCATGGATCACCAACTTAAACCCTATTTCGGATTTGCTGATGGAGCATCGCGATGGTCTCAAAACTTAGCTGCAGCCGCCTGGGTCATCTACCACCCTAACCAATCACCACTGTGTTCAAATGGCGTGTGCATCGGATCAGAAACCAACAATCAGGAAGAATATGATGCCGTTATTGGACTTATGTGCGAGGCGCTCCATCAGGGCATCCGCCATATGCATGTCTCCCACGATTCCCAGTTAGCAGTATCGCAGTTAAACCAAACATTTGAAACCAGAGACACAAACCTGTTTAGAAAATATTTGTGTGCCAAAAGATTAAGCAGACAATTTGATTACATTAAATTTTCACATGTATCAAGGAATCAAAACCAAGCATCTGATCGCATAGCTAACAATATCCTAGACTGGAATGCATCGCGAATAAACCATCAGACATAAAAAACAAAAAATATAGATATCCATCAGCATAACACAAAATACATAAACCAAAATAGACAACACACCATGTAGAGCCGCAAAAAGTTCTCTCATATATATATCAAAAAATATGTGTATCTGAGTATAAAAATAGTATCGCTGGCCCATTGGCCAGCTCGAAGATACAAAGGTCGTCAAAAATAAGGGAAGCATCCTCATAACAGGTGCTTTCCCTATGTAAAAAACTACTCTAGGGGGGTGCCCCCTCAAGAAGAGCACCTGGGCCCACCACTGCTCTTGGTGCCACCACCGGAGCTGCTGTCGCCACTGCAATAGCTACCCGTTGTAGAGTGGGCCGATAATCCCTCTCGCGGGCCATCACTGTCTCTAGCCAAACCTCCTCGAAGTTGTCCATGAAACCTCGAGCAGGAATCCCTTGGGTCAAGCGGCCCACTCGACCCCGGAAGTCCTCTAGAGCCGCCACCTAAGCCGTAAATACTACAATGCACGCCTTAGTTGCATCTGCACGAGCTCGCTCGGCCACAACCTCAGCTGTAGTCGAGCTGTTTCCCTCACCAGAAGGGCCAGCACCGTCCCTGCCAGGTCCACCGGCACCACCATTCAGTCCACCTGCGCCACCTCCCCCCTGACCAGCACGAGGTCATAGAGGAGGATTGTGACCCACCAATTGGGCCACTGGGCGTCCTACCTCGCCAACATCTGCATGAGTAACCAAAAGATTGTCAGTGTCAAAAACAAAACACATAAGAACATAAAGACTCGAACAAATGCAGAAGAATATAGCACATACCTGCAGGACCCCAAATATGCTCGAAAGGGAGACCAATATCTGGATCACCTTGAAAGTCCATCCTTGCATACGGGTATGGCAAAAGCATCTGCGAGTTGGCCTCAAACCAGGCCTCTGTTGTGTCATTCCAATAACGACCCACCATGACACCACCGCCACGTGGCATCACCAGAGCCCACCTCCTCATGCGTGGCTCCCGCGGTCCCCCAATAGGCATTGCCACAACGGGCCTCAACAACACCACCCTCTCATACATAACGTTGCACAAGATGCTAGCATACGCAAATGACTTGGATCCATGTTGGACCCTGTTCAGTTGCGACACCATACCATCAAAACAGAAGTGGGAAAAATCGAAAAAATGCCCGCCCCTCAAACGACGTAAAACTCCCACCTCTGGGCCCGATGCCTGATGCGGAGCAAACGACCCCGCCAGTGGCATAATAATGGCTAGAGCACACCACTCGACCACATCTATCACTGATGCAATATTGATGCACCCCTCAGTAAGAGGCACACCACCGCAATGCCTCCTCCGGAACCTGTCTAGGTTCACTCTCCCAGTAGGGAGTGGATACCTCAGTGCCTCACCCTGAGGCAGTAACCCAGTCACGGAGTATATATTCGTCTCCGAACAGATAATCAAGTTCATCCCCCTTAGTACGAACGTATTGCGTCTCCTGCACCAATGCTGTATAATATAATGTAACAGTTGTTCATGACTGAAGGAACTCGTTCTCAGCAAATTTCAGAAGGCCCCATGCGGCCAATTGACGACGCGCCCCAGCATCAGCAGCCAGAGTGGTCTGGATCTTGGGCCAATCTCGCTCTCTCCACACCAACCTGCCAATAAACACAGGCACCCATCAGTACAGAAAAAAAACATCAAAACAGACAAAAACCCAAGTTTTTCTGTCACCCTGCCCTTTGCACGCCTGTCTCTTAGACAGACGCGCCCTTGCGCTTCTGTTTCCTACACAGGCATGCCCTTGCGCGCAAAAAGGAGGGAACATCGTGCCCTCATGCATCTGTCCCTCAGAAACACATGCAAGAGGGGTGCCTCTTTGCCTAGATCGCCCGTGCAATATAGGGCAAAAAGTCACTTTGAGGCCGTACAAACCCAATTTGTACGGCCCCCGGCACCATCAAACTGAAAAAATTGAAATGCAGGACGTCATGAAAGTTACCTCGACATAATATCACTAATCCCTGGTACACAGGCTGACCGCAATGGCAAGAAAGGCTCTGAAATCACCTCTGATATCCAAAAAATTAGCTAGTACAAATGAATAGGATTAGGGCCATAATCCCATATTTATCGCCCTTTTCCAGAACTTCAACAGGAGATCAAAGGTCCATTCCGCAAACCGTAAGTTGCACCAACATCAGTATGCCATGACGAATGAAAGCGATGCCACACATTCTCTTTCCGGAAAAAATAAAATTTTCAGCGCCGACAGGTATGCACCCTCCCATCTTCCTTTCCAAAGTTCATGTCTTTCAATAAAATTTTATGAAAAGAAGATGCTTTCACTTGAGGTATTTGTTTTTGCAGGAAGAACCTGCAAACCATTGACAACACCATTCACTGAAATTTCTGGAGTAGGTATCATTCTACTCTCAGCATGATAGAGTCCCAGAAAAAATTGCATATCCTGACATCATTTCTCCACCAGAATAAACCATAGGGTCCTCATACCCGACCACGTTTGTCATCACCTCACCCTGCATATGATAAACATCTGCATTGGTTGGTAGAGCCTCCCCTCCATTGCGCTTGTCACCCGAAGTAGACCATATACCACCACACAAGTGATGCCATGGCCATACCATTTCAGTCCGGGAAGCACCTCATGCCCATCCATCTATCATGCATAAGGTCAAGTTTACCATTCAAACTCAAAACCCCCTTCCCAGACGACTAGGTTGTACGAGCAGATTGAAAGAGCACCTCCGTGAATCTGTGACATTTTCCACTTCATCAACCCCGCACATGAGACCAACCAATGGGACCCCTACCCCCAGCAAAACACCGTCCTCACACTTTTAGTGAGTGACCCCCTTTCATGTTTTGGGGTACCCGTCTCTGTGTTTTGTACAAACCAAACCCCATTATTTTATTCTTTTGGTAGCTGTACAAAGACCGCAAATGATGCCCTTTGCCACTTCACCCTCATATTTCACCTTTTCTCCCATGGCAACAGTCCTCATTTCCCTTGGTCGAAGTATTTCATCCCCCATGCACGCACCATCATGACATTCATAGCCGGTTCACACCCACCTTGGAAGTCCTACCGACTTTAGGGACATTCCCTTCAGAAATAACTATGACTTCCACCAAGCTTCTCAAATATACTTCGACCTCAAACCACTGAATCCCCATCATCCATTTTTAGTCACCTCTCACTGACATGCCTATGTTAAACTCATCACATCTAGGTCCTCGACCCCTCAGGTCAGCGACCCATAGTTCGGTTAAGGCTTTCTTTTTGTCGACCTCGACACCTCTTTTCCAAAAAGGAAGCGGTAACTTGGATGACCCCTCCCCATGCAAAGGGGTATCCTCGGGTGGCACTGTGGGAGACATCATTGTCCACAGATGTCATCAATCCTCCTGACATTCGACCACATCAAAAGCTTTCATTTCATGATGGTATCGTACCTTACAACCATTGCAATTTGATCATATCTGTCGAAGACCCGTGCCTCCATAAGCGTCTCTGACAACAATGCTTACACGGGAAGGTCCAAACCAGTACATATGTGTACATTGAACAGTGATATGCCATACCAAGATTAAGCATATGGGTACCACATTCCACCTATCGTCAAAGAAAAAACACCCCTGAGGGCGTTAGTAGTCGTCGTCAACAACCACCAGCATCACTACCACAGTAGTGGCACAAACAACACATGTATCTGTCAATTTTGTTTAACTAGCCATAGGATCACGAGCATGGGACATGCCTACCTCATTGAAATTCTGTAAATATGTTGTATATTTTGTCTGCTTGCAAGGGGTTCCTTAGGCCATGGTTATCTCGGAAATGGTGCAAGGTGTTGTCAATTCCAAAATTACACGCAGACCTCTCTCTCTCTTTCTCTCACTATGTGTATGATATAGAAAATAAACTATAATGTATTTTGGATATAAAGTTCTTCCTAGACCTCACACATTAGGGGGCAACTGTTAACACTGGAAAATCGTACAGCAGAAGACGACATCAATTAATGTCGAGCCTAAGTATTTACAGGACAATAACACATTATGGAATCAAGAAGTATTTAAAATCTCTAAGGTTTTGAGAAAATTAGATTTGAACTAGTCATAAATGCTGAATTGCGCGCTTTATCCTTCGAGAAGAGTGCCTTTTGCGTGCCTTTTTGCCCAATAAGCACGTATTCTTGGAAATGGAAAAAAGTTGCTTTATGGGACCACACCAAGCAAAGGATAGTTACTCCTTATGTGAAAACTACCTAAGGACAGCCACCAATGCCTCCTTAGACACTATGTGAGCACACGAAAGAATATTTGAGCACACAATGGAATCACACCTCTCCCTTGGGTCACCATCCATCATGTACCAAGGGAGGGAAGGAGGATTTGAAACTCACCTATATAAATCCACCAAGAGATGAAGAAATGGTGATCACATTGTTATTCTGGCCAAAGTTTCCCAACCAACACCAGCATTGTGTGTGTGACCTGAAGCTGGAGCTAAAGAGGACTCGATAGTTGGCCACCCAACATCTTAGTCCACCACAACAGAGAGAGAGAGGGATACTGCATCAGAGGTAGAGCTTGGAAGGCAACATCCTTGCATCGGGACCTAGAGCCATTTCCTAGAGGCCCTTTGGCAAGTGGGTAAAATTTATTCTCTGTTTCAAACGTTTAATAAGAGGAGGCAATCAAGCCATCGTATGCATTATTATCATTTTGACTCTTTATATAGCTTCTGTATATTTGTGTTTTAGTTTTAGTTTAACCAGAACATACTTTAGCATACTATTTCCACTAAGTTTTATGCTTTTGAGCTCCCCCACTTTCTGCTTGTTACCAATAGTTTAAAGAGTAGACCACACTCTTTAAGTTGGTGCGATTTTGTACACCCATGCGACAAATCCACCACAACAACTGCCACAAATATTTTAGCCCTCCTGGCTAGAATTGTGCAATCCTTCAATGGATTCATTTCAGAGTTCAAATCTGTTCTTCCTGTTTCACATCAATGCTTTGATACCATGTGAAAATTCCTAGATCTAAACAATCTAAGGAATCCTACTGCAACCAATTGGATTATTTCTTCTATTATGTAATTTACTTTACACAATTATTTCTGAATCATACATGAAATATTGAAGCAACCTACATTATAGTACTCATGATTCTGAAACAAGGAAAATGAACCAAGGAAATCAATCACAAATATGGCACCTTTATTTTGGACTAAGTCTTCGGAAAAACCCAATGCGGGAAAACTGATGCAACATATCAGAGGGTTTTATTATTAAGCAATAGCAGTGTCTGAGCACATCTATGAATACCCCTAGGGTAATTCAGTTACAAAGAGAAATACTAGCAAAAGAATTTGTGAATATTTACCTCACTCAATCACTGAGTTCCCGGCTGATCCAGATAAAGAAAACCCTGCCTTGGGGAAGCATTGCATAGTTCCAGCATTGGACCTTCCATCCTCTGCATCACCCCCTTCCAGGCTCAATGTTCAGCCCCAACCAAGTCGTTTTGCCTTTGCAGACCCTAATGAACAACCTCTCGGTGTCACTTTCCGGATCCCCGCCTCCGAAACTGATCTACAAGAAAAATTCTGGAAACCATCTTCTGCTTCTGTGTTGCTTTTGTGTGAGCCCTACGTAGTCACTGCGTTAGCCTTATTCCTTCAACGCTAGCTTGGTTAGATAACCTCTGCCTCACTTTGAATGATTCTCCATCGACTAATAAAATTTCTTCCTCTCCAGATGCTATCTCTGCCCCTCACTGCTCAGATCTCTAGCTTGAATTTCTTAGCAAACCGCGCCCCAGAAATTTCAAACTCTATATAGATTAGGTGTGCCTTTCCAAATGTAACTCAAGCCTTTATTGATAGTCTTCTCATTGAGACATCAACAAACAATATTATATCTCTAATCATCGACTAAGATTATAACATGACTTGTTAATGTCATTTAATTATTTAATTTTCCTAATTTTAGACTTAGGGTCTCCATTAAGAACCCTATTTTTCCTACTGGTGGATTGAATGGTGTAGTAGGGTGGTTACAGATGGGAGATGAAAGGAAGGTGGGTGTATGGTCAGAGGGCGGGCTAGGTGTTGTCGGCTTAGGACAATGAGCCCCACTTGGCGGATATCACTTTTGACCTTGGGGCTCGTAATCACAATGCCCAAGAAAAAATTGTATGGTTGGGTTTTTCTGTATGTTTTTCATTTCTCCGTGGTTGGTTAACGTGGTTTTGGTCACAGATTGGTGGAATTTTGTTTTTTCAGTGCTTTTCGCATTACTCTGTCAACGGGAAGAGGCACTGGGCTTTTCGTTGTCATTCTAGGTCAGTTGGCACATGCTTCTTGCGCTCGGTGGTGGTATGTTACAGTTTTCTCTCCCACTATGCATTTTCTGTTTACTTCATGGTTTTCTCCCATATTTTTTGGAGGTTGTCTCGTGGTGAGAAGGGTAGAGGCTTGTCGTATTTTCTGGAACCCTGTGAATGGTAGAAAGTTTAAGTTTTGTTACGTGAGGTAGTTACAGGGTTTATTTTATGTTAGGACATAGGAAATAGTCTCCTATTGTGTCACCTTTGTAAATTCTTCAATCCTATCCCAAGTTTTTCTTAAGGGGGGATGTTAGGATATTCCGACACATAGGAAATAGTTAAGTATAACTTGGTCCAGCGTAGAGTTAGTTAAAGTTTTTTTCTTTACTATGTACATTTGTAACTTATAATACGACAATCACGATATGTAGTGATCCAACGGTTCACTCTCTCCTTGGTATTACCGACACTTGATCCGTGGCATAACACCCAATTGGTCCATGATATCTATTAAAGAGCATGTAGGGTCATTTTTCTGGTAATCGTTTGAGAGAAGCTTATGTAATTTTTCTTTCTTTATATTAATAAATTGCCTGAAGTGGCCGCGTTTGCTCAGGCCGTGGACTGTTTCCATCTTTGAGGGTTTTAACCATGTCAAATACTGATGTAATGATATTTGATCTGTTTGTGAGCAGTGACCTTTGGTGTTTGATCTAAGGAACATACCATGTAAATTCCTACATTTTATATCATTCTAAGTTACCAGGTGTTGGGTGTTTCTTCGGTTTCAACGGTTTTTCTCCATGGGGAAGGAGAAGGTTTATGTTGATGTGGAATCGGTTGCGGAGGACATTATGTCGGTTTTGGGGTTAGAACCAATGAAATAGAACCTGGCTAAGGTTTCCCTCCTACCATGGTCACATCTTGAGAGGGTTGGGGAAGAGAAGCTGAGGTGGAGTCCGGTGGAGGGGTTTGTTTCAATAAAATGAGTTGACCTAAAAGCCCTCTCTCCACGGGTCACTAACAGACCTGGGTTAGGATGTCCCCTTATTTCGACAAGGACAAGGGTAGAAAGAGATAACCCGTTCTTTTCCCTGGTGGAAAGGAAAATCTTTCCAAAACTCTCTGTCTCCCCTGCTTTGTTCCACTCCGGCGGTCTGGAGGATATAGTCTATGGAGTTGGCTGTAAAGGGAAGGTGGGTTTCAGTTCTGGAATAGGAGTCGGGAGTTAGAATGAATATGCAGCGAAGGCTTGGGGGGATACATGACATGCATGCATTGAGAACCTAATCTCATGTGCGGGAGATGACTCTTTTCTTCCGGTGGGCTTAAGTGAGAAAGGTACCTGTGGGGAAAAAGGCCTAGGCTGGGGAACACAAGGGGGTTTCAGAAGTTTCACCTATGGGGGGTTGAGTCGTGGTATATCAGGCCAGCTGGGGACTACCAGAGAAAGGGAAGGGGAAAGTTTTGTAGAGGGTGGACTGGAGAATTGGGAATTTGGAGGCTCGACCCTGACAACAACGGTTTTGTCACAAATCCTGAGGCTGGAAGGGGCTGAGGATGGTCTGGGGGAGGCAGTCAAAGCTTCTGCGGATCCCAAACAGGGGGAGGTTTTGGGAGGAAGGAAAAATCTTGAAGGGTCTCTATGAAACATGACAGACAAGCAGGGGTCAGAAGAAAGAAGGGTAAAGTTATAAATGAATGCACTGAATGCCCCAATTTGGTGTTTGGGTTTGATATGCAATTTCACAGTGTGATGGAAGCTTCAGAATTGATCCTGGTGGGCAGAGCGAGAGGAAATTTTTTATCGGTGGAATAAATTTCGTGTTGGATAGAAAAGAGTTGGGTCAAGGCCTAGGACAAAGATGTGGAGGTCATTACCCTGCCTAAAGGATGGTTGATGGTAAATTTTAAGAACCCGACTACCTTGGAGTGGGTTCTGGAGAGACAATGGGGATTTGGTATTACCCTGATACTCTTCAAGAAATGGAACCCATCATTCGACTCAAAAAGAGAACAGGTGGATGAAATTCCTATGTGGGTAAGTCTCTTGGCCCTCCCTCCTCATTTCTGGATAGTGGATGTGTTTCGGGAAATAGGGAACAATTTGGGTAATTTCTTGGAGGCAGACATGACTTTCTTAGAAACTCGCTCCACGAATATTGCTCGCATTTTGGTGAAGTTAGCCCCAAGGGAGGGGCTGATCGCAAAAATAGTTCTAAACCCAACATGCCATACCTATGATCATTTTTTTGATTACGAATGTTGGTCCTCTAATTTGCACCCTTTTTGACCATTTTTCCCTTCCCAAATCGTAATCATTTACCCTGTTTTACCTATCTTATGCGCCCTCATCCTGCACTAGTGCGAGAACGATGACACATTTTGCATTAACTTCATATTTTACATATTTTAACTTAACTTAGCATTTATTAACTATTTATTATGTGATTTTCTACTTAGAATTACTTTTGTAACTCATCGTTACCTCCTATGTTATTTAATAGCTAAATGCTTACCTTGACCGTTGGTTTTTAGTGCAGAACAAATCTCGCACCAGGGCCAGCACCGCGAATCCTGGCAGCAAATCTGGATCTCTTTGATTGCTGCCTAATTTTGTACCACCATATCTGAAGGCAGCCAAGTCCCAGTGATAACAACAAGTCAATTTGGAGTAGCGGAGATCGGACTTAGGAGGAATGAACAACTGGAGATAGCCACAGCCCGTTTTGTTACAACGTTTAATTTTGAAGGCCAAAAGCTTATTCCGCAATCGGTTATGTAATTTGTTGTAATGATTTCTACAATTGGCTATGTAATGGTTAAACGATCTATATAAAGAGAAATGTAAATAGGACAAGTTGTTCAATGTTTGGATAGAATTGAATAGATAGGAGAATAGAACCAATGAGGCGGTAACAAGCCTGTCTTTTGTTATCGCCCAAATCTGGGCTGGATATGTAACCACGCATGTATTTGCTTTGAGAATTTAATAAGAAGAGCTTCGTCTTATGCTTCATGGATTTTATTTCTTCATGCTTAAACAGTTGATGAATTGATTCAATACTGAGTAGCGTTTCCATTTGAAAGGGAAACGTGTTGGTTGGCTAGGGCCCAACCAACCCAGCACGTTCTCCCTCCTTTTTGTTCTTGCAATTTTTGTCTGCTAAGTGTGATTTAATTTACAACATTTGAATTTCTGTTTGAGTGAAAGCAGATCTGCAGTGTGAAGTAGTTAAATTTCCTTTTATGTTTCTGAATTTAAATTTGCTTTCTCCGCCTAGTTCGAACAGGAGAAATTACCTGTGCCAGTGCACGTTGGTGTGCTATTCACTTTCTCCACGTGTGGTTTGTTTTCTCCGCCTGGTTCGAGTAGGAGAAATTACCTGCACTAGTGCACATTGGTGTGCTATTCACTTTCTTCACGTGTGGTTTGCTTTCTCCGCCTGGTTCGAGTAGGGGAAATTATCTGCACCAGTGCACGTTGGTGTGCTATTCACTTTATGCACGTTAGGTTTATTTTATTCGCCTGGTGCAAGCAAGAGAACTGTTTTTGCACCAGTGCTGGATAGTGTGATGTAGCCAGTCTCTTTAGTTTACTTCTAATAGATTTCTTGCTTTCAGTTACATTTTAATTAAAAATATTGTTTCCTTATTCTCTACAGATATTCATATTTCTGATAAGAAATTTGGTTTCATAACACTTGCAGTAATTAGTCATTGATTTCAAGGACTAAAAGTTAAAGTGTAAGAAGCTCATATAAGGTACAAGAACCAGTTTCTTGGTACCAAATCTGAGTGCTGTGGACTTGAGAAAGTTCAGGGCCCTTGCACGAAGAAAATAATTTTTTAGTACAGACATTACTTTACACCTTCTACATAGATTGATGTTCCTGCACTAGTGCAAGAAGACTGCACTAGTGCAAGATCAATTCTTGCGGGAAGGATATCTTTACATGAGTAGGTTTGAAAGGCCCCATCTGTTGAAGACTGCTAAGGTGTCTTTGCTAAAGAAAACACATTCTCAGTAGATGATCAATATCCCGCTAGAGTAACTGCCTTCTTTTTATTTCTAAATCTCTCTTGCAAATATATTTCTTCTTGTTCTAGCCTCAGATTGTTTTGATGGTTTGAGTTGCCTTCTTCTCTAAAGTTTGATTCTGCAATTTTTCCTTTAAAAAGTAGGAGTTGATGTTAGAAATATTCATACCATCTCTGACATTGCCTGTGCTTCGTCTCTAACTTTACGTATCCCTCGGGTTGACAATTTAAGTGTTGAGGACTTTACTTAAGTGTAATTCCTGCACCCAACATTTTGGTGCCGTTTCCGGGGAGGAGACTTGATTTGGTAAGTATTTTCTGTTGATGCAATAGGGATAAGTATGCCTTTATCTTTTTGTATTTTTTATGCAAGTGTGGTGAGCCTTATTTCAGCCAATAACTTTGAAAATCAATTATCTTAAGATCCTTAACATTATATCATTTTTGGGGTGTTGTAAGAACCCCCATTACTAATATGTGTGTGGAGACAGGGACTATCAATCAACCAGATGGACTTAAAGATGATAACAAGTATGAAGGTTCTCTCTCAAGCCCTAGCAGCTACTGGGATCTTGATCTCTACCTTTCAAGAAGAAAAATTCTTGACAATAGTCAAGGACTTGTCCATTTCTCCACCATCACAAGAGGATTTAGAAGTCTCTTTTAAGGAGACAAATGAATCATGCACTATAATCAATGGAGAACATCCACTGGAACCTGAGATCGAGGAGTTCTTGACATGTCTATCAGTAGATCCAGAATGTAATCAAGAGACTACTCACCCTACGAAGAAAAATCAACATGACATGGAAGAAGAGGGCGAGCAACATGGGCCAAATCAAGAAATGGACCAAGGCTACCATGATTACATCGAACATTGGTTCCAAACAACTACTCAAGCAAGGCAACATTATCCTCTTCTAAAACTCTTGTTGTCATATCATTTACATTCGTTGGTTTTTCATGCTCATGCACACTTTCAAGTTTGTATGATAAATTTGAGGATGAATATATATTTTCACCTTATCCGCACATGGCTTCATTGGAAGTACTCCTATACATAAAAATAAGTCTTCCGCCTCTTAGGTAAAGTAGGGTAGGTGAATAAAGTTGTTAAGATGCTAATTGGGTTTTTATTTTTATTTTTAAAGTGTAGTCATTAAAACTACTTTTGATCCGCATTGGTTGTTAACACACACATCTGTGACACATCTCGTTGAGTATGATTCACTCTAATACCTTGTGATTTTTCAAGTAACCATGACTAATTACTCTAAGAAGTTGTCATCTGATATATATAATTTCAGTTTCCCTTAGAAGGTACTATTGGAAACCCCCTATGGAGTACCACTCTTGTTAAGATCATAATAAGCTACTCATGAGAACACTAGCATTCTTAATTCAAGAAGTATTTTAGTCATTATCTAGGATATCTTTAATAATTCTTTAGGGCAGAGGAACTAGTCAGTAATGATTAGTCATTAAAAACTTTTCACGCCATCCCGTATTCTTAAGGAGTAGATCTGTCTCCCCACTTATTAAGTAATCTTTTAGGTTGATCATAATCAGAGTATACAAAAGATTTAGGGGAGGATAGGAGGTCTCGTGATGAGCCTACCTACCATGATCATGAGACCTAGCATGCATGACATTACTGCTTCTGTTCACCAAGCCAGAGTAATGGCTTTCAACCTAAAAGTTGGAAGACAGGAGGGCTCATCACGAGCTGAACTGTTCATCCATGTTACTTCTTGTGAGTGGCACCGCCATTAGTTGGTTACCAAGCCAAAGAAGTGGCTTTCATCTAAAATTAAAATAAGATAACTCTGAATCCATGCCTAGTAAGTGGGACATAGACATTTCGATGGGTCAAAAGACACCCCTGCCAAGGTTATGGACACCTGCGGGCATCAGGGCTATGTCTGTGGTATTCAAGTTAATTGCATACTATGATTTGCTTGGCTATCTTTCTCTTCCCCTAAACTTATCTTTTTTTCTTGGACAATGGTTTTAAAGACGATTTGGACATGATGCTTTGAGTTATATCTTTAAAAAAATCAATAATATTTAACGATGTGGTACCCTTAGTAAAGTTTATTCTTTGTGATATATTAAGAGGAAATTTAGTTTGAATCCGGATGACAACATAATTTAGAGTGTTCAATAAAGAGGTTGCTAATTGGTATCATAACTCATTTTGACTTTCATGATATTTAGAGTGATGAATTACTCAATGATGACTGCTCACAAGATGCTGGTTGGCAACAATGTGTATTGATGGTGGTTGCCTCTAAATATGCACTGCATAATCTAGGTACAAGATTGCTATAGTAGGTGCATGAATTTGAGGTAGTTATTTTGAGATTGCACCTTTTCAACAAAATTTGATTTTCATTATAAGGCTTTGGGCAGAAACAAAACAAGGAATTCATTTGGGACAAGGTAACAAGTATGTGCCATACTCTTTTGTCTATAATTCTCGCTGCAGTTATTTTTCTTACATTAGTGCAGGCAGACCTTCCAGAAAATTTTCTGCCTTTCTTCATATCCCATTTCGTAATTTTCCCTTAGCTTTCTTCTCAGAATCCTAGTATAATTAACCTTCCTATATTCTTATAAATTCACCCTATCCTCTTCGAAGAAATCCCACTTTAACCCTGATTTTTTTTCCTATCCCACTTCTATTTTCCCTCTTTTGGTACTTTCCTGGAATCCCTGTGACAAAATTCCTTCCCATTCTAAGATTTTCCTTTCCCACTCCTTTGTTCCCTCATTATTTTATTGCAGGATCTTGCATACAAAGAGCAGAAGGATGTGCTCTGAAACATCAAGAAAGGGCGAAGCAAAATTCAGAATATGTTGAGGAAATCATGTGAAATCCAGCCTATATTTTAAATTCTCTGTCTTAATATTATTATTGCACTAGTGCAAACATGTTGTCCTATATGATAAGATGAGCAGAAAAGTACCAGCAGAATGATATGATTTAAGCGGTGCAAAGATTAGTACAAGCATGCACCTCATCAGCAGCATAGCACAAGTTATCATATGACATAAGAAAGTGATAATGATGGAAAGTTATATGATGTTTTTCATATGATTAACAAGTATTTACGCTATTATATTACCTAGGAGGAAATTAGTTAAAAGTAAAAAGTTTTTTTTAAAGTAGAAATCATGATCTTTTTAATGAGTGCTAAGTTCTTTTTTTTGTAATTATGAATAAATGTAAGAATCGTGTTAATCGTTGTTTGCATATAATCTACCCCGCTCTGCAATAATTTGAAATGTCCTTCACTCATAACTCCCCCCGCTCCTACATTTATCCTAAACGTCCCTTCATCATGATTATTACTGCACTTAACCATTAAACCGCCGTCGCGCGTACCAATTAAGCCTAACCAGAAATGATGAGTATTTATGGAAAATGAATTAGAGATATGGTTAGATATTTATGTATGAAAGCCGATTCCCCGGTATTGGACGCAAGCCTTGGAACTTACTGTTCATAGCCGATAGCAGCAATTTCGCTCGTCCGAAATGAGCCCCTATCTCTTAGCAAGATTGAGAAAATTGTCGAATTTCACAACAGTCTTCCACTGCTGTGGGAGTCGGGATTTCTACGGTTCCTGCAGAAGTTCGATGGGTGTTACACAATAATTTGTCACCGTCCCTGCAATCCCCGTCCCGCACATTGGAGGGCTCATTCTGTGACCTGTGAGTAGAAAAAAGACTTGAAAATACTTTCATGACATCCCTCTAAACAAGAGCTTTCATTGCCCTGAAGACATCTCCTTGTGGAAAACCCTAAAAATGGCCCTTTTTGCATTGGCGCGGGCAGACAGTTCAGTACCCGCGCCAATGGGGAAAATTCTTCAAAGAGGTCACGCCAATTGGCGCTCTGTTCCAGAGTCGCACTCGCGCTAGCCAATTTAAGGAGTGTTTTTTAAAAATTAATGGCAGAAGTTTCGTCCTAACTGATCCAGGAACTGGTATCTATCTTGAGTTGGGAGGTTTGGCTACGGATTTCCATGTAGAGGAAGTGGTTTTCCACCTCTCATGGAAGCTTCCTTGAGGATAGGGCCAATCCCACGATTATAGGGATCCCAACTCCCCTTCCTCCATCTATAAAAGCTTTCCCATCTCCATTGCAAGCTAGTCTTCAAGTTCCCAAATTCCCAAGAGCCTTATGCTGCTAGAGCCTCCATAATTCCCTTAAGGCCATATTCAAGCAAGGAGACTATTGTCAAGAGCTGAAGAGAGAGGTTTGTCCCATCCTTGACAGGCTTTTCGAGACGTGTTCTGCTGGCGACCCTCCGAAGGAGAATTCAGCGTCAGAACTCTGTTGTAATTTTCCTTTGATTGATTATTAATGAACGACTATTGGTTATGGTTCCACTCTTGTTATCGTTTATGCTGATGAGTTATGTCCTTTCTGACTGACATATAGTTGCATCTACTGGATTTTACGCTTGAATTTGTTTTGTTTCTTTCATGTGAGGTGTCATGTCACGGAGATCGTGGGGATCGTGATCTTCCAGAGCTAAGGAACGGGAGCGCCACATCTTCTACAAGAAAAAACGTTGGATTCTGGGTAAGCCTTCATCGCTAGTTGGTTTATTTGCAATTAGGAACCTGCACTATAGCGTGTGACAATTGTTGCTAGACCCGGTCTGGGCTAGTAGGGTTTGCCTCTGTCCGCATAGGGGATTTACCTCCACAACAATGGGTATGATAGGGAGGTTGCCCTACAATTTGCAAGAAGCTTTAAGAACGGCCAAGTGAGAATTGGGCCACTCGAATTCGAAGTCACGAAGAAATTTATAGCAGTAGCAACGGGCTTGGAGAATACAGGAGTGGAGTGGTTCAAGAACCAGAAGCTGGAAAGAAAACACTCACAACATTTGTCAAGGATAAGAAGATGGAGTTGAATTGGAAATGCGGAGTCCTGCGCAAAGCCCTGCTAGGTCAATAGCAGGATCTCCTGTTTGTTTTGCAGAAATTTGTGACTTGCGAAGGGAGGTACACCTGTACCCTGGTGTATCATTTTAGACTGCTGCAAAATTTTGAAAGACGCTGGCACATTCGTTGGAAGATGAAATTCCCCTACTTTTTTCTCAAAAGCTTGGAGAAAATGGCTAGAAGCATACAGGATGGAAGGGAGGACTGGGACGATACACGATTATGCCATCACGACCTAATAAAAATCTTGTCTTAAAATAGCTGGAGAGCAAAGGTATGACATGGGAAGAGCTGTTGAAACAGCTGCATGGGAAGTCACCCGAGGGAAAGAAGATGAAGACTCATACTAGTACAAGTAAGGGTCTGAATAGAAGCAAAAAGGGAAGTTCTTCTCAAACTAGTGCGAAAAGAAAGCGGTCAGAAAAATCGACAGAAGAGAAGACCCTATCTTCCATTAAGGAAAAATTTGGTGCACCCACTGAAGAAACCCCTTCTACATAGGCACATGCCTCTGAACACGACAGTCTATCGGTCGTTGTAGACGCGGCGAATATTGCACAAGTCGGGGATGATACTCTGTTGGCACATTTTATCAAAGGACCCCATAAGAAGAGAAAAATTGCCGATGTAGGTAAGAAACCACAACCCCCACAGGGTATGGAATCCCATTCTGCACCAGTACAAGAAGAACCCACAGAAGAAGAGGAATCGGATGAAGAGGAACCAGAAGAAGAAGAAGAGGCAGAAGAACCCACAGAAGAGGAGGAACCGAAAGAAGAAGAAGAGGCAGAAGAACCCATAGAAGAGGAGGAACCAAATGAAGATGAATCGAAGTAGAAGGAAGGAGACCTGGAAAAAGAGAAACCACAGGTAGAAGAGTTCCTTGATGCGACCATGGTAGATATAGAAGTCCTGGAGCCAGTGACAACCCCTGCTGAGATAGAGGTAGGAAAAGAATTGGTGACTCCTGCTGCTCACATAGCAGAATTAGAACTCCAAGTGCAAAACTTGGAGCAGCTTGTGACCAAAGCACAGGAGGAGAAAGAACAAAGAAGAGAAGAATTGATGGTAGAGCTCAAAAAAAATAAAAGTGAGGTTAAAGTTTGGAAATATCAAGCTGGATGCTATTTCAGGCGGTTGAGAAAGGTAGCAAAGAAGTTAAGGCACATCAAGAGGAAGAAGGCTGAAACAATGCAGCCCGAGGACAACATGCCGGAACATGACTGAGTTTGAGTATTCAAAATTTTGGTTTTTTGCAGAGGTAAAAAGTTGTGTGAGGACAAACAACAGTGTAGGGATGGGAGGATGTTGATCCTCTAATTTGCACCCTTTTTGACCATTTTTCGCTTCCCAAATTGTAATCATTTACCCTGTTTTACCTATCTTATGCGACCTCATCCTGTACTAGTGCGAGAACGATGACACATTTTGCATTAACTTCATATTTTACATATTTTGACTTAACTTAGCATTTATTAACTATTTATTATGTGATTTTCTACTTAGAATTACTTTTGTAACTCATTGTTACCTCCTATGTTATTTAATAGTTAAATGCTTACCTTGACCACTGATTTTTAGTGCAGAACAGATCTCGCACTAGGGCCAACACTGCAAATCCTGGCAGCAAATTTGGATCTCTTTGATTGCTGCCTAATTTTGTACCACCATATCTGAAGGCGGACGAGTCCCAGTGATAACAACAAGTCAATCTGGAGTGGCAGAGATCGGACTTAGGAGGAACGAACAGTTGGAGATAGCCACGGCTTGTTTTGTTAGAGCATTTAATTTTGAAGGCCAAAAGCTTATTCTGCAATCGGTTATGTAATTTGTTGTAATGATTTCTGCAATTGGCTATGTAATGGTTAAACGATCCTTTTGGCCTGTGGCCAAAAGGATCTATATAAAGAGAAATGTAATAGGACAAGTTGTTCAATGTTTGGATAGAATTGAATAGATCGGATAATAGAACCAGTGAGGTGGTAACAAGCCTATCTTTTGTTATCGCCTAAATCTGGGATGGACATGTAACCACTCATGTATTTTCTTTGAGGATTTGATAAGAAGAGCTCTGCCTTATGCTTCATGGATTTTATTTCTTCATGCTTAAATAGTTGATGAATTGATTCAATACTAAGTAGCGTTTCCATTTGAAAGGGAAACGTGCTGGTTGGATAGGGCCCAGCCAACCCAGCGTGTTCTCCCTCCTTTCTGTTCTTGCAATTTATGTCTGCTAAGTGTGATTTAATTTACATCATTTGAATTTCTGTTTGAGTGAAAGTAGATCTGTAGTGTGAAGTAGTTAAATTTCCTTTTCTACATCTGAATGTAAATTTTCTTTCTCTGCTTGGTTCGAATAGGAGAAATTACCTGTGCCAGTGCATGTTGGTGTGCTATTCACTTTCTGCATGTGTGGTTTGTTTTCTCCGCCTGGTTCGAGCAAGAGAAATTACCTGCACCAGTGCACCTTGGTGTGCTATTCACTTTCTGCACGTGTGATTTGTTTTCTCCGCCTGGTTCGAGCAAGAGAAATTACCTGCACCAGTGCATGTTGGTGCGCTATTCACTTTCTGCACGTTTGGTTTATTTTCTCCGCCTAGTGCAAGCAGGAGAACTGTTTCTGCACCAGTGCTAGATAGTGTGATGCAGCCAATCTCTTTAGCTTACTTTTAAAAAATTTCTTGCTTTTAATTACGTTTTAATTAAAAATATCATTTCCTTATTCTCTACAGATATTCAACTTTCTGATAAGCAATTTGGTTTCATAACACTTGCAGTAATTAATCATTGATTTCAAGGACTAAAAGTTAAAGTGTAAGAAGCTTAGATCAGGTACAAGAACCAGTTTATTGGTACCAGATCTGAGTGCTGTGAAATTGAGAAAGTTTAGGGCCCTTTTCACGAAGAAAAGAATTTTTTAGTACAGAAATTACTTTACACCTTCTGCATAGATCGCTGTTCCTGCACTAGTGCAAGATCAATTCTTGTGGGAAGGATATCTTTACATGAGCAGGTTTGAAAGGCTCCATCTATTGAAGACTACTAAGGTGTCTTTGCTAAAGAAAACACATTCTTAGTAGATGATCAATATCTTGCTAGATTAATTGCCTTCTTTTTATTTCCAAATCTCTCTTGCAAGTATATTTCTTCTTCTTCTAGCCTCAGATTGTTTTGATGGTTTGAGTTTCCTTCTTCTCTAAAGTTTGATTCTGCAATTTTTCCTTTAAAAATTAGGAGTTGATATTAGAAATATTCATACCACCTCTGGCATTGCCTGTGCTTCGTCTCTAAGTTTGCGAATCCCCCGGGTTGACAATTTAAGTGTTGAGGACTTTACTTAAGTGTAATTCCTGCACCCAACAACGAACACCTGCCTTTTCGTTGTCAAAAATGTCACAAACATGGACACTTGGCCCGAGATTTCCCTCTTGGCCTTAACAAAAGTAGGCGCCATAAAAGTGGCTCCAAATATGGACTGAGGCATAGGCATGAGGGTTTTACTCAAGAGGATATGGATGGCAAGTAGGATAAGGGCGGTGAGGATACTTTACCACACGCAGCGGAGGTGACACCTATGGAAGTTCCAGATACACAAATTAGAGCAGAGGCATTGGATGTTGAGATGGAACCCAGCTAGCAACAGACGGTGCCAATCCCTACTGATCCAGCTTCGAACTTAGCGTGTACTGCTCCCTGCCCCTCCTCTCCTACTTTAAACTCTTTTGATCATTTATTAAAATGAAAGAGGATGCCTAGTCCCTCCAGGTTGGATCCAAATACATCTCTGTGTGTTAGAAATATCTCTTTGGCTATGGACAATATTATGAACACTATCCCAAAATTATCCATTGATACCATCCCCTATAACGTGAGACCTAGAGATAATAAGATGTTGGAAAATGAGATGTTTGGAGGGCTAGGGAAGGTTCCCCTTTTGAAAAATCAAGAAGGAACAGGGGTAGGAAATAAAATCTCTTAAAAGCTCATTTAAAAGTTATGATTGACATAGTAGATGGCTGAAAACTATCCTTCAAAGGGGCGCTAGAGTAGCAGTTTCCCCGAACTTTGTGACCAAGTGATTGTGTTATCCTTAAACTGTAGGGGTTTGGTTAGTGCACCTAAAAAAATATCCCTAAAAAACCTTATTTTCACCTACAAACTTGATGTTCTGTTGCTTCAAGAGACACTGGGTTTAGAAGTTCAGGTTTCAAATTTTATTTCTTCTTTCCTCCTCGGGTGGTCTTTTTTCACATATGATGTAAAGGGGAAAATCTGGAGGCCTGGAAACAGGTTTAAAGAATGGTACATTTAAGCTGAATAATTCTTGGACCTCTAATCTCCTAATTAGGGTGGAGGTTTCCTCGATGGAACTTGGTATTGAATTCACTTTAGTAAATGTTTATGACCCATGATATGATAAAGTAGGCTTCTGGAACACTCTCCTTGCTAGATCTTATATGACTGGTCCAAACCTGGTGGTGGGCGGTGATTTAAATTTTTCTCTGGGGAGTACTGAAACGTGGGGTCCAAATGCCAAGGTTGACCCTCTTGCTGATTTTTTATTAAAAAAACTGAGGGATGGAAACCTGATTGATTCTAATTTGATTAAGGCCACCCATAAATAGAGGAACAAACGTGTGGGGGAAGCACAGGTTTCAAAGAGGCTGGATCGATTCCTTCTTAGTGATGAATTTGCCAACTAGGTTGCTGGTTTCCGTGAGTGGGTGGGCAATGTGGGGGAATTAGATCACAACCCTATTCTCCTGGATATGGTGGGTCCAGACAAAAAACCAGGTTCTCCTTTCAAGTTCAATGCTAGATGGCTAAAAGAGGAGGATTATCAAAAACTGGTTGTTGACACATGACGCCTATTTTTGGGGACGATGGTGGTTCTTATGCCCAAGCCTTTGTTGAAAATATGAAAAACATTAAGAAGACTATAATTAGTTGGGCTAAAGAAAAGGCTACAAAACACTCCAAGGCCCTTAGGTATATTGAAGAGACCCTTGAACAGATCAACAACCATGGTGATGAGAGATACCTGGATGAAGCTTCGAGAGGAATATTAAAGGATTTGGAACTCAGGAGAAGGAAACTCCTTCGTGATAAGGAAGAACAATGGAGGTTAAAAATCCTTTCTATATGGCTAAATAATGGCGATGAAAATACTAAATTATTGCAAAATTATGCCAAGGGAAGAAAGAACTCAAATACCATATGGGAGCTTGAACATCTTGAGGGAGGGGTGGCTAAATATTTCCAAGATCTCTCTAATTTGGGGAAAATACATTTCAAGAATATTTATGGGAACTATGAATGGGTTTTGATTGGGGAAATTATTCAAGTGGCTCAACTCTTTCCTAGATACATGGATGAGGGGGAAAATAACCATATTTTGGCCCCTGTGGAGAAAATAGTGGTTGAGTTTATCTTGAAGGCTACGCAAAAAGACAAAAGTACGGGACTAGATGGTTGGACGGTGGAATTCTTTCAACATTTTTTTGAACTAATGGGGGACTCTATTACAAGTGAGGTGGAGGAATCCTGATCAAAGGTTTCAATGTCTAGGGTTCCCTTAAAACGACCTTTCTGGCTCTCATTCCTAAGCATGACTCCCCCTCCTCTTTTGATGACTTTAGACCTATCTCTCTATGTAATTGTATTTGCAAAGTCAAACTATTGCTAACAGGTTAAAACCTCTGTTATCTCATTACATTTATAAAGAATAGTTTGGTTTCCTAGACGACAGGAAGATTCATGAGGCCATAGATGTTGCCCATGAGACTCTTCATATCATTAAATTGACAAGAAAGAAATGCACGATAGTGAATATTGACCTATCAAAGGCATATGATTGCATTAGCTGGCTTTATGGAAGACTCCTTTTAACTCACCTGGGTTTCAAAATTGAATTCATCGATTGGATTATGAGTTGTATTTCTAATGTATCTTTTGTTGTACTTATTAATGGGGCTGATTCCCCTTTTTTCCAAAACTAGAGAGGGCTGAGACAAAGGTGCCCCCTTTCTCCTCTGCTGTTCCTTTTGGCCACAGAGGGTTTAAGTCAATCAATTCATCAGGCTAGGAGAAGAGGGGATTTTAGTGGCATTGAAGTGGCTACTAACCTCTACATATCTCACCTCTGATTCGTGGATGTCATTCTATTAGTTCAGTAATGGGAATCATATGGAAATTCAAAAATTGAAAAATATCTTGGATATTTTTATGAAAGAAATAGGGACGGCGATAAAAAATCAAAAGTCAACCCTTACCCATGATGGAATCTCATAGGTTGAGATGAAATGGACCTATAACTTTCTCCCTTTCAACCAGATCACTTTGGGTTAAATCATCAAATATTTGGGTTTCTGTCTGAAGCCAGACTCCTACCGAAGAAAGAATGGTATTAGTTAGTCACAAAAATTAAAAAAAGGATTAATGTATGGAGTCACAAGTGGATATCCAGGGTAGGGAGGAATGTCTTGATAAAATCAGTCTTAATGGAAATCCCAGTCTACTGGATTTCCCTTGCCTAGGTCCCAATAAGAATCATTAATAAAATTAGAAGTATATGTAGCATTTTCTTATGGTCTGGGAAGGAGGATAAGAGGACTCTCCCTTGGGTGGCATGGGATAAAATTGCAAAAGCTAAGGAGTGGGGTGGTTGGGGCATTAAACATCTTCGAACATTTGCTATGTCAATGGCTGCAAAGTTAGGATGGAGAATTTTAACGACAAACAATCTCTGGACGACGGTGGTAAAAATAATATATATTGACCCTATTCCTGTGGATTATTGGATTAGAATTTTGGATAAGGACATTTACAAGGCCTTTATGATTTGGAAAGCTATTTTGCTAGCTCTAGGCCTGGTGGAGAAAGGTCTAGCTTGGAGAATTGGTGAAGGCAAGTGGTGCAAGATAGGCTTGGACCCATGGGTGGGGTGAAACAATAAATACATTCTATCTGATGGGATCATGGAGGCAGTTGGTCATAGGGGGATCTACACTTTGAATTAGATTAATAATTTAGAAGGTACTACAATATGGGATCAAGCTTGGTTGTCAGTAGAGTACCTAAGGCTTGACCTTCATTGGGAAGATGAATGTTAGGGCTATATTCAAGAACTCGGTCAGTCTAGAGTTCTCCTAAAATATTCTTTGGAATCTCTCTGTTGGGTACATTCAAAAATTCCCCAAATAAGGTTATGGTTACATAATGAAAAATAATTAAAGAGGGAGCCAAGGATGGTGGTTCAAATCTCTGTGGAAAATGGAAGGTCTGACAAAAACTAAACTCTTTTTTTGGTGTATTCTGAAGAGGAAGGTTCCTACATGGCATATCCTTCAAGGGAGGATTTTAAAATGGGTCGGGATGGTGTTTCTTATGCCAAAATGCAGAGGAAACAATTGAACATATTTTCATCTCATGTGTTTTCTCTTAAAACGTATGGCAACATACATTATTGCTCTGTGACATTAAGGCTAGTTAGCGGGGTGCTAATTGTAGCGAGGCTTGGAGAGACTGGTGGGAAACCTGTAAAGACCAAGACTATAGATGCCTCCCCCTCATAATTCCATGGTGAATCTGGCTGGCTATAAATAAAGGAATATTTAAAGATGTTTCTTCATCCCCCTCTTTATTAGCGGTGGAATGTGAAACTATCTTATCTTTCCTCCCCACATCTGTCTCTTCCAAAACTCTAAGGAACGTTAGGATTGAAGACATTGATTTTGAGATTCCGTGGGCTTATTTCGATGGTGTAGCTGACAACCAAGGAGCATGTGGGACTGGTATGATTTTTCATAAAAATCAAAATGTCTCCATGGTCGCCTTAGTGGGCCCGGGGTAATCCAGTTACAGAGATAAATACTGGTAGAAATATTTGTGAGGATTTACCTCACTCAATCACTGAGTTTCCGGCTGATCCGGATGGAGAAAACCCTACCATGGGAGGAACTGCAGTTCCAGCACTAGATCTTCTAGCCTCTGCGTCACCCCCTTCTAGGCTCAATTTTTAGCCCCAACCAAGTCCTTTTGCCTATGTGGACCCTGAGGAAGAACCTCTCGGTGTCACATTATGGATCCTGACCACTAAAACTGATCTACAAGAAAATTTTTGAAAACCCTCTGCCTCTACGCTGCCTCTGCATGAGCCCTTCGTAGTCACTGCGTTAACCCTTATTCCTTCTGCATTGGCTTGGTTAGATCACCTCTGCGTCTCTTTTATTGATGCTATATCGTCAGAGAAAATTTCTTCCTCTCCCAGTGCTATCTCTGCCCCTCACTGCTAAGATATGTAGCTTGAATTTCTCAGCAAACCCCACCTCGTAAATTTCTAACTCTAGATCAATTTGGTCTATCTTTCCAAATGGCCCTTAAGCCTTCCTTTATAGTCTTCTTGTTGAGACATCAATGACCGAGATTAGATCTCTAATCAACGACTAAGATTATAACATGACTTGATCTTCGTTTTCTATCATTCTCACTCATGTTTTATTAATGTCATTTAATTATTTAATTTCCCTAAGTTTAGAATTAGGGTCTCCATTAAAATAATAAATAATTTTAATAAAATATCAGTCGAGTGGAATTTTCACAAACGGTTTTTGGTTTCTTTGGAATACCAGTTTCTGTTCCTCTCCACAAAATTTGGGGCTTAGAGCACTTTCCGATGCTACAAAAATCAACACTTCCTCTTAGTGAGGAAAGTTCTCTAGCAATTATGCCTACTACATTCTGCTTTGACTCTGAAGCATCCTCTGTACTGCTGAAGTTCATCAACCACTGCGCTGCTACTGCCACTGTACTGCTGCCCATGACACTGCCACTACCACTGCTGCATCTGTACTACAACTCCCTCTAAAGTGCTGCTTCTGCTATGCTATTAACACTGCCACTGCTAACATTGCATCTGCACTATAACTCCACTGCTGAGAGACACAACATAATTCACCCAAGACTGAACAAGTGTTCAGTGGATGCACTTCGGTGCTGAAAAATCTGACTACTGATAACTATTGCACTGTCCCTCTGATGCACTGCGCTGCTGCTGCTTATGCTCTGTGCTGCTCTAGATATAAGTGTTGCTATCTACTGCACTGTCGTCTCCATCACTTCTTGGCTCTCATTGAAACTCCTCCATCCTGCTATTGCAAATATGGGATCTTGTAGCAAGGTAATGATCCATGAGGTGGGTTCCTCAAGGATCTTCCCCAACTAAAGTTCTGAGTGAACTACAATTCAATATCACCCCACTTATCTCCTCGAGAAGCATGGACACTCATGGAAAAATAATCCTCCTCGATTTTCATGGCTACAACCTTTGGGTCATGATTCTCATATTTTTCCTTCTTCTTCAAAGTACACTAAGATTCTTAGTGTCCCATATCGCCACATTTGAAGAACATGACCTTTGAAACATCACACTTTGGTGTCTATTGTGCCTGTTATCCCTTTGATGCAAGGGCTGTGTTCTCCTCTTCCTCTGCATATTTCGATTTGCTTCCACTACTGCCATCAAGTTTTAAGTTGACGAGGTCTCTTCTCAGCTCTTCATCCTGAAAAGCTAACCAAAAATGCTCCCAACTAGGTAATGCTTCCTGGCCCAATATGTTATGGACAACCACTTGTCACTCCCTTGTGACACCGTTAAGGGCCATCTGTACCATGGTTGATGTTGTAGGTGTAGCACCTACTACAGACAACTAATCTCGAATCTCTTGAAACCGCATGAGATATGAAGCCACATGCTACCCTTTCCACATCTGGATCATACATAGCTTCTACTCTAAGTACAATTTCTGCTGCTTGGAAGATCCCTCATATATGTCATGCAAAGCTACCCACATCTCTTTGGCAGTAACCTTGCCAGCCACATGTGAGACGATGTGATCCTTGACACCATTAAGGAGAAACCTCTTTGCCTTGGCCATATCTGACTTGTACTTCCTGAGTCGATCTTCTTTCGTAAGAACAATTACCACATTCTCCACGAACACCTTCAGATCATGTTCATCCAGAAGGAACTAAGCCTGTTCCTTCCATATCATATAGTTAGAGGAGCCCTCCAACCGATCCTAATCACAAAGTCTGTGAGATTCCATCTCAGCTAAAATATATCGAATCTGCTCCCTCTTCCTCCCTACTGCACAACTCCTAGCAGGCTTACGCACTCCCTGATGCAGTTGTAAGTTCTGCTGCTCCTTTGTTGCTCAACAACTGAGAAACACTAACTTCCTGGACTAGGAAATCACTAAGGAAGAATTCCCTCAATATGTTATCTTGACTCCTAACACTTTTCTGCCCAACAAAAGCTTCAGAAAACTGCGTCCCTCTATCTTATGCGTGGAGGATTTTCACTTCTCCCTCTGCCACAACAAGATCTCAATTTGGAAGCCCCTTCTCTATGTCAACTCACTAAGAGAGAGACTGCCAAGAAAATATTAGCCCTCCTGGCTAGAACTGTGCAATCCTTCAATGGATTCACTTCAGATTTCAAATCCGTTTCCTGTCTCACATCAATCCTTTGATACCATGTGAAAATTCCTAGATCTAAAAAATATAAGGAATTGATCTGAAAGGAGTGTACTAGTTCTGCTGTGCTAAGTGTCCTTTCAATTAAATAAACATGTAAAAATTGTCTCGATATTTTTTCTTAAGGAATGAGAGTTTTAACCATGAAAATTAAATGAATTATTTAACTTTAAGCATGTAAATAAGCCTTAAAAACACTGAACAAAAGTGCATAACAGAGAAAAAAATTCACACATATGTTTTACATAGTAGGCATGATGAAGTAGTTCACCCCTCCTGGGCTACGTTTGCTGGTCCAGCTCCCAATGGCATGTCCCTCTTTTTCATTATGATAAAAATTCTAAATTACATATGTTTGCAGGCCTCTAATGGATTTTTTCTCTACACAATGGCTCCAGAATGCTCAAATTAATCTAGGTAGACTCTTGTTTCATCAAAAGTGGTCGAAAATTGACCTCCCAATGCATTTTCCCCAATGACAGCTTGTTGTGAAACCAACTCCAAAAATAGAAGAAAAGAGATATCAACGCCTTAGAAATAAGCCACTTAGAGGGGGCAACCTCCAATAGATTACATGAATGAAAAATTCTTGGATGATTCAAATTAAAAAACCTCCTTTCTATATATAGGAGTCCATGGGGCCACCATGTAATCCTAGCCGACCTAACAATAATAATTCAAGGGCACAATAATAACAATATGTGGGTTACAAGGGTGCAATAATAACAATAAGGGGGTTATACTAACAACAATAAGGGACTATACTAGTAATATAGGGACCTAACATGCCCCTATCCTTCAAAAAAGTGTTGTCCTCAATGCTTGAGTAGCTCTGGGTGCTTCTGTATAAAATTCTCATCCTCCCATGTAGAATCTTCAGTGGGTAAGTTCTTCCACTTGATGAGATACTCTGATATTGATCGATTCTGTAGCTGTCGAGTTCTGGTTTCCGTGACCGCTTCAGGTTCCAATATGATTTTTAATTCCTCATCAAGTTCTAGAAATATTGTTTGAACTGGAATATTTTCACCTATAACCTTCTTAAGCATGAAACATGGAAAATTGGATGCACTCGTGAAGAAGCAGGAAGTTCCAATTTGTATGCCATAGTACCAATCTTTTGCAAAACCTTGTAAGGACCATAGTACTTTGGCGATAATTTATTATCCTTCTTAGCTTGCTTGAGGGACATTTTTTTGTATGGTTGTAGCCGTAAAAATACCCAGTCTCCTACACCAAAACTTCTCTCACCGCGATGTTGATCTGCCTGTTGTTTCATTCGATTTTTTGCCAAAATCAGGTTGTCCTTTAAGAGTTGGAGAACTTCTTGTTGATGCTTGATGTGATATTCCATTGATTGAACCTTTGAATTTTCTCTTAAATATGATGTGATGGATGGTGGATGATATCCATAAAGTGCCATAAATGGGGTCATTTTTGCTGCAGTATGGAAGGAAGTGTTATACCACCATTCAGTGAGAGGTAACCACTTGACCCATTGTGTTTGTTTATTAGATACAAAACAACGAAGATATCCTTCCAAACTTTTATTTAATATCTTAGTTTTACCATCAGATTGAGGATGATAAGATGAGCTATGAGCTAATTGAGTACCCAAACAAGAAAATAAATCCGTCCAAAAATTTCCAGTAAAAATGGGATCTCTGTCGCTCACAATAACCCTTGGGTTTCCATGTATCTTTTGAATTGTGTCCATAAATGTAGTAGCAATTGTACTTGCTTTAAATGGATGAGATAATGCACAAAAGTGTGCATACTTGGTAAGTCTATCAACTACCACCATGATGACACTCTTTCCTTCGGACTTAGGTAAACCTGTGATAAAATCCATTGAAATCTCCTTCCAACGTTGACTTGGAATGGATAAAGGTTGTAGAAGTCTCGGGGTCTTAATTGTCTCAACTTTATTCTGCTGGCAAACCAAACATTCCGCCACAAACTTTTGAATATCAGATTTAAGGCCATCCTAAAAAAATTCTTTCTTCACCCTGTGGTAAGTTTTTAAAAATCCTGAGTGTCCTCCTAAAGGAGAAGTGTGCAATTCCAAAAGAATCTTTTGTTTTAGTTGGGAATTTTTACAAAGATATAAGCGATCTTTGTACCATAAGGAATCATTTTTCCAACTAAATGTATCAGATGTACTAGGATCTTGCTGCAACTTTTGAATGAGTGTCCACACTTCTTCGTCCTTCTTCCATTCATCTCTTGCTTCGGTTATCCAATCTGGTTGGATAATATAAATGGCACAAAGCAATGCTTCCACCTATTCATTCTTTCTTGAGAGTGCATCTGTAACAATGTTTAGCTTCCGTTTTTTGTAGATTATTTCAAAGTCATGACCCAAAATTTTTGTGACCCATTTTTGCTGCTCTTATGAAGATAGTCTTTGTTCCAAAAAGTGTTTAAGACTATCATGATCAGTTTTTACCTTGAAGTGTCTTCCCATTAGGTACTCCATTTCTTTAGTGCATGCAGTATTGCTAACATTTCCTTCTCATAAATAGGTTTCTGTAAATACTTTCCTTTGATTGGATGACTTTCAAAAGAAATGGGTCTTCCTTCTTGCATTAAAACAACACCAATTCCATTTCCTGAGGCATCACATTCCACAATAAAGGTTTTTTTGAAGTCTGGCGTAGCTAAGACCAGTGCTAGAAACATTGCCTCTTTAAGATGTTCAAAGGCCTTAGTTGCTTCAGAAGTCCATGAAAATGCATCTTTCTTCAATAATGTTGTTAGAGGTGCTGCTATTCTACCATAATTCTTAACAAACTTGTGATAATACCTTGTTAACCCAAGAAATTCTCGCAACTGCTTTATGGTTGTGGGGACTTTCCATTCCTTAATGGCTTTAATTTTGTTAGGGTCTACCTTAACACCCTCGCGAGACACAATATGACCTAGATATTCCACATCTTGTACTCCAAAGAAACATTTGGATGTTTTTGCATATAATTGGTTCTCCTACAATAATTTGAGCACCCTGCAACATGTTGAACATGATCCTTCTAAGACCTGCTGTTCAAAAAATACTAGCACAAATTTTCTAAGGAAGGGTTTGAAAATTTAATTCATCAACCCTTGAAATGTAGAAGGTGCATTGGTAAGGCCAAAAGGCATGACCAAAAATTCATAATGACCCTCATGAGTTCGAAATGCTGTTTTCGGAATATCTTCAGTCTTCATTCTAATTTGATGATATCCCGAACGAAGATCCATCTTGGTAAAATAAATTGCTCCATGTAATTCATCCAATAATTCATCAATCACAGGAATGGGAAATTTATCTTTAATGGTGAGCTTATTGAGCTCCCTATAATCCGGACACATTCACCATGATCCATCCTTCTCGTGTACCAATACTACAGGAGCAGAGAAAGAACTTTGACTAGGTTGAATTATACCCACCTCTAACATTTCTGCAATCATACGTTCAATTTCGCTCTTTTGGAAGTAAGGATATCTATAAGGCCTGATGTTTGGAGGAAAATTTCCTGGAATCAAATGAATAGCATGATCATGATCACGAATAGGTGGGAGTCCTTTGGGAGTTTCAAAAACCTTGGAATGATTGTCCAAGACTTTTTGGAGATCTGCAGAAATAGATGATTTTGATGTTGGAACTTCTAGTGAGCATAATTGTGCAATTATGCCTTGTTGTTCTTTCTTTAGAAGCTTTGTCATGACATTAGAGCTTATTATCCTTCCTGGCTTCCCTTCAATACCCCGTAATTCGACTTCCTTTCCTTCTGAAAAAAATTTCAAGAAAAGTTCTTGAAAATTAAAAGCTACCGTCCCCAAAGATTGTAACCATTGTACTCCTAGTACAACATCAGCACCTCCTATAGGAATGGAAAGAATTGGGCTATTCAATACATATTCCCCCACTAGAAAATTTGGCCCAATTTCTGATGGCCACTTCATTGCTATTTCGACACATAGTCGTCGCAAGAGCGACAGTTAGAGGCCGGACAAAACGTTGTTAGCCATTACGTCGCAATTCCGATGCTTTACCAAAGTGTCCCAATACCGACACTTTTTCCGATGTTTCCAAATAACCATCGCTCTTGCCACGTTTTCCAAAGTGTCGCAATACCGACGCTTTCAAAGCGTCGCAATACCGATGCTTACAAAGTGTCGCAATACCGACACTTTCAAAGCGTCGCAATTCCGACGTTTTTTCTAACCATGCTTTTAAGGTGTCGCAATCTCGACGCTTTCAAAGCGTTTCAAGACCAATGTTTTTGTCACAAGGCGTCGCAAGACCGACATTTCTAGGATGTCGCAAGACCGACGTTTGCTAACCAAGATTTTAAGGTGTCACAATACCGACGCTTTCAAAGCGTCACAAGACCGACGTTTTTGTCGCAAGGCGTCGCAAGACCAACATTTCTGGGAGGTCGCAAGACCAACGCTTTGTCTCAAGGCGTCGCAAGACGGACGGATAGTTAAATTTAAAAAAAAAATGAAAATTTCCGTGTGGATTGTTTTACCGACGGCTATATCTGGTTTAATATTTGTTCGTGTTTGGAATAAAGCCATGAATGCTTATATACCAAGGCCAAAAATTACTCCACATTTTTAGCATCAGTTACTGGTTCATTTTCATGTTTGGTTCAGTGTAAATAATATCAGCTTCACAAATATGATTCTCGGACAACCTTTATCAACAAGCTCTTGGATAAAACTACTCAGTAAATTTGATCAATGCCTTTAAGCAAATAGAATGTAAAATTTACCAACCATTTTCTTCGGTAGAGACAAGAATAGGCTAAAAAGTAGAAAATGTTACTACCAAAATGCATATTTATATGATAGCATTCACCCTTAATGTATGTTATTTTCTTTTTCAGTTGTCATTCAACATGAATGAATCTACAAGAGCAAGGAGCAGGTATTTCTATAACTCCTAGAGCTAAAAGAAATAAATCTGAAGACTTGTTGTCCTATTGAGCTTAAAACACGGATACTTGTCTATTTGACAATTGTAAAAGAAAGTTGAAAGTAATTTTTTTCCCATATTTTTCACTCTCTTATACCCTAGTTTGAAACCATTTCAACGAGTATAATCACCAAAGTGAAAATTATATGAATCTATTCCTGAAGTTAGAATTATGTATCATAATAGATTTATATATTTGTATAATATATATATATATATATATATATCCGTGTGGACTGTTTTGTTAAATACATATGAGCCAACCTATTTTTGAAGTTAGAGAGGGGATTTGACTCCATCAATAATAAAGAATGGACTTCTATATCGATTTATTTCCACATATAAGAGACCATAATGATTAATTACATAGAACATCCAATCAACAAAAAAATATGGGAATTTTAACAATTAACATGAATATGAATATCAGATAACTCAATGGAAAGATCCGCATTCCAAATCTCCATCAATTTTTCCAAAAAATACATGTGATTTGAATGGTAAGGGTATTTCCATCATCATTGTTTCTTTAGGTGAGACATTTCCCAACATGAAAATTGTATTTGGCACCTTCACACTTGTACTTATGGATATACTCCCTGTATAAATGCAAACTCTTTAATTTTCCCAGAATGATGAATAAGAACAAAATCTCAACTGAGGTGTTTACACCAATCATGAAACCATTTTCAAGAACCTGTTTGATTTTGTCACACTGACACACTGTGGTATGACAAACTACATTTTCTATTTCCATTTCAAGTGCATTCAGCTTTGTAAATACTTTGACCCGAAAAGGGTCACCATCAGAACAATGCCTGTAGGAAAATTAC
Source organism: Pinus albicaulis (assembly GCA_034641835.2). Lineage (NCBI taxonomy): Eukaryota > Viridiplantae > Streptophyta > Pinopsida > Pinales > Pinaceae > Pinus > Pinus albicaulis. The sequence goes on along the minus strand of CM076578.1, from coordinate 404,942,006 downwards.
ATAGATATGGTAAGCATAGTTTTGTTTCACTGCTCTAGTGAATAAATTTGCGAATTTGATCAATAATGGAAGAAGTAACACATGGCTTGCTTAAGAAGGAAAAATTGACTATGTTTGTGACTTATTGGTCACCTCAATGTCAATTTAATTAATGCATTATCTCACTATCAATTCCTTGTGTTCTTTATTCCACATTGATATGCTATCTTGTGAGCTGAGCTCCAGAAACTAATTCTATGAAAGATGTACAGAATTTTCACTTTAAAAATCTGTTCTGTAAAGGCTGATGATACTATAATTCACTTCCATTGAACTATGAGAATATTACATCATAGGCTCTGCTTCAATACCACATAAGAAGGGGAACTTCAACATATATGTGAACTTAATATCTTGTGATCCTTACCTCACCTTAATTTTATAGACTCAAATATGCACATTAACCATCTGAAGCGTTACAAGATTTGCTACTGCTTCCATTGATAGTATTTATGTGAGGAAACAATAGAGAGTCTGTGATTGCTGAACTGCAAAATCACCCCCTAGTACAACCTTCCACGGCAACTACTAGCCCCACAGTTACAGGGGCATCCCTTGCCAGGTAGTAGCTTGTAACGATAATCATAAGCTAGCTCTTCCCCAAAAGCAATCTGACATCAACCCAGAACTTAAGTTAATGAATATGAAACTTCCTCAGCTGCTATAGTGAACAACATCACTCTATATTTCATTAAAAAAAAAGCAAAATTTCAATATGAAGAACGGTGGAAGATGTGATATTCAAGGCAATCCAATTTCACAACTTACACGTAAAGGCATACACCAAAAAAAAAAAAACTAACTCCAAAAGAAACCACATACATCTTGACTCGCATACAGGCCAATATGTGCAAGTTGGCAATCCATGCTCTCTACTAATACTTGGTAATTTACTAGGTTTGGCGAGCAACTAGAATACACAAACATAAAAGATATTAGTCCCGTGGTTGAAGCGGAAAGAATCTGGTGCCACTGAAAAGAAAAACCCAGAGCAGAAGTGACATTCAGCCCCTGAAAAAATGATTTTAAGAATATTATTTTCAGTATGAAAACTTATTCTTAAAAGTTATAAAACAACTAAGAAAGAAGAATGATGTGTGTTACCTGTGATTTATAAAGCATGTAACATTCCCATACTTGGTAGCATCAATAACATATGGTTGTACACCATCAATCAAATCACTTGTATCAATATGGGCATCGATATCATATAGGTAGCTACAACCTTAATTTTCATACCTGAATAGTAGTAACTTAGAACAAACAAGAAAAGCAGTGGCAGTAAGCAATAGGTGCATTCAGTTAGAGAACCATTTATGATGAAGAAATAGGAAAACAGAATTTAATACAAGATAAAAATTTACCTTTCTCCTCTTTTATTTGCTTCTTGATCATTTAAGACCTCTCCAAGGTATTCACAAATGAATTTCCCACGTGAAATTTCTTGTGCAGCTCTAACTGTCTAGCCCTAAAATCAAACAGAAAGACAAACCAAAACATTGAAACAGAATTGGGGTTTTGTTGCACCTTGGTTTATTGATAATTTTGAAACCAAGCTTTTTCTTTTTGAAAAAATGCATCTGACATTAACAAGTGAAGTTATTTACATTCTAGACCATGATTTCATTTCAATAATGCTCCTAATACTCTGCAGAGAAGGAGAATTTCTGAAAAGGCAGCCGATCAGAGCAATTTCCTCCTCATCCAACCCTAAAACCCTTATACGCACTTTCTTGAGATTTGTCAATAGTGTGAGGGTCAAGCTTCCTGTAGCTGGACTTGCTGCCTCCAAAGAATTTATTTCCATGGAGAGTTCTTCGAGATTGGAAAAATGGCCAAGTACTGTGAGCGAAGGCACGTGAATACTTCACCCACAAAGGGTAATTTTTCTTAGAGAGTTCCTATTAGAAATACCTTCTAGTACATTAAGCCCTGTTGTGGAAAAATGCAAATCCCTGCAAGAATTTAGCTCCAAACTCAACGTTGAGTTGTGTATTGTAACATTCACCAACTTTGGGAAATTCATTGTTAATGTCAGTGGGATTTTATGGTGATTTAACGAAAAATTAAAATACTTGAGACTCTGAGAAGAAATTTTCAAAGTGTTCAGGCCCATAGTACATGATCCAACTCTCAAATTTTCAAGAAGAGGGAATTTTGCTGCAAGCTGCTCGAGCATATCATCAATAATATATACATCTAATAGAAAATAGGTTCTAAGGTATCTGAAACCGGAAAAGTTTGAAGGTAGTTTGAAATCAAAATCCGTGAACTCCAAAAAAGTGAGGCAGTCACAGGAAAACAGAGAATTTGGAATGTCCATATGAAATGGAAGACTCAAAGTAATTTGTTGCACTCTCTTTATAGATGCAGCCAAAAATGATTTCCATATTAACTGTTTATGCAGTGGCAAGTCAATATTTCCATATTTCCAATACGGATTGTTTACTGAAATTTCCAAACTTTCAAGATCTTCATGATGCAAGTACATGACGTCTGTTTCAGGCTCTCAGTGGGTAGGGTCATTTTTTTTCTCATGTGCTTCTTCTTCATATAAATGAAGGTGGTTTCTATTTTCTGAAAAAAATTCTAGGAATGAAAGAAATATTAGGAAAATCCTGGGCAAATCAACCTACCATATATTCCGCAAGACCAGTTATATATATCAGGGTTGGCTGGCTTGCTTGCATAGAGTTTTAGTTTCAAAAGCTTCAGGAAGTCTCCACATTAGTGGCAATAAGTTTGGTTTTTAATTGAAATGTGTGCCCACATCGTTCTGAATAATTCTGTGTTGTTATTGCTGGAGAGTAGAATCGTCATTAGGAGATTTTTCAAGGAGTGTTTGAAGGGGACTACATATAATATTGTCTGTAGAGGGGAGTGATTGAAAAAAATCAAGCAGACACTTGATCACATGAACAATGCACTTCGTCGCAAGGATGAGTTGAAGTCTCCAAAAGAACTGGTATTAAGCGTGGAGGCTATGAGAGAATTGGTAATGAGCATTGAAGCGATCTCCAGGCAGATCCAACATTACTGCCTGGTAATCACTTGGAAGGGAAGTAAGATGTTAGAGGTTAGGGCTTGGGTTAATAGCTTTAATAAATGGATTCATGAATTGGACTCTCTTCTACAGGAGGCATTTGGAATGGCCCAAAAGTGTACAAAGCCAATGCAGCAAGGCATTTTTCATGATTAAAGGAGCGAAAAGATAAAAAATTGTCAAAACATCTCAATTCTCTATCTAGTTCGATTGACATTGTCAACGCCCGAACTGAGGGGATAGTCGCCAATGCTAGGCACATTACCCCTAGTTGGAAAATAGTTACGACCAGTTCCAGCTAGGGATCAAAATAGTGCAGATAATATAAGTTCTAGTTAGGGATCAAAACCCAGATCGAGATCGTAGTTGGGTATTGTTTCCCTGGAGAGGAAGATCCAAGGAAAAGACACCTGTGGATCAGGCTTATAAGCTCCCACAGAGGCCAATGTGCATTTGTTTCATCAGATCGGGTTGGTAATGGGTTGCAGTCCCAATGGAACAAATTACAAGTAGACCCATGAGACAAGATCCTGAAAAAAAACTAAAACGCCAACCAAAATTCTTGTTGTATTGAAGAATAAGAGTACCTGTTTTTGGAGTTGTGGAGTTGAGAGCAATGCAGAGATCCTCACACTGTCCATGGTGCCATATCCATGAGCACGGCTCGAGGCAAAAATCTCCCACATCCTTCCTCCAAACCTGCAATAGTATGACTGCATCCTTCCTCAAAATCGGTGAGTACAGTATGGTCGCATTCTCCCTCCTTCCCTGGACAAACCATGCAACCGGAGGGAAATGAACGAGGGAAATTAAAACTTTTGATATTTCATAATTTTTGACATTTTGAAATGAAACACGTGTGTTTTTTAAGGCCACTAAAATTAATTTAAAAATATATATATTTTTAATAATTTTAATAATTTCTAAATAATTAAATGTTTTTTTATTTCGATTGTTTAAAAATATTTACAATAAAAAAAATAAAACATATCTTTTTGAGAAGCAATTAAAATTATATGAGTAAATAATGGACTGATTTTTGCATATAGTAATCCTTCTACCCTACTAAATCATCATGCTTTATTAAAAGGAGTTTTAAACTTTACACTATTAAATTATGTTGTATTTTAAATATTTGGAGTTTTAATCTCTTTTTTTTTTAAATATTTTTTCTTTATAATTTATGTATTATTTTTTCCTTATTTTTAAGTATTACTTTAAAAGTGAAATTTACATTTTTTTTTCTTTAATGATAGTAATCTATGTATTCATTCATTCAAATTAGATACATTTTCTATAATAAATAAGGACGATCTACACTCGCTGTTGGAGCCACTGAGCAAAGAGCAGTTGATCTCTTTGATGGTGAATTCAGGTTCTTCATACCTTGCAATTGCAGAAGAAATTAAAGATGTTGCAAGTAAGGACCCGACTCATTAGAAGCTGTTTGTGTGTGGATTGGCTTGGGAGACTTCTTCACAGACCATATGTGATGCATTTGAACAATATGGGGAGATTGAAGAAGACACTGTTATTATGGATAAGACATGAGGAAAGTCACAAGGATTTGGCTTTGTCACATTTAAGCATATGGATTCTGCTCAAAGGGCATTGAAAGAGCCTAGCAAGACTATTGATGGGAGGATTATTGTAAGCAATCTGGCAGACGTGGCAAGCACAGGCCCTGGTCAAAGTACAGATCAGGCTAAAATGAAACTTTACATTGGTGGTATTTCATATGACATGGCCAATGATAAGCTTTTAGAAGTTTTTTCCAAGTATGGAGAGATAGAGGAAGGTTCAGTTGCATATGATAAGAATACCAACAAATCCAGGGGATTTCTATTTGTGACATTCAAGACTGTGGAGGCTACAAGGCAGGCTCTTAAAGAGGTTAGGGGTTTATAGGTTTACGGTTTAGGGGGTTAAATGGGTTAGGGGTTAAGGGGTTATATGTTTAGGTTTTAGGGGGTTAAATGGGTTAGGGGTTAGGGGTTTAGGGGTTAATGGTTAAGGGTTTAGAGGTTTATGGTTTAGGGGTTAAATGGCTTAGGGGTTTAGAGGTTTAGGAAACCCTTGAAGCAACAAATACTCGTATAGATAATGAGCTTCAAGATAAAAATCCCATAGACATGAAGAGTGTCATATGCCTTGTTCAAAAAATGAGTAAATGAAATTGTGGATCTAAAAAATAACTCTAGAAGATGCCTCTATTTGAAATAACTTACAAACCATATTGCAAAAAAAATTACTTCTTCAGGTAATTCATCAAATTTGGAGGCTTAGGGGATTGGGTTTGGGGTTTGGGGATTTAGGTGCATTTAGGGGTTAGGGGTTGAATAATGAGTTAGTAGTTAAGGGATTAGGGAACGGGTTTGGGCGGGCGCCCTCACACGGTGCGACACGACGCGCACGACCGAACGAAGGCACAAGGGAGAAAATGTCAAATGGGCCGCACGAACGTGCAAAAGGCACTCGTGCAATCACAACTCAACAAATTTGATATGGCCACCCTCAAAAGAAATGACCCGACTCGACCTGAACGCGTTTGGGCGGGCACTCTCTCAAAGGGCATTGAAAGAGCCTAGCAAGACTATTGATGGGAGGATTATTGTAAGCAATCTGGCAGACGTGGCAAGCACAGGCCCTGGTCAAAGTACAGATCAGGCTAAAATGAAACTTTACATTGGTGGTATTTCATATGACATGGCCAATGATAAGCTTTTAGAAGTTTTTTCCAAGTATGGAGAGATAGAGGAAGGTTCAGTTGCATATGATAAGAATACCAACAAATCCAGGGGATTTCTATTTGTGACATTCAAGACTGTGGAGGCTACAAGGCAGGCTCTTAAAGAGGTTAGGGGTTTATAGGTTTACGGTTTAGGGGGTTAAATGGGTTAGGGGTTAAGGGGTTATATGTTTAGGTTTTAGGGGGTTAAATGGGTTAGGGGTTAGGGGTTTAGGGGTTAATGGTTAAGGGTTTAGAGGTTTATGGTTTAGGGGTTAAATGGCTTAGGGGTTTAGAGGTTTAGGAAACCCTTGAAGCAACAAATACTCGTATAGATAATGAGCTTCAAGATAAAAATCCCATAGACATGAAGAGTGTCATATGCCTTGTTCAAAAATGAGTAAATGAAATTGTGGATCTAAAAAATAACTCTAGAGAAGATACCTCTATTTAAATAACTTACAAACCATATTGCAAAAAAAAATTACTTCTTCAAAGCTAATTCATCAAATTTGGAGGGCTTAGGGGATTGGGGGTTAGGGGTTAGGGGATTTAGGTGCATTTAGGGGTTAGGGGTTGAATAATGAGTTAGTAGTTAAGGGATTAGGGAACGGGTTTGGGCGGGCGCCCTCACACGGTGCGACACGACGCGCACGACCGAACGAAGGCACAAGGGAGAAAATGTCAAATGGGCCGCACGAACGTGCAAAAGGCACTCGTGCAATCACAACTCAACAAATTTGATATGGCCACCCTCAAAAGAAATGACCCGACTCGACCTGAACGCGTTTGGGCGGGCACTCTCACAATATGGCGTGCCCGACTAAACAAAGGCACAAGGGAGCAAAAAGCAAACTAGCCAGGTGAACGTGCACAAGGCACCCATGCGGTCACAAGAGGTACTTAAGGAGTGTGACACATTTGGTTGGTCACCCTCACATGGCGCAACATGGCGTGCACGACCGAATGAAGGCACAAGGGAGAAACCGGAAAACGGAGGTTAAATGGGTTAGGGGTTAAGGGTTTATAGGTTTAGGGTTTAGGGGGTTAAATGGGTTAGGGGTTTTGGGGGTTAAATGGGTTAGGGGTTTAGGGGGTTAAATGGGTTAGGGGTTAAGGGTTTAAGGGTTAGTGGTTAGGGGTTTAGAGGTTTAGGGTTTAGGGGTTAAATGGGTTAGGGATTTAGAGGTTTATGGTTTAGGGGGTTAAATGGGTTAGGGTTTGGGAATTAGGGTTTAATGGGTTAGGGGTTAAGGGGTTATAGGTTTAGGGTTTAGGGGGTTAAACGGGTTAGGGGTTTTGGGGTTAGGGGATTTAGCAGTTAAGGATTTTAGGGGTTAGAAGTTAGGGGCTAATGGGGTTAGGTTTTAGGGGGTTAGATGGGTTAGGGGTCAAGAATTAGGGTTTAAGGGGTTAGGGTTAAGGGTTTAATGGTTTAGGGTTTAAGGGGTTAGGGGTTAAGGGTTTATAGGTTTAGGCCGGTTTAGGGGGTTAAATGGGTTAGGGGTTTACTAGGGGTTTAGGGGGTTAAATGGGTTAGGGGTTAAGGGTTTAGGGGTTAGGGGTTAAGGGTTTAGAGGTTAATGGTTTAGGGGTTAAATGGGTTAGGGGTTTAGAGGTTTAGGTGGTTAAATGGGTTAGGGGTTGGGAATTAGTGTTTAAGGGGTTAGGGGTTAAGATGATAGTTTCATTGGTATCTGTTTGTGTACATTAGTTGCTTATTCTTTGTGTCTCAATGTAACAAGGATATAGTGAGAGGATTGGAGAATAGAGAGAGAGAGAGAGAGAGAGAGAGAGATTGGGGAAGAGAGAGGGAGGTATAAGGAGAGAAAGGGAGAGAGAAGAAGGACAAGAGATAGGAATTAAGAGAGAGATGGAACCAGTATCATAGAAGAAAGAATATGTGACCAAATTACTCTATATGGAGATGGGAGATAGGGGCGCCCTACCTACCTACCTACGCGTTTCCTTGGGCGGCCTCACACGGCACGAACTGACCCGACCCGACCCGACCCAACCTGCCCAAAAATGTTTCCTTGGGCGCCCTTAATTACAATACGGCACGAACCAACCTGACCTAACCCGAACTCGTTTCTAGCTAATTGGGCGCCATCACACGACTCGACCCGACTCGTACGAATGTGTTTCCTTGGGCGGCGTCACACGACAACACTCGATCATGGCGCGACACGATGACCTCACACGATGCGACACGACGAATGATGCCACAGGGGAGCAAATGGTAAATGGGCTACCGGAACGTGCACAAGGCACTCGGGTGCTCACAAATTAGAAAAACTGATAAGGGCACCCTCGAACGAAACGACCCGACCAGAACGCGCCCGGTTGGGCGACCTCACACGGCGCGACACGGTGCGCTCGACCGAATGATGCCACAAGGGAGAAAATTGAAAACGGGCCACTGGACCATGCACAAGATTGCACTCGAGCGGTCACAACTTAGCAAAACTGATACGAGCGGCCTCGAACGAAACGACCCGACCCGACCTGAACGCGCCTAGTCGGGTGACCTCACACAGTGCGACACAGCGCGCCCGACCGAACGATGCCACAAGGGAGCAATCAGAAAATGGGCCACCCGAACGTGCACAAGGCACCTAGGCAGTCACAACTTAGCGACACTGATACGGGTGCTCTCGAACGAAACGACCCGACCCGAACGCGCCCGGTCGAGCGACCTCACACAGCGCGACACGAAATGAACCGACGAACGATGCCAAAATGGAGAAAATAGAAAAATGGCCACCCGAACGTGCATAAGGCACCCAAGTGGTCACAACTTAGAAAAACTGATACGGGCACCCTCAAATGAAATGACCCGACCTGAACACGCCCGGTCTGGCGACCTCACACAGCGCGACATGGCGCGCCTGAATGAATGATGCCATAAGGGAGAGAATAGAAAACGGGCCACCCGAACGTGCACAAGGCACCTGGGTGGTGATCACAACTTAGCAAAACTGATACGGGCGCCTTTGAACGAAACAGCCTGACCCGAACGCGCTTGGTCGGGCGACCTCACGCGACGCGACACGGTGCACCCAAAAAAATTATGCCACAAGGGATCAAATGGCCAACGGGCCACTCGAATGTGCACAAGCTAGCACCCAGGTGGTCACAACTTAGCAAAACTGATACGGGCACCCTCGAACGAAACGACACGACTCAAACGCGCTTGGTCGGGCGAACTCACACGGCGGGACATGGCGTGCCCAAACGAACAATGCCACAAGGGATCAAATGGAAAATGGGCCACCCAAACATGCACAAGGAAAACGGAAAATGACAAACGGGCCACCTAAACGTGCACAAGGCACCTAGGCAGTCACAACATAACAAAACTGATATGGGTGCCCTCGAACGAAATGGCCCGACCCGACCCAAATGCGCCTGGTTGGGCGACCTCACACGGTGTGACACTGTGCGCCTGATCGGACGATGCCACAAGGGAAAAAATGACAAACGGGTTGCCCGAACGTGCACAAGGTACCCGAGCGGTCACAACTTAACAAAAATGATACAGGTGGCCTCGAACGAAACGACCCGACCTGAACACACCCGGTCGGGCGACCTCATACGACGCGACATGACGCACCTGACTGAATGAATATGCCACAAGAGAGCAAACAAAAAACGGGCTGCTCGAACGTGCACAAGGAACCCGGGCGGTCACAACTTAGAAAAAATGATACAGGTGCCCTCGAACAAAACGGCCTGACCCAAACGCGCCTGGTTAGACGATCTCACATGGCGCGACACAACGCACCCAACCAAATGATGCCACAAGGGAGCAAATGGAGAACGGGCTGCCCAAACATGCACACGGCACTTGGGCAGTCACAAATTAGCAAAACTAATACGGGCACCCTCGAATGAAACAACCTGACTCGAACGCGCCCAATCGGGCGACCTCGCATGACACGACATGATGCACCCAACCGAACGATGCCACAAGGGAGTAAACAAAAAATGGGCTGCCTGAACGTGCCAAAAGGAACCCTGGTAGTCACAGCCTAGAAAAACTAATACGTGCGCCCTTAAAAGAAACAGCTTGAACCAAATGCGTCCGGTCGAGCGATCTCACGGGCAGTCACAATTACTTAGAAAAACTGATACGGGCGCCCTCGAACGAAATGACGCGACCCAAACGCGCTCGGTCGGGTGCCCTCGCACGGTGCGACATGACGTGCCCAATCGAACGAATATGCCACAAGGGAACAAACTGAAAACGGGCTGCCCGAACGTGCACAAGGCACTTGGGTGGTCACAACTTAGCAAAACTGATATGGGCGCCCTCGAACAAAACGGCCTGAACCGAATGTGCCTGGTCAAACGACCTCGCACGGCACAACACTGCGCGCCCGCCCGAACGATGCCACAAGGGAGAAAATTGATATGGGCCCCCTTTAATGAAACAACCTGAATTGAACGTTCCCAGTCGGGTGACCTCACATGGCACGACACGATGCGCCTGATCGAACGAATATGCTACAAGGGAGCAAATGGGAAATGGGCCGCCCGAACATGCACAAGGCACCCGGGCAGTCACAAATTAGCAAAACTAATACGGGCGCCCTCAAACAAAACGGCCCAACCCAAACGTGCCGGGCCGGTCGGGCGACTTTGCACGGTGCGACACAACGCGCCCGATCGAACGATGCCACAAGGGAGCAAACGACAAATGGGCCGCCCGAATGTGCACAAGGCACCCTGGCGGTCACAAATTAGCAAAACTGATACGGGCACCCTTGAACAAAATGGCCCAAACCGAACGTGCCTAGTTGGGCGACCTCACATGGCACGACACCACGCGCCCGACCAAACGATGCCACAAGGGATTAAACTAATACGGGCGCCCTCGAATGAAACGACCTGACCCGAACGCGCCCGGTTGAGCGACCTCACACGACGCGATACGACATGCTTGATCGAAAAAATATTCCACAAGGGATAAAACAACAAACGGGCCACCCAAACTTGCACAAGGCACCCGGGTGGTCACAACTTAGCAAAACTGATACGGGCGCCTTCGAACAAAACGACTTGACTCGAATGCACCCGGTCGGGCGACCTTGCACGGAGCGACATAGCACGCCCAATCCAATGATGCCATAAGCGAGAAAATGGAAAACAGGTAACCCGAATGTGTACAAGGCACCCGGGCGGTCACAACTTAGCAGAACTGATACGGGTGCCCTTGAACTAAACGGCCCGACCCAAACGCGCCTGGTCGGGCGAACTCACATGGCGCGACACAACGCGCCTAACCGAACGAATATGCCACAAGGGAGCAAACAAAAACCAGGCCGTCTCAATGTGCACAAGGCACCCGAGCGGTCACAACTTAGCAAAAATGATACGGGCGCCCTCGAACAAAATGGCCCAAAACGAACGCGCCCGGTCGGGCGACCTCACATGGCGCGACACTGCGCACCCGACCGAACGATGCCACAAGGGAGCTGCAAACGGAAAACGAGCCACCTGAACGTGCACACGGTACTCTGGCAGTCACATGAACTTAGAAATACTGATACGGGTGCCCTTGAACGAAATAGCCCGAACCGAACGCGCCCAGTCGGGCGACCTCACACGGTGCGACAGGGCGCGCCTGACTGAACGATTCCACAAGGGAGAAAAATGGAAAATAGGTTGCTCGAACATGCACAAGGCACCCTGGCGGTCACAACCTAACAAAACTGATATGGGTTCCCTCGAATGAAACTACCTGTATCGAACGTGCCCGGTCGGGCGACCTCACACGGCGCGACACCGTACGCCCGAATGAACAATGCCACAAGGGAGAAAACGGAAAACGGGTCGCCCGAATGTCCACAAGGCACCCGGGCGGTCACAACTTAGCAAAACTGATACGGGTTCCCTCGAACGAAATGACCAGACCCTAATGCGCCCAATTGGGCGACCTCACACGGCGCGACACGACGTGCCTGACCGAACAAATATGCAACAAGGGAGAAAACAATAAACGGGTCGTCTGAACGTGCACAAGGCACTCGGGCAGTCAAAACTTAGAAAAACTGATACGGGTGCCCTTGAACAAAACAACCCAACCCAAATGCGCCTGGTTGGGCAACCTCGCACGGCGCGACACAGCGCGCCCGATCGAATGATGCCACAAAGGAGAAAATGGCAAACAGGCTGCTCGAATGTGCACAAGGCACCCAAGCGGTCACAACTTAGAAAAACTGATACGGGTGCCCTCGAACGAAACGGCCCGACCTGAATGCACCTGGTCAGGCGACCTCACACGGCGTGACATGACGCGCCTGACCAAACGAATATGAAACAAGGGAGAAAACAACAAACAGGTCGTCTGAATGTGCACAAGGCACCCGAGTGGTCACAACTTATCAAAATTGATACGAGCACCCTCGAACAAAACGATCCAAACTGAATGTGCCTGGTCGGGCGACCTCACATGGCACGACACCACGCGCCCTACCGAATGATGCCACAAGGGAGCTGCAAATGGAAAACGGGCTGCCTGAATGTGCACACGGCACTCGGGTGGTCACATGAACTTAGCAAAACTGATACGGGCGCCCTCGAACGAAATGGCCAAAACTGAATGCGCCTGGTCGGGCGACCTCACACGGCGCGATACAACGCGCTCGACCGTGTTAACTATGTTTCCCCTTCATTTAAATTTTTGGCCTAACGCTCCTCAGGAACCCTTTGAATCAGCCATCATGGCCATAAACCCTCATATTCTGTCTAACGTTACCCTTTCTGCCCGAAAAATACACTCTTCAAAGGTTAAAAACCCGCATTCAAAAACATATCGGGCCTAGGCCTTTAGCCTTAGCCACTCTTATTTTGTCTTCCATGTGACCCGGGTGCAAAACCATATGCCTGAGGGAAAAGGGCTAATCATTCAAAGTTTCGGGGGCATTCGTGGCTGTCCGATCAAATCCAATCGACGGAGCGGAGCTGGTTTTCCGTGGTGGTCCCCGTGCCTTTGAAACCGGTGGTTTCATTCCGCACCACCTTTGCCGTGACAGTGGTTTTCCACAAAACCCAGCGATTCCATTGAATGTGTGCCGCGTGTCTTTTGTACAGGCCAGAAAACTGCCCATTTCACGCATTAAATTTCGGGCAAAGGTCGGGCAGCGGAATCCATAGCAGCCGTCGGATCTGTCAGCCTTCATCCAACGGTGGTCGTCTTCCCAAGTTGCCTGCGACTTAACTCAGGATAATCGCGCTCCTGGCCCACCACACATTGTCTGTTGATGCTGTTTTAACCGTTGATCTCGTTCATCGATCGTGTGGCTCGTAATTATCTTCATTTTCCCCCGTTTGACTAGGTCTATAGCCACGTCATTCTTCCACCTGTCCTTTGTCCATCTTTGTCATTCACTCCACGTGTCCACAACGTCCTAATTATCCCCGTCGTATATTCTATTTATTCATTTTATTTTAGTGTTTGTATGTTATAAACTTATGTCTATTCATCTTTCGCTATTCCACTGTGTTTCCACCACCACCCTGCGCATTTCCACCATGCTACCATGCCACTTTGTCGCACAATCACCTCTTTTAGCATTTCCGCCTTCATGCATTGTTTCCTTTAACGGGTTTGTGGTTTTGTAGGTTTTCCGCGGTAGAAAAATCATCATGATTCACTGCTTTGTTCACAAAAGTCAAGAGCACCGCCATTAACAGTCTCCGAGGGAGAGATTTAAGATGGGAACTGGAGGTAGTTGCTGTGATGTGACTCTATTTTATGCGAATAGAAAGAAAATCCCTCGAACCCTCCAGAGAAAATCAAAAGGCAGATCTGTGACGGAGAAAACATTAATGGTGCAGCCTGCAAAAATTAGTGATAGATCAAGAAATGCGATGCCCTGCATTAAAGATCTGGGATTTCAATTCAAAGATAGAGGGCCGAGAGTACTATGCATAACTACAAGCTATCTCAAGGTTTTACAGCAGCAGATTTTTTCCTTTCAGTGAAGAGCAGAACATTGTATATTTTATTATTTGTGTCTTGTTCATGAGGAGATTTTCATCCTCAGCATTTATTTCTAGAGGTAGATTGTAAAGTACAATTATTTATATTTAGTCGTTCATAGTGTGGGCGTGAATGTTTTCTGCCATTTTATTCAAATCAGATCATTAAATGTGTATCACCTACCTCCTTTCTCTAGAGATTTCTGCTTCTATAAAAACCAAGAAGAAAGACATTGTAAGGGTTCCAGACTTCTATCAACAAACTGTGCAGTGAGAAGTTCTTGTATACATCTTGTAAAGCTTTTGTGTAAAGGCTCAGAGCCCGTAGGGTCTCAGTGAGGAGGAGTTATATCGGTAATGAGGATTCTGGTCTTTGGTATCCCATAGTATGTAATTTTCTCTTATGTGTTAATATAAATTCTTATTCCATTACATTTACCTTCTTGTATCATGTTCTAGAATGCGAGTGGCTCACTGTTCTTAAGTAAGGATTCATCCTAGTTGGTGCCCATACTTGGATTAGTCAAGCACTTTAAATAGGCCTAGTCATGATATACTGTTCCATGTTCATTTCATCCATATTTTCTGCTATATTAGTTACTTGAGGAGGGTGCTTTTAAAATTCCATTGTCATGTATGGATTCTTAGTTGGATAAGCCCATATGTGGTTTTGTTGTGTATCTGGGTATCAGCCTCATGCTAACTAATATCTTCTTCATGTTTCTTCACTGCATCCACTTTCTGATATTTGATTTCTGTGGCATATTATTTGAACTGGCCCTCTTTGCAGTAAGCTGTCTCTTAACTGTCTGATGCTTTTGTATTGGAGTTTTGCATGCTGTTCCTACATTATTCTTATCTTTGTATCAGCTTTTGAGAGAGTCTGGTCCCATTTCAATTAATTTCCTTGTTTTACAAGAGATAGCAGGAGATATTTTGGATTGACAACCCAAGATATATTATGAGCTCCTTGCTATGATAAGATGTCCTAGGCACTGGTCTATGGCAACTCTAGGCTGTCTCTAGGGGTGACAAAATTTTCTACAACATCTTTCTGGCGCCGTTGCCGGGGATCGAATTCAAGAATATCAGTTTCCCTGGGCCTCGACAAATCATATTCACTCTCTAATCAGGTGATCACAGAGAGTTGAAGAGTTGCGTATCTCTCACCTTGGCGACTCCACTGCTTTTTATTTGATAAATATATTGGTGGTCCTGGCTCCTCGCAAGCCACATTTGAGGTCAGATACTACTAAGTTGAAGACGAATTCTGTGCCTGACCCAGAAAAGATTGTACATAGGAGAAGTTGGAGAGAAATACAGTCGGTTCGTGCTGAAAACCTTGAACATTCTGTAGAAGACTTCCCATCCTCCTCTTCTCAAGAAATCCCAGTAGAAAATCCCGACTTCACTGAGGAAAATCTCGAATATTACTCAGATAGCCCACCCAGGGGAAGTGCTAGAGCTAAAGTGAACTTTCATCCTACCCCTGAGGCTGAGGAAGTTAAAGAAGTTACAGAAGTAGCCCCTGTTAATCGTGAATTGTTTCCATATACACCCCAAGCTTCTGTACAGTATATTCCTGTTGTTATTCATACTCCTCTTCCTTCATTTGTACATCAAATTACTGCACAACCCCCACCTCCTCCAATGGCTAATGTCCCTGCCTTCCTGTTGAATAAATATGCTCCACTGGCCTTACCTCAAGTGCTAAATGATATGCCACAGGATTGTTTAAAGATTTTGCCCAGATTTAATGGTGAAAATGAAATTGATGCTTAGAAACATCTTGAGACTTTCTGCTCTTTTGCAGAAAACTTAAATGTAGAACATCTGGATGTGGTCTTGAGATTTTTTGTTCAGTCTCTTGATGGTGAAGCTAGAAAATGGTTCAAGACATTGGGAAACCGTTCAGTAACCACTTGGGATGACATGGAGAATACTTTTCTCAGGAAATGGGGAGAAAAGAAATACCATGGACAGTGTCTTACTGAATTCAATACTCTTAAGAAGAAACATAATGAAGGAGTGTCTGAGTTTATTAAAAGATTTAATAAGTTATATCTAAATCTCCCTGCTGATATGAAGCCACATCAGAATGCTGCCAAAGTTGTTTTCATTGCAGCTTTTGACTCAGATTTCGGTTTCTCCCTCAGGGAGAGAAAGCCTTCCACCCTAGATGATGCTCATTCAGACGCTCTTGAATTGGAAGCTAACTTTCCTTCCTCTGGAAAATTAAAAGGGAAGGCTGAATAGGATGTTAGAAGGAAGGGAAAAGAAGAATTATCCAGTTCCAACCAGGATAAGGATTCAGATAAAATGGAGGAAATAAGAAAAATGATAAAGAAGATGGTCAAGCTTGAATTAGAGGCAAAGAACCCAGCTCCCAAGAATTTTTATAACACTCCAAATAGAGGATACAATCCCCAGTATAAGAGACCACCATTGCAAATATTGCCAAGGGAAGCAAAGGAGCAGCAAGATTAGGTACCACATCCCTTGTACCTGGAAGGTCCAGCAGATGACTCCGCTGAAGATGCTGCTTATGAACTAGAAGATTCGAATCTTCATTTCTCAAACGATGATGAAATGGAATGCCCATTGCAAGAAGAAGAAGAAGAAGCAGAGATTGATCATTATTGTAAACAATTTGCTGATTTCATGCAAGCGCACTTTAATAGAAAATATGATCTCAGATCTTCAAGGAAGAGGACCCAAACTCAAGATCAAGAAGAGGAGCCACCTCAGAAAGAGGTACTTGCTCAGAAGGGATCAACAACAAAGAGAAACACAGAAAAAGGTAAGAGTCCTCTAGATACTCCCTTGCAGCCTAATGACCAGATTCCTTCTTCTTCAAAAGTAGTCAGTTGTCCTAATGATGAATCTGTGTCAAAAGAAATTAAATTTTCAGCTGAAAATAGAGAGTCAAAAGAAGTTGTGATAGAAAAGCCCCCTCCCGCTTTTAGTTTTCAAAAAGAACTTGAGAAAATTAAAATTCTAGTCCCCTTGACCGAGCTGCTAAAACAACCTGCATATCAGTCTCAAGTTACTTCTTTTATGCTCCCTCCTGAAATATCAATTGTGCCTGATAGTTTAAACCTTCAAGAAGAAAGACCCATGGTAGTCTTTGGCCCACATGTTGAGGGAGTAGATCCTTCTACTCCTCCTTTTTATGTGTCTCTAGTTATTCATGACCTGCTGTTACACAACTGCATGCTAGATTCCGGGGCTTCCCATAATCTTATGCCTCTATCTGTCATGGAACAACTAGGACTGTAAATCACACATCCATATAAAGACCTTTAATCGTTTGATTCCAAAAGAGTCAAATGCTTGGGGATGATTAAATATTTAGTGAGTCAATTTGGCCCAAATTACAGCAAAGAGTGTGGTCATGGACATTGTGGTGGCTGATATCCCAACCCGCTTTGGCATGTTGCTGTCAAGGTCTTGGGGTACAAAAATTGGTGGGTCAATTAAGCTGGATTTAACATATGCTACCATCCCAGTTTTTGGTGGACAGGAGAGGAGGTTATACAGAGAGACTAAATTTTTCAAGGTAGTTACTAAGGCTGATAACTCTGAGAATTCAACAGTCTATAGTAAAGAAGGAGATTTTTCATGCTTTATGCTAGAAGAAGATCAAAATTATGTGCATGAATCCTCCTTAAAAATTAAGGATGAGCAGCCTTCAGAAAATCATGAAGCTGGAATATGGACTTTACATTTTGATGGGGCAAATTCAAGAGAAGGCAATGGAGCTGGGGTGTTATTAATCTCTCCTACAGGAAAATGGGTCCCACTATCCTTTAAATTGGAATATGAGGCTACCAATAATGTAGCTGAATATGAAGCACTTTTATTGGGATTTCAAACAGCCAGAAACATGGGCATACAAAGTTTAAAAGTCATGGGAGACTCTGAGATGGTGGTAAGGCAGGTTAGAAATCAATGTCAAACTAAGCATCCACGGCTGAGAGCCTACAGAAATGAAGTTTGGGACATGGTGGAGAATTTCTTCTCAGCATTTAACATACAGTTCATGCCTCGGGAGCACAATAGAATAACAGATTCTCTTACTGTGGCTGCAAGTACATTTTGTCCTCCACAGAATCCTCTTTTGAGGTATGAAATTTAAGTACGATACAGACCATCAATCCCAGATAATATTAAACATTGGCAGGTTTTTGAAGACGATGAACAGATGAAGAGATTCCTGGAGACAGTGGGTGAATTTTCTAATATGGAAATCGATGACTATGAGGAAGAAGAGGCTGAAAGTATTGCAGAGAACAAATGGAAAAATGAAATGGAAGGAAGTAAAGTGTTGCAGCTAAAAGGAAATATTATCCCTAGAGGGCTGGTGCCTCTAGAAAGATTATTTAACAAAGATGATATTCCATTGCATCCAAACAAAGTGGTAGAAGAAAATCAAATAGAAGACTTGAATTTGGGCATTGATGCTGAGCCCAAAATCGTAAAATTATCCAAAAAGGTTTCAGAGGAATATAAAAGGAAATATTTGAAGCTATTTCAGTCATATAAGGATGTGTTTGCATGGTCCTATCAGGACCTAAAAATTTTTGATGTTAATATAATGCAGCATAAAATACCTCTGAAGGAAGATGAAAAACCATACAAGCAGAAGCTCAGATAGATAAATCCTCTGCTGCTTCCCTCTATTGAAAAAGAAATCAAGAAGCTACTGAAGGCCAAAATAATTGTGCCATTGAGATATTCAGAATGGGTAGCAAACCTTGTTCCTGTTCGAAAGAAAAATGGAGAAATAAGGTTGTGTGTAGATTTTAGAAACCTAAATAGAGCATCTTTAAAAGATAATTATCCATTGCCTAAGATGGACCACATTCTGCAGAAAGTGGTTGGAGCCTCCAAAATGTCAATGATGGATGGGTTTTTTGGTTATAATCAGGTAGCTGTTTTCCCAGAGGATCAGAAGAAAACTGCATTTACAACACCATGGGGTACATTTATGTATGCCCAGATGCCATTTGGGCTAATTAATGCAGGAGCTACTTTTCAGAGGGCAATGGACATAGCTTTTGTTGGAGAGAAGGACAAGTTTCTGGTGGTATATCTAGATGATATCACAGTATTTTCAAAGGATGATACTGAACACATTCAACACTTGCAGAAAACCTTTGAAAAATGTAGAAGGTATGGTCTTTCCCTCAATCCTCAAAAATATTTATTTGCATTAGATGAGGGAAAACTCTTAGGGCACATTGTAACTAAAGATGGTGTGAAAATAGACCCTAAGAGAGTTGAAGTTATAAACAGTATTCCTTTACCCAGGAATAAGAAAGAAGTGCAGGTGTTCCTAGGATGAATTAATTTTATGAGGATATTTATTCTTAACTATGCTGAGATAGTTAGGCATATAAATGATACGTTTAAAAAGAACAATGAGGTAAAATGGTCCCAGAAATCTAGAGATGCATTCACCAGAATAAAACAGGCATTTGCTGAAGCTCCTGTGCTAGCTGGGCCAGATTATACAAAGCCATTTATAATATTCTCATTTTCTTCACCTCATACTGTAGCTGGAGTCTTGTTGCAGAAAAATGAAGATGGATATGAGCAGCCTATAGCCTTTTTCAGTCAGGCATTGCATGATGCAGAATTGAAATACAACATATTGGAGAAGCAGGCATATGCCCTGGTAAAGTCTCTTAAAGCTTTTAGAATGTATATTTTGCAATCTCACATCACTGCATATGTCCCTACAGCAGCTGTCAAAGACATTCTTGTTCAGGGGGATAGTGAAGGTAAAAGAGGAAGATGGATTGAAAAAATTCAAGAGTATGATTTGGACATAAGGCCCACTAAGTTGGTTAAAGGACAAGGGCTAGCCAAAATTCTGTCTGAATCAAATCATTAGGCTCTAGGCATAAATTTATCCATGATAGCAAATGAAGAATCTGAGAAAGGAGAAGAACATCAAGGACTAGAGATGGCCTCTCAAAAGATACACATAAAATATCTCACTAGTCCTTGGTACAAAGAAATAGTTGAGTATCTTTTAACACTCAACTGTCCTCCAAGTTGTGATAAGATAAAATACAGAGCTGTAAGAATGAAATCACAGAAGTATATAGTTGCCAATGGTCAGTTATATTGGAGAGATCCTTCAGGCATACTATTTTTGTGCCTCACAGAGGACGAAGTATAAAATATGATGGTGGAGTTTCATGAGGGAATTTGTGGAGGTCATTATAGTTGGAGAGATACAACCCATAAAATACTGAGGGCTGGTTTTTATTGGCCTAAATTATTTGGAGATGTCTTTAATTGGGTTAGAGCATGTAATAAGTGTCAAAAATTTGCTGAGAGACAAAAGCTGCCTGCTTTGCCCCTACTTCCAGTTCATATAGATGAACCATTTCAGCAATGGGGATTAGATTTTATTGGAGAAATACATCCCCCTTCAAGTGGCCAACATAAATGGATATTGATTGCAACAGATTACTTTAAAAAATGGGTAGAAGCCATACCTGCAAGGAATGCTACAGATGCTGTAATCATCAAATTCATGGAAGAGAACATCATATTCAGGTTTGGCTGTCTAGCTAGAATTGTAACTGATAATGCACAGGCCTTCAAGTCCAATAAATTTGTAAATTTCTGCCAGCAGTATAATATTGCATTAAATCACTCCACAACTTACTATCCGCAGGGGAATGGCTTGGCAGAATCTTCCAACAAAACTATGGTGAGGGCCTTGAAGAAGACAATTAATGAGAATCAAAAGAATTGGGATTCCCAATTGAAATTTGCTCTGTGGGCGAACATAATAACTAGCAAGAGAGCAACAGGGAAATCTCCTTATGAACTAGTATATGGACGAGAAGCTGTGTTTCCGATGTAGCTGGCATTACCAGTGGCACACTTTATGCAGGAAAATCAGGAAGAACCAGATGACATGGTCAGAAGAATTAACCAACTGGTAGAATTAGAGGAAACACAGAACCAAGTGAATAAGAGATTAACAAAATATCAGGAGAAAATGAAAAATGTATTTGATCAGCATGCAAAAGACAGGAAATTTCAAATTGGTGATCTGGTTCTCAGATGGGATATCCGGAGGGCTGAAAAGGGCAAACATGCTAAATTTGATCCACTTTGGTTTGGCCCATTTAAGATTATGGAGCTAAAAGGTAATAATACATTTATTTTAGAAAATTTGTAGGGTGACTTGTTAGATGCCCCTGTGAACGACCAATTCCTAAAGCCCTATTTTCAATTCTGATTCAGGCAGAGTATGCCTGTTGTATTATATTGTATATAGACTTTGTTTCAGTTTTTATTTTAATAAGGGATGTGTGCTAATGAGTTTTGAAGAAAAAGCAAAAGGGCTGAAGAGCGGAATCTACATACAAGATGATCAGTGGTCTACAGGTTCTCGACGTGTCCAAGAATGAACACGCCGTCCCCAGCTGGAGCCGATGTTATCTATGTTTCCCCTTCATTTAAATTTTTGGCCTAACGCTCCTCATGAACCCTTTGAATCAGCCATCGTGGCCATAAACCCTCATATTCTGTCTACCGTTACCCTTTCCGCTCGAAAAATACACTCTTCAAAGGTTAAAAACCCGCATTCAAAAACATATCGGGCCTAGCCCTTTAGCCTTAGCCACTCTTATTTTGTCTTCCATGTGACCCGGGCACAAAACCATATGCCTAAGGGAAAAGGGCTAATCATTCAAAGTTTCGGGGGCATTCGTGGCCGTCCGATCAAATCCAATCGACGGAGCGGAGCTGGTTTTCCGTGGTGGTCCCCGCGCCTTTGAAACCGGTGGTTTCATTCTGCACCACCTTTTCCGTGACAGTGGTTATCCGAAAAAACCAGCGATTCCATTGAATGTGCGCCGCATGTCTTTTGTACGGGCCCGAAAACCGCCCATTTTGTGCATTAAATTTTGGGCAAAGTTCGGGTAGCGGAATCCATAGCAGCCGTCGGATCTGTCAGCCTTCATCCAATGGTGGTCGTCTTCCCAAGTTGCCCGCGACTTAACTCAGGCTAATCGCGCTCCTGGCCCACCACGCATTGTCCTTTGATGCTGTTTTAACCGTTGATCTCGTTCATCGATCATGTGGCTCATAATTATCTTCATTTTCCCCCGTTTGACTAGGTCTATAGCCATGTCATTATTCCACCTGTCCTTCGTCCATCTTTGTCATTCACTCCACGTGTCCAAAACGTCCTACTTATCCTCGTCGTATATTCTATTTATTCATTT
This sequence comes from Pinus albicaulis, assembly GCA_034641835.2. NCBI lineage: Eukaryota > Viridiplantae > Streptophyta > Pinopsida > Pinales > Pinaceae > Pinus > Pinus albicaulis. The sequence goes on along the minus strand of CM076578.1, from coordinate 404,919,949 downwards.
TATTTTAGCGTTTGTATGTTATAAACTTCTATCTATTCATCTTTCGCTATCCCACTGTGTTTCCACCACCACCCTGCGCATTTTCGCCATGCTACCATGCCACTTTGTCGCACAATCACCTCTTTTAGCATTGCTGCCTTCATGCATTATTTCCTTTAACGGGTTTGTGGTTTTGCAGGTTTGCCGCGGTAGAAAAATCATCACGATTCACTGCTTTGTTCACAAAAGTCAAGAGCACCGCCATTAACAGTCTCTGAGGGAGAAATTTAAGATGGGAACTGGAGGTAGTTGCTGTGATGTGACTCTATTTGATGCGAATAGAAAGAAAATCACTCAAACCCTCCAGAGAAAATCAAAAGGCAGATCTGTGACGGAGAAAACATTAATGGTGCAGCTTGCAAAAATCAGTGATAGATCGAGAAATGCGATGCCCTGCATTAAAGATCTGGGATTTCAATTCAAAGATAGAGGGCCGAGAGTACTATGCACAACTACAAGCTATCTCAAGGTTTTACAGCAGCAGATTTTTTCCCTTTCAGTAAAGAGCAGAACATTGTATATTTTATTATTTGTGTCTTGTTCATGAGGAGATTTTCATCCTCAGCATTTATTTCTAGAGGTAGATTGTAAAGTACAGTTATTTATATTTAGTCGTTCATAGTGTGGGCGCGAATGTTTTCCGCCATTTTATTCAAATCAGATCATTAAATGTGTATCACCTACCTCCTTTCTCTAGAGATTTCTGCTTCTCCTATAAAAACCAAGAAGAAAGACATTGTAAGGGTTCCAGACTTCTATCAGCAAACTGTGCAGTGAGAAGTTGTTGTATACATCTTGTAAAGCTTTTGTGTAAAGGCTCAGAGCCCGTAGGGTCTCAGTGAGGAGGAGTTATATCTATAATGAGGATTCTGGTCTTTGGTATCCCATAGTATGTAATTTTCTCTTATGTGTTAATATAAAATCTTATTCCATTACATTTACCTTCTTGTATAATGTTCTAGAATGCGAGTGGCTCACTGGTCTTAAGTAAGGATTCATCCTAGTTGGTGCCCATACTTGGATTAGTCAAGCACTTTAAATAGGCCTAGTCATGATATACTGTTCCATGTTCATTTCATCCATATTTTCTTCTATATTAGTTACTTGAGGAGGGTGCTTTTAAAATGCCATTGTCATGTATGTATTCTTAGTTGGATAAGCCCATATGTGGTTTTGTTGTGTATCTGGGTATCAACCTCATGCTAACTAGTATCTTCTTCATGTTTCTTCACTGCATCCACTTTCTGATATTTGATTTCTGTGGCATATTATTTGAACTGGCCCTCTTTGCAGTAAGTTGTCTCTTAACTGTCTGATGCTTTTGTATTGGAGTTTTACATGCTGTTCCTACATTATTCTTATCTTTGTATCAGCTTCTGAGAGATTCCGGTCCCATTTCAATTAATTTCCTTGTTTTACAAGAGATAGCAGGAGAGCTTTTGGATTGACAACCCAAGCTATATTATGAGCTCCTTGCTATGATAAGATGTCCTAGGCACTAGTATATGGCAAGTCTAGGCTGTCTCTAGGGGTGAAAAAATTGTCTACAACAGACCGAATGATTCCACAAGGGAGAAAAACAACAAACGGGCTGCCTTAACGTGCACAAGGCACCCTGGTAGTCACAACCTAGCAAAAATGATACGGGCGCCCTCGAACGAAACTGCCCGAACCGAACGCACCCGGTCGGCCGACCTCACATGGTGCCACACCGCGCACCCGATCGAATGATGCCACAAGGGATAAAATGGAAAATGGGCTGCCCGAATTTCCATAAGGCACCTGGGCGGTCACAACTTAGCAAAACTGATACGGGCGCCCTCGAACGAAATGGCCTGACCTGAACGCTCCCGATCCGGCGACCTCACACAGCGTGACACGATGTGCCTGACCAAATAAATATGCCACAAGGGAGCAAAGAGAAAACGGGCCATCTGAACATGCACAAGGCACCCGGGCAGTCACAACTTAGCAAAACTGATACGGGCCCCCTCGAACAAAACGACCCGAATCGAACACACCTGGTCGGGCGACCTCATATGGTGCGATACCACACGCTTGAATGAACGATGCCACAAGGGAGCTGTGAATGGAAAATGGGCTGCCTGAACATGTACACGGCACTCGGGCGGTCACATGAACTTAGAAAAACTGATACAGACGCCCTCGAACGAAACGGCCCGAATCCAACGCACCCGGTCGGGCAACCTCACACGGTGCGAAAGGGCGTGCCCGACCTAACGATTCCACAAGGGAGAAAAATGGAAAATGGGCTGCCTGAACATGCACAAGGCACCTTGGTGGTCATAACCTAGCAAAACTGATATGTGCGCCCTCGAAGGAAACTACTCGAACCGAACGCGCCTGGTCGGGCGACCTCACACAGCGCGACACGACACGCCTGACTGAACGAATATGCCACAAGGGAGAAAATAGCAAACAGGCCACCCAAACATGCAAAAGGTACCCAAGCAGTGACAAATCAGCAAAACTGATACAAGCACCCTCGAATAAAACGACCCGAACCGAACGCCCCCGGTCGGGTGACCTCGCACGGCGCAACACGACGCAGCCGACCAAATGATGCCATAAGTGTGCAAAGGGAAAACGGGCCACCCGAACGTGCACGCGGCACTCAGGTGGTCACATGAACTTAGAAAAACTAATATGGGCACCCTTGAATGCGCCTGGTCACAACTTAGCAAAATTGATACGGGCACCCTCGAACGAAACGACCCGAGCCAAACGCGCTTGGTCGGGCGACCTAACACGGCGCGACCCGATGCGCCCAAATGAACGATGCCACAAGGGATCAAATTATGGCAAATGGGCCACCCGAACATGCAGTACAAGGCACCTGGGCGGTCACAACTTAGCAAAACTGATACGGGCACCCTCGAACGAAACGACCTGAACTGAACACGCCCGGTCTGGTGACCTCACACGACGCGACACGGTGCGCCCGACCGAATGATTTCATAATAGAGTTTTAAGAAAATTCTCTCAGCTAGCTCAATCATTTACAAATAATCTCAAGAAGGTATATCCTTTCTTTCTGAGAAAGGTTTTTTTAAGTGTCAAGAAAAACTCTCATACATAGGGATTTTCGGCTTTAAAGGAAAGATTGTACTTTTTCCTTATTATGTGTTGGATAAACTCTTTGTAACAAAGGTGTGTCACCAATTTAAATCCCTAAAACACTTTTTAAATAAATACCAAGAAAATACGACGCATAAACTTTTGTTTGAATTGAAGGAGATTGATGATTATTCCTTTACCATTCAACTCAAACATGACATAACTATAGAATTGTTATGGGAATTCGTTGAAAAATGGCTAAAGAACAAAACACAAAGGAATAAATGTCTAAAAAACTCAAAATCAAACCATCGCAATAGTAACACATAACTTTTATCCGTCGCAATTGTGACACTTTTGCCCAAACCGTCGCAATAGCGACGCTTGCCTCTTAGCTTCGCAATAGCGAAACTTTCCTCTTACCATCGCAATAGGGATGCTTGCCTCTTACTGTTGCAATTGTGACACTTTTTCTCAGACCGTCGCAATAGCGACGCTTGCCTCTTACCATCGCAATAGCGACACTTTGCTCTTAGTCGTTGAAATTTCGATACTTTCGCCCAAACTGTCGCAATTCCGACGCTTTTCTACAAGTGTCGCAATACCGACACTTACCTCTAAGTGTCGGTATTGCGAGACTTGTAGAAAAACGTCAGAATTGCGACAGTTGTGGGTGGGATTCAAAAAATTGATAAAATGTCCTTGGCTACCTTACAATGAATAAAATTATGGGTACTCCCTGAATCAATCAACACTATTACCTTTTTCTTCTTGATATGTCCTTCTATCTTGAGAGTTTGAGGAGTGGTAATTCACAGCAATGCATTACGATATGGCAGTTCTCATTTCTTCCTCTTCTAGGGTTGGTTCCTGGTGTATATCCTCTTCTTGTTCATTTTCTTCTTCCTCTTCACAATCTATGTAAAATAATTTCTTCTCAGCACACTTATGACCTTTAGTGTATTTGTTATCACAACTGTAGCAAAGCCATTTTTCTCTTTTTTCTTCCAATTGTTGTGGTGTCAACCTTGTAGTTTGTTGAAATCTAGGAGTAGCAACACTTCCCTCTTTATAGGAGTGAGTGGTAGGATTCCTTGTCGCCATAATTTTACATTCAATTTTTCTTGCCAACCTGAATGCCTTCTCCAATGAATCAGGTTCCAAAACGCGAACTTCCTGTTGGATGTTATCCTTTAAAGTACCTATGAAGAGATCAATCATGTGTTCCTCTGGAATTTCAGTTACCCTTATATTCAATTTTTTGAAGTCCTCAATGTGCTCCCCCACTAAACCCTTTTGTTTGAGATTTATCAATTGGCTAAAGAAGTAGTTCCTCTTTGTGTCCTCATAATGTGCTATCATTTCCTCTGTAAAAATTGACCAAGTGACAATTTTTTTAAAGGAGCAAAGCCATCGATACCATACAAATGTATTTTTTTCTCAATGTAAAGTTTCAATGCGTACCTTTTGTGTGTTTTGCACATTATTGAGATCGAAATATTGCTCCATTTGTAGTATCCATGTTACATGATCCTTTCCATCAAACTTCCTCATATCCATTTTTGGAATATGGTGGTTCTTCCCACCAACATTAGAGTTTATGAAATCACGATTAGCATTTATTTTGTTCTCATCATGATTTTTCTCTACTATCTTTTCACCATTAGGAAACATTTGTTGTATCAACTTTGTCAAACCTTCCATGTCTGCTTTTAGATCATTCTTCATGTTTTCCATTTTTTCATCGATCTTAGCTTCCATGTCATTGATCTTAGATTCCATGCCAGCTTCCATGCCATCTATCTTAGCTTCCATGCCATTCTTCAAACCATCCATCTTAGATTCCACGCCTTTCTTCAAACCATCCATCTTAGTTTCAATGCCTTTCTTCAAAAATTCCATGTCATTTTTTGTTGCTCTTTGTGAGAGCGAAATTTGTTGCACTTGCTCTTGTAAATTTGATATGTCATGTTGCCATTCTTCATCTTCATGTGTCATAGTAGGGCCTTCTAAAGGCTTAATGGATGTTGAATTCTTTTTAGGGTTCATTTTAGAATCTAATACTGATATATATTCTACAATATGCCCTTGGAATCAATTCAACTTGATTCTTCAAATAAGACTTATGAAATTTGGGAAAAAAAATATACACACCTTTTACTTGTTTTTTAGGAGCTCTATATTGAAATTGAATTATCTCTATAATTGTAGATCCTGAATATCTGAAATTTGGCCTTGTAGAATCCCTCTGAAGCTTCTTTCAAATTTCACAAGTTTGACCTGAGGATTCTTCAAGGAAAAGTTATGTCCAATCGCCCACAATGACCCAATTATGGACTAGTTCAGTAGAGCGAACTTGTACAAATTTCCACGTGTCACTATTTCCTCCTTTGGCTCTGAAATTGATAGAAAATAAAATACAGTCCGTGTACTTGTGGCCACTTTTTACAACATTCCAATCCGATGCTCAGAGAGAAAGTTATGAAGATATTCCCACGACAACATCTTTGAGATGAAATTCGGGAGCCGAAAAAAGACCTAACTTTCACAGGTCATATTGCCAAAAATATTGTAAACCAAGCTCTGAAATTTTGTGACATTGTTCCTTAGGATTTCAGCTTCGCTCTCTAAAAATTTCAGCTTCTGAAACTATGTAGAAAAAAAATTATAGCGCAAATTCCGCGATGACTTGTTTAGGTTAAATTTAGGAGCCTGCAAAAAGCCCTAACTTCCACAGATCATATCTCTGGAAATATTGCGAACCAAGCTCTGAAATTTTTTGACGATGTTCCTCAGGATTTCTTTTTTGTACTCTAAAATTTTAGCTTCTGAGCCTTTGTAGAAATAAATTTATAGCAAAAATGCTACGATGACTGGTTTGGAGTAGCGGAAACCCTAAGATCCAAAGCTCTGATACCAAATGTTGTGAAACCAGCTCCAAAAATAGAAGAAAAGAGATATCAACACCTTAGAAATAAGCCACTTCAAGGGGGCAACCTCCAATACATTACATGAATGAAAAATTATTGTATGATTCAAATTACAAAACCTCCTTTCTATATATAGGAGTCAATGGGGCCACAATGTAATCCTAGCCGACCTAACAATAATTATTTAAGGGCACAATAATAAAAATATGGGGGTTACAAGGGTACAATAATAATAATAAGGGGGTTATACTAACAACAATAAGGGACTATACTAGTAATATAGGGACCTAACACAAATAGAAAATTTCCACTAAATGTGGAGAACAGGCAGTTAGCTACAGTTAAATTTCATAAATCCCCTAAAAATAAGGGTGCGCTCCAAATATGGTCGGATGGTTAACTTGGCATTAAGTGTTAGTGGCAGGGTGGTCACATACCGACCCCGCCGTAACCTCCACACTAATGGTTTTAAAATTCCGCCGAACAATCTTGGAACCTGGAGTAGTGGTTCCATAATCCTTTAACCGTCTCTTTAAACACCTTTCGTCCTCGCCATGTGATCATCGTAACAACTGTCAGAGTTTTATAACATGTTGCGGCTGGTTTTAACATTAGTGCTGCGATTTATTACATATCATGTGACCATGCTAGACCTCCGCCGAAGTTTACATTTCTTACAACAGTCGCATTAAACCATTACCAAACTCCGCCATGTGATTGTAGCCATCGAGGTTACAGTTCTGTTAGCCGCCGGTTGGAGTGCATGCCCACAGTTCTGGGCACAAGGGTGTATGGAGGGGAGGCTGGCCTCCCAATCCCTCAGCGCATAAATATTTAACGTTCAAATAAAAGTGGCACCCTATAGGGGTAAGAAACACCCCGCAGGCAGACTGATCAAGCCCTTCGCACCCATGCCCGAGGTTTTGGGTTCGATTCCTATAGCCTCAACAAATTTTTAATAAACCATCCTAAGGACATGTGGCAGCCTATGGGATTGCCACATGTCGCTCAACCAATGGCCCACCAAGAATATCATTAACGACCCATATTCCTCCGTACCATCAACATCCAACGGCTTAGAACATGCCATAGGTGCCGTCCTATTAGCTGTGGAGAAAAATGGAATATTCCAAGTATATTTCTACTAAATGTACTTGCAAGCTGACTGGGCATCCAGTCACCAAAATTTTGCTATTTGGGAAAATGAACATAACGCAATATCTTCCTCATACGACATTAGTTTTTCGAGCTGTTCACGACGCTAGAATCACAACGACGAGACATTTTCGGCTACTTAGGTTTGGACCTGTTTTGAGCACTTTAATTTTTGAGCATAAGACATGATATCCTGATCACACCTCCCCATTGGGAAGATTTTGGACCTTAAAATACTTTAATCACTTGTTCAGAAGATGAGGGAACAACTCCCTCACCTTTTCCACTTCCATCCATCTTGCCTTACTTGATTTGCTGCCATTGAGCCCAATCCAAAGATAATCGACACTTCCCCTTTTAGAAGTGCGTGTCATCCTGTCAAGGATGGCATCCTCCTTGAGCTCGTCCAAAAATTATGGTGAGAAATATTCTATTGATGGTAGCTGAATGTCACTCCCTTGATCATCAATCAACGGAGTCTCATACAAACATAAATTCTCCACATTGATAACGTAATACATTTGCATATATGAAGGAAAGTCATGTTGAAATGCATTATTACCAACTTGCTTAATAATCTTGAATTGACCATAACGAATAGGCTTGAGATTTTTACCTTCTCCTTGCATCGTTTCTTTGCTTATGTGCAACCATACTTCATCTCCTTCTTGAAACTTGTGATCAACTCTATGTTTGTCATGCCTCTCCTTGTACTTGCTTTGAATCTTCTCAAGCTATTCTTGAACTTGCTGATGAATAATCTAAATTTTCTCAATGAACTTTCGAGCCTTGTCAATATCAGTATGCCCATCAATTGCAACATCCTTCTCAAAGATGAAGTCTAATGGCAATTTCGGGAAATACCCAAAGCAAGCTTCAAAAGGTGAAGTATTTGTAGAAGAGTGCTTGGCTCGGTTGTAAGCGTGCTGAATGTAATGTAGTTGTTCATCCCACAACTTGGGATGCTTGCTGAAATATCCTCTCAATAGATGCATAATGGTCCTATTCACCACCTCGGTTTGGCCATCAATTTGTGGATGAAAAGCAGTACTCTTTCTCAACTTTGTGTCCATCATCTTCCAGAGATTGGACAAAAAATTCAAATGAACCTGGAATCCCTGTCACTAACAATAGAAGTTGGCAAACCAAAATGAACCCATACATGTTGAAAATAAAGTTCAGCAGTTTGTTCAGTAGCAATGTTTTTCTTACATGGCATAAGTATACACATTTTACTGAATCTATCCACAACTGCATAAAGATAATCATGCTGTTTTCTTGACATAGGTAGACCTCCAACAAAGTCCATGGAGACACTCTCCCATGGCCTTGATGGTACTGATAGTGGTGTGTACAACCCAAGATTCCTACTTCTAGGCTTGCTTGTAGCACACATAGAACATCCTCTTATAAAACGTGACATACTATCTATCATGTGAGGCCAATAACAATACCTATGGAGATGCGCCACTGTTTTGCTTACCCCAAAGTGACCAGAAATAAGAGACGAATGAGCCTCTCTCATGAAACTAAGTCTCTCTCCTTGTGGTATACACAACATGCCCAAATGAAGCAACAAATTTTTATGCAAGTGATAATCATTTTCATCAACTTGATTCCCTTCACTCAAACTAGCATACACATCTTTAAAATCAACATCAAATGCATACTGTTCTATGTAACTCTCATTTACAATAGAATAATTTTTAAGCAAAGTAGAAGCACTTATAATTGGTCTTGAAAGAATATCAAAAACTCTATTGAAAATACCTTTCTTGTACCTTATAACCAAGTGAAACTGTTGAAGAAATCCCATCCACCTGAAATGCGGTGATTGCTGCAATTTTGTTTGCGACTGCAAGAAATGTAGTGGTTGGAGATCGATATGAATAATCGTCTCTTCATCCATCTAGTAGTGTTTCCACTTCTTGACGCTTTGTACTAACGCATACAACTCTTTGTCATATGTTGGATAATTGATTACAACACCATTGAATGTCTCAGAATGAAAAGCGATAGGCTTACCATGCTACAAAAGTACTGCGTCCATGGCATAATCACTAGCATCGGTCTGTATCTCGAATGGATGTCTCAAATTTGGTAATGCAAGGACCAGAGCCGACTTGATCTTGTATTTTAAAGCTTCAAAAGCTTGCTGCTGTTTTCCTCCCCATTGGAAGTCCTTTTTCACACTCATCACTGCATGCATAGGAGCTGCTATGGTAGAAAAGTTAGCAATAAACTTTCTCCAATACTGAGCCGCGCCTAAGAAAATTCTTACCTGAGTTACTGATTTGCAAGTGGGCCAATTCAAAATGGCTTCCACTTTATAAGGATCAATTCTCAATGCACCTCCTCCTACAATGTGTCCCAAAGAAACTAGATAAGTCTTTCCAAATTCACACTTAGACATCTTAATAAATAATTCCTCTTTCTTCAAAACATCAAGTACCCTATTTACATGTAAGACATGCTCTTCTCTTGTTTTTTTTGAAAATGAGTATATCATCTAAATAAAAAATAAAAAATTAATCAAGAAATGGATGCAAAAAATTATCCATCACACGCATGAAAGTCCCCGGTGCATTACACAAACCAAACGACATAACCAACCGCTCAAAGAGTCCTTGTTTGGTTTTGAATGTAGTCTTCCATATGTCACTTTCTGCAATTATTAATTGATGATATCTACTTTGTAAATCTAACTTAGTGAAATACTTTGCTTCTTTCAGCTGATCTAACAAATCATCTATCCTTGGGAGTGGGTATTGATTTTTTATTGTTATCTTGTTCAAAGCTCTGAAGTCGACACACATGCGCCAAGTCCCATCTTTCTTCGGAATCAAGACTATAGGTGAACCACATGGCGAAGTGCTTGGCCTTATGAGTCCCTTGTCCAACAAGTCCTTGATTTTTCTCTTTATTTCAGCATTCTCCATTATCGACATGCGATACATGCCGATGTTTGGAAGAGGACAATCTTGTTGAAACTGAATCTCATGTTGAATCTCCCTTTTAGGAGGCAATCCTGTTGGCTTCTGAAACATCTCATGATGTGCATAAAATAAATAATATAAATATTATTTCAAATTAGGATCATAATATTCAAATGAATCATTATTAACATCAAATTTAGGCTTAATTATTAGAAGAACAAAATTCTTACTTGAATTCACCAATCTTTTTACCTGTCCAACATTTACCATTGCAATATTTGTCTTCTTGCGATGTGCTCTAACAATGTACTCCTTGCCATCTTTGAATAAATGGTATTTATTCTCATGGTGATGGAAGATAGATTTACTGTCATACAAGTAAGGAATTCCAAATACAACACCTATAATATCAAGCAGAACCACATCTAATTCAACTATGTCAATAAAATGTGCAGTTATTGCAAAGTGCAATATGCACTTCTTTGAAACCTGTAAATTTGCATCCTTACAAATCCACCCAAGTGGATATGGTTTTGGATGTGGAATGGTGTCAAGATTAAGTTTCTTGACCAAGTATTTAGAGATTAAATTCTCTTGTGAACCACTGTCAAATAGTGTATCAATCTTGGTATGTTTGGATATGACCCTCACATGAAACAGTTCAACTCTCTTCTTCATTTGGAGCTTGTATGTGGTAGTTTGAAGTACTAGTACTGGGTTTTGTTTCAATTTGTTTCCCCTTCATGTTCTTCAATCCCATGGTTGTAATTTTAGTTTCATGACTTGAATATTCTCCTAAGTCATGTTGAGTTGTAGCTGCAGTTTTCTGCTTCCCTTTGTTATTGTTAAGTTTGGGTCTCTTTTCAGGATGTAGTTTCCAACAATTTTTATCTTCATGGCCTTCTCTTGAACAATGTTTACAAACCACTTTCTCTCCCTCTTTCTTGATAGATGCATTCTTTTTTCCTTTTCCTTTTAAGGTCTTCTCTTTGTTTTTCCCCATTAAAGGTTTGTTTCTACCCTTTCAAAAGTATTTTTCCCTCTAGCTTCTAAATGTGTAGCTTGAACACATACCTCATCTAGGCTTGTAGGATTAAACATGAGGATAGTATGTCTAAGGTAGCTATGTAAGCCCCCTATGTACTTGAGAAAATTATCTTGACTCTGCAAATATACCCCTAATAAGAGAGCTCTTCTCCTAAATTCTTGGGTGTAGTCTTGTACATTTTGTCCTTTCAATTGTCTAAAATTTTTCCAGTTCATTATGGCTTTCTGCATGTGAGCTAATGGATAAAAATGTTGTTTTATTGTAGTAATGAAATCAGTCCATGACAGAATAATATTACCATGCTTTTTGATCTCCTCCTTTGTCTTGGCACCCCACCAAACAAGAGTTGCACCTTCCATCCTCAATGAAGCTAGTTGGATTTTGGTGTCATCATCATGAAGGTTATGAATTCTCAAATAAACCTCCAATTTCCTAATCCAATTATCAAGATTTTCTGCATTGAATTCACCATTAAACATTGGCAATTCAAACTTAACATCAAGTTTTAGAAAAGGAATTTTACCAGTGTTCTTTGAATTGTGTGACTGGTGTACTGAAGATGAAGTAGATGATGATGATGATGACGGTGAGGATGGTTCCACTGTCTCCATTTCCTCCATTGTCCTTCTTTGATTTGTCTTCATCATTCTGACCTCCTGATGATCCCTGAAATTCCTTGTGAATTTTGGATCCTTCTCCTTCTAGTCTTTCATTCCTTTCTTGATAAAGCACTCTCACCATTTCATTCATTTCAAGGAATGCTTTCCTGAATACTCTTTATTCCTCTTTGGGATCCACCTCTTCATGGGTTTCTTCTTCTCCTGGAGGCATGCTTGATTCTACTTCTGCTTATCTTGGAGGTGAACTAGGTGGTGGAGAATGTGGCAATCTTGCACTCCTTTTCCGTGGCTCACTTTGAGAACCTCTTTCTTCCACAAATTTTCCTTCTCCTCTCTTAAGCTTGAGCCTAGTAAGCATGAAAACCCTTGCAAACAGTTAACAAATCCTTGCACATAAAAACACTAGAGATAAAAACTCTAGCTCTGATACCAACTTGATCTAAAAGGAGTGTATTAATTCTGCTATGCTAAGTGTCCTTTTAGTTAAATAAACATGTACAAATTGTCTCCATAAGTTTTCTTAAGGAACGAGAGTTTTCACCATGAAAATTGGATGAATTAGTGAACTTTAAGCATGTAAATAAGCCTTAAAAAACACTGAACAATAGTGCATAAAATATAAAAACATTCACACATAATTTTTACACAGTAGGCATGATAAAGCAGTTCACCCCTCCTGGGCTACATCTGCTGGTCCAGCTCCTAATGGCATGTCCCTCTTTTTCATTATGCTCAAAATTATAAATTACATATGTTTGCAGGTCTCTAATGGATGTTTTCTCTACACTAATGGCTCCAGAATGCTCAAATTAGTCTAGGTAGACTCTTGTTTTACCAAAATTGGTCGAAAATTGACCTCCCAATGCATTTTCCCCAATGACAGCTAGAAAATCTCTACTAAATGTGGAGAATAGGTAGTTAGTTGCAGTTAAATTTAATAAATCCCCTAAAACTGGGGGTGCGATCCAAATATGGTCGGACGGTTAACTTGGCATTAAAGTGTTAGTGGCGGGGTGGTCACATATCGACCCCGCCGTAACCTATGCACTAACGATTTTAAACTTCTGCTAAATAGTCTTGGAACCTAGAGTAGTGGTTCTGCAATCCTTTAATCGTCACTTTAAACACCTTTCATCCCCACCATGTGATCATCGTAACAGCAACCGGAGTTTTATAACACGTTGCCACCGGTTTTAACATTAGTGCTGCGGTTTATCACATATCATGTGACCAAGCTAGATCTCCGCTCGAGCTTACATTTCTTAGAACTGTCGCATTTAACCATTACCAAACTCTACCATGTGATCACTGCCGTCGAGGTTACAGTTCTGTTAGCTACCGGTTGGAGTGGAGGCCCACAGTTTTGGGCACAAGTGTGTATGGAGGGGGGGCTAGCCTCCTAAGCCCTCTACGCATAAATATTTAACATTAAAATAAAAGTGGCACCCTATAGGGGTAAGAAACACCCCGTAGGTGAACTGGTCAAGCCCTTCACGCCCATGCCCAAGGTTTTGGGTTCGATTCCTATAGCCTCAACAAATTTTTATAAACCATCCCGAGGACACGTGGTGGCCTGCGGGCTTGCCACGTGTCACTCAACCATTGGCCCAGCAAGAATATCATCAACCACCCATATTCCTCCATACCGTCAACATCCAATGGCTTAGGGCATGCCATATAGTGCCATCCTATTAGCTGTGAAAAAAAATGGAATATTCTAATTATATTCTTGCTGACTTTACCCGCAAGCTGACTGGGCATCTAGTCACCCAAATTTTTCTATTTGGGAAAACGTACAGAACACGATATCTTCCTCATACGACATCGATTTTTTGAACTGTTCATGGCACCGAAATCGAAAAGACGAGACCTTTCCAGTCGCTCAGGTTTGGACATGTTTCAAGCACTTTCATTTTTGAGCATAAGACATGATCTCTCGATCAGTAATCCTGCTACAACCAACTGGATTACTTCTTCTATTATGAAATTTAATTTATACAATTATTTTTGAATCATACATGAAAAACTTAAGCAATCAATAAGGCAACCTACACTATAATACTCATGATTCTAAAACAAGGAAACTAAACAAGGAAATCAATCACACATATGACACCTTTATTTTGGACTAAGTCCTCGAAAACACCCAATTCAGGAAAACCGATGCAACAGATTTGAGGGTTTTATTATTAAGCAATAGAAATGTCTAAACACATCTCTGAACACCCATCGGCTAATTCAGTTACAAATAGAAATAATGGCAGAAGAATTTGTGAAGATTTACCTCACTCAATCACTGAGTTCCCGACTGATTCGGATAAAGAAAACCCTGCCCTGGGGAGGCACTGCGCAGTCCCAACATTGGAACTTCCAGCCTCTGCATCACACCCTTCCAGGCTCAACTTTCTGCCCCAACCAAGTTTTTTTTCCTCTGCAGATCCTAAGGAACAACCTCTCGGTGTCACTTTCCGGATCTCAACCTCCAAAACTGATCTACAAGGAAAATTCTGAAATGCTTTTGTGTGAGCCCTACGTAGTCACTCCGTTAGCCTTGATTCCTTCAGTTTTGGCTTGGTTAGATCACCTCTGCCTCTCTCTGACTGATGCTCCACTGACTAAGAAAATTTATTCTTTTCTAGATGCTATCTCTGTCCCTCACTGGTTATATCTCTAGCACGAATTTCTCAGCAAACCCTACCCCAGAAATTTCAAACTCTAGATCAATTAGGCATGTCTTTCCAAATGGACCTCAATTATATCTTCATAGTATTTTTTTTGAGACATCGATGACCGAGATTAGATCTCTAATCAACGACTAAGATTATAACATGAATTGATCTTCATTTTCTAGATCACTCTTACTCATGTTTTATTAATGTCATTTAATTATTTAATTTTCCTAAGTTTAGACTTAGGGTCTCCATTAATAACAATAGTTTTCATACTCGTGGACTGAACGGTGTAGTAGGGTGGTTACATATGGGAGATGAAAGGAAGGTGGGTGTATGGTCGGCGGGCGAGCCAATTGTTGTCGGCTTAGGACGGTGAGATCCACTTGGAAGATATCGCTTTTGACCTTGGGGCTCGTAATCACTGTGCCCAGGAAAACATTGTCTGGTTGGGTTTTTCTGTATGTTTTTCATTTCTCCATGGTTGGTTAACATGGGTTTAGTCACAGAAGGGTGGAATTTTGTTTTTTCGGTCCTTTTCGCATTACTATTTCAACGGGAAGAGGCACCAGGCTTTTCGTTGTCATCCCAGGTCAGTCAGCACATGCTTCTCGCACTCAGTGGTGGTATGTTACAATTTCTCTCCCACTGTGCATTTTCTATTTACTTCACAGTTTTCTGCCGTCTTTGTTGGAGGTTGTCTCGTGGTGAGAAGGGTAGAGGCTTGTTGTATTTTTCGGAACCCTGTGAACGATAGAAAGTTTAAGTTATATTACGGGAGGTAGTTACATGGTTTATTTTATGTTAGGATATTTTGAAAAATAGGAAAAAGTATTCTATTGTGTCACCTTTGTAAATCCTTCAACCCTATCCCAAGTTGTTCTTAAGGGGGGATGTTAGGATATTCTGACACATAGGAAATAGTTAAGTATAACTTGGTCTAGCGTAGAGTTAGGTAAAGTGTGTTGATTTACTATGTACTTTTGTAACTTATAATCCGATAGTCACGATATCTAGTGATCCGACGATTCACTCTCTCCTCGGTATTACCGACACTTGATCTGTGGCTTAACACCCAGTTGGTCCATGATCTCTATTTAAAGAGCATGGAGGGTCATTTTTCTGGTATCCGTTTATGAGAGAAGCTTATGTCAGTTTTATTTCTTTATATTAATAATTTTCCTGAAGTGGCTACGTTTTCTCAGGCATTGGACTGTTTCCATGTTTGAGGGCCTTAACCACGTCAAATACTGGTGTACTGATCTGTGACCTGTTTGTGAGTGGTGACCTTTGGTGTTTTATCTAAGAAACTTACCCTTTAAATTCATACATTTTATATCATTTTGAGTTACCGAGTGTTGGGTGTTTCGCCAAGTTTGGTGGTTTTTCTCCATGGGGAAGGAGAAGGATTATGTTGACGTGGAACCAGTTGCGGAGGAAATTTTGTCGGTTTATGGGTTAGAACCAACAAAACATAACCTACCTAAGGTTTTCCTCGCACTACGGTCACATCCTGAGATGGTTGGGGAAGAGAAGATGAGGTGGAGTTCGGTGGAGGGGTTTGTTTCACTAAAAGGAGTTGAGCTAAAAACCCTCTCTCCATGGGTCACTGACAGAATTTGGTTAGGATTTTCCCCTGTTTCAACAAGGATGGGAGTAGAAAGGGATAACCTATTCTTTTCCATGGTGGAAAGGAAAATTTCTCCAAAATTCTTTGTCTCCCCTGCTTTGTTCCACTCAGGCGGTCTAGAGGATATAGTTTATGGGGTTGGTTGTGAAGGGAAGGTGGGTTTCAGTTTTGGAATAGGAGTCAGGAGTTTGAATGAATATGCGACGAAGGCTGGGGGGCGACATGGCATGCACGCACTAAGAACCTAATATCATGCATGGGAGATGGATCTTTTCTTCCGATGGGCTTAAGCGAGAAAGGCACCCCTGGGGAAAAAGGCCTAGGCTATGGAACACAAGGGGGTTTCAAAAGTTTCATGTATGGGGGGCTGAGTGGTGGTATATATGGCCAGATGGGGACTAAAAGAGAAAGGGAAGGGGAAAATTTTGTAGAGGGTGGACCGAAGAATTGGGAAGTTGGGGGCTTGGCCTCGACAACATGGGTTTTGTCACAAATCCTGAGGCTGAAAGTGGATGAGGATGGTCTGGGGGAGGTGGTCAAAGCTTTTAGGGATCCCAAATAGGGGGAGGTTTCGGGAGGAAGGGAAAAATCTTGAAGGGTCTCTGTGAAACATGATGGATAAGTAAGGGTTAAAATAAAGAAGGGTAAAGTTATAAAGGAATGCACTGAGTGCCCCAATCTGGTGTTTAGGGTCGATCTGCAATTTGGCATTGTGATGGCGGCTTTGGAATCGATCTTGGTAGGTAGAGCAAGGGGAAATTTTTTCTCGGTAGAATACATTTTGGAATGGATAGGAAGGAGTTGGGCCAAGGCCTAGGAAAAAGATTTGGAGGTCATTACCCTGTCCAAAGGATGGTTTATGCTAAATTTTAAGAACCTGACTACCTTGGATGGGGTTTTGGAGAGACAATGGGGATTTTGTATTACCCCGACACTCTTCAAGAAATGGACCCCATTATTCGACTCAAATAGAGAATGGGTGGACAAAATTCCTGTGTGGGTAAGGCCCCCGACCCTCCCTCCTTATTTCTTGACAGTGGATGTGTTTCAGGCAATTGGGAACAATTTGGGTACTTTCTTGGAGGCGGACATGACTTTCTTAGAAACTCGCTCCAGGAATATTGCTCACATTTTGGTGAAGTTAGCCCCAAGGAAGGGGTTGATCATAAAATTAGTTCTAAACATGGAAGGCCATACCTATGAGTAGTTGTTTGATTATGAACACCTACCTTTTCGTTGTCACAGATGTCACAAACATGGACATTTGGCTCGGGATTTCCCTCTTGGCCTCAACAAAAGTTGGCGCCATAAAAGAGGCTCCAAACATGGCTCGAGGCATAGGTGTGAGGGTTTTAATCAGGATAATATGGATGGAAATCAAGATAAGGGTGGCGAGGATACTTTACCACAGACAACAGAGGCGACACCTATGGAAGTTCCAGATACATAAAGTAGAGCAAAGGCGTTGGATGCTGAGATGGAACCCAGCCAGGAACAAATGGTGCCAATCCCTGCTGATCCAACTTCGGATTTAGCGGGTACTGCTCCTTGCCCCTCCTCTCCTAATTTAAATTCTTTTGATCTTTTATTAAAATGCATGAGGATGCCTGGTCCCTCTAGGCTGGATCCAAATACATCTCTGTGTGTTAGCAATCTCTCTTTGGCTATGGAAAATATTACAACCACTATCCCCAAATTATCCATTGATACCGTACCCTATAAATTGAGACCTAGAGATAAGAAGATGCTGGAAAATTAGATGTCTAGAGGGCTAGGGAAGGCTCCCCTTTTTTAAAAATATAGAAGGAACAGGGGTAGGAAATCAAATATCTCAAAAGCTCAATTAAAATTTATGATCGACATAGTAGATGGTAGACAAATCTCCCTCAAAGGGGCGTTTAGAGCAGTGGTTTCCCTAAACCTGGTGACCAAATGATTGTGTTATCCTTCAAATGTAGGGGTTTGGCTAGTGCACCTAAAAAAATAGCCCTAAAAAAACCTTATTTTCACCTACAAACCTGATATTATGTTGCTTCAAGAGACACTGGGTTCAGGAGTTTAGGTTTCAAATTTTCTTTCTTCTTTCCTCCCTAGGAGTTATTTTGTCACATCTGATGTAAGGGGAAAATATGGAGGTTTGGAAATAGGTTTAAAGAATGGTGCATTTAAGCTGAATAATTCCTGGACCTCTGATCTTCTGATTGGGGTGGAGGTTTCCTCGATGGAACTTGGTTTTGACTTCACTTTAGTAAATTTTTAAGGTCCATGCTCTAACAAAGTGGGCTTCTGGAACACTCTCCTTGCTAGATCTTATATGACTAGTCCAAACTTGGTGGTGCGGGGGTGATTTAAAATTTTCTTTGTGGAGGACTAAGACGTGGTGTCCAAATGCCAGGGTTGACCCTCTTGCTGATTTTTTCTTAAAAAAACTGAGGGATGGAAGCCTGATTGATTCTAATATGATTAAGGCCACCCCATCCTAGAGGAAAAAACATGTGAGGGAAGCATGGGTCACAAAGAAGCTGAATCGATTCCTTCTTAGTGATGAATTTTCCAACCAAGCTGCTAGTTTCCGTGAGTGGGTGGGGAATTTGGGGGTATCAAATCACAACCCTATTCTCCTGGAGATGGTGGGCCTGAACAAAAAGCCAGGTTCTCCTTTCAAGTTCTTGTTAGTCAAGGTTGTCATTAATGTCAATATGGCATTATTGAATATGGAAACTATTCATGTGACACATGCCTTAAACCCTTTCGTGATGGTGGCCCAACTACATGAAATTCCCTAGCTACATTTATCTACATGATGGCAAGCCCTAGATTAGTGAAGCTTGATCTATATGCCCATGACTAAAATCCTGATTGATTCCATAAATAAAATAATTGGCATTGATGGAAATATTATTGATGAAAGTACAAATACTTGATGAAGCTATCCATATTCACTCAAGGAGCTCACTATTCAAGCTACTCTTCATCCCTCTCTAAAATGAAGGCTCCCTGTCCATCCCTCTTATACGCATGAATCCAAGGACAGTCAGAAAGAAAAATGTTTTTGGGGACCTTGAAGGAATGATATCAAGATGTTCCTTTTTCCATCTTAAAGAGGACTCCTTCCTCTTTCCAACGAGCCATCATATGCCCCAAAAATCCCTGTGGTTAGAAAGATATTTCTTTTTGAAGTTGTGCAATAATTATTTTTCTTTTTGAGCCGACTTGTCCTAGCTCCTAGTGTCGGCCTACCTACAATGACGTGTATCTTCATCTTGGCTTGAAAAATATACTATATATAAGGGTTTCATAACTCATTCTAAATCATCCACCTCGGCTATTATCACATAAGTACCACAATAGCTCGGATAAAGGAAAATATAAGCACATGTATGGTTTAAATGGGTTTTGGGTCTAAATGTTTATTGCAGTAACTCAGATTATACCCTTAAACTTCAGACTGTGCAGACCTGAAGTTGCATACCTCTAAACCAAGCCTTAGATCTGTTGAGTTATCGCTACAGGACTTTGGACCTCTTTGGCAACCTTGGACAAGTTATAGGTACATGACTTCAGACCTTTTATTATTGCAGTTATCAGAGTTAAGGGTCAACACCATTGGAATTGTTTGGGTTTTCCAGATTGAAGTCTCAAGACTTTTCAGTGGTAAATATCTATTATACCTTGGAACTGTGGCATAAATTTCATAATTTAAAGTTTGAATCTGTGGGTTATTGGATTGATCTGAGGCCAGTAACAAAATGTTGTTGTATTTCATCATTTGAAGTGAAGGTTCCTGCTTAATAAGTACATATTGTCATCCTCAAGCAGTAAGAGATAGAGGCAGCCTTGAAAGCCTTTGTGCAACAATGTTCAAGCATAAATGATGTAGCCTCATATAATATTATTTGAAGTAAACATGAAAAATACCTTCTATGCTTTGTGGAGTTGACTGTCATCTTTGGAGTAGAATTGTAGAAGCCCCTTTGCAACAAATAATGAAGAGTTGACACCTTGTTGAGGCAGTCTCTAGTGCATGGTTGAAGTAGAATTGGAGGCCATCTTGACATTGTGGAGCTTCATATAGAAGGTGTTTACAACAGTCTTGAAGGTTCATTGTTTATAAAGTTTTATCTTAGCCCTAGAACAGTTTGTGCACATTTTTGGAGCAAGGTTAAAATCCTTGTAAAAGAAGTCTTAGGGAGTTGTTGTTGAAGAGTAGCATCTAGAAAGCTTGTAGAAGAAAATATTGAAGACATCCATTATTGGAGCAACCATAGAAGTTTTGCTGAAGAATACTTGAAGTTTTGGAAAGACATATTAAAGAAAATTTTGTAGACCTACCTTGAAGACCATGATGCATTGAAGCCATCATGAGGTAACCTTGGAGAAAATGTTTGGGTGTCATGAAGAGAAGTGGAGACACCTTCATGTGAAGAAAAGGTTTTCATTGATGATGTGAAATGGAGACTAAGTGATGGCATTGTTGAAGATTGTCAGGGCTCGTTGAAGAAGGATTTGGGAGCCGTGAAGAATAACCAAACATATTTTGACGAAGTGAAGTTGAGGGTTGGAGCCCAAGATTTTGGAGCCTCATAGAGACAAGGTCGGTGCCTTGGAAGATAGGGTTGGATCCCTAGAGGTTGGTGCCTCAAATTGACAAGGTTGGAGCCTTGGAAAGACCAAGTCGGTGCTTGGAACAATACAGGTTGGAGCCTGGAAGATTGGAGTCTTCATCTAGGGTTGGAGCCCTATATCATTATTGTACTTTAATTATTGTAAAGAAGAAATTAATAAAAGTATCTATCCCATAATTTTTCATTTTGTGTTCTAAATATAAGTGATCTAACTGGTAAAATTAACAATTGAAAATAAATACTTATTCACCCCCCTCTTAGTATTTCCAACAATTGGTATCAGAGCCAGTACCTTCACTCAAAGCCTAATGAAGGTTGATCATTAGGACACAAATGGAAAAGCCAAGGAAGAAAGTCTCCAATCCTCCTAAAGATGTGTCTTCCTCAACCATCGAAATTGAAGTCAATCAATTTGTGAAGGCTCCATTGTTCAATGGAAATTTTGATATATGGGAGGCAATAATGAGGAATTTGTTGAAGACTAAAGGAAATGAAGTTTTGGAATCAATGATTACTAATGACACGATGGACGAAGAATCCAAGGAGTACAATACAAGAGAAATGAAGGCAATTTTGAATGGGTTACCAATTCTGTGAAGGCCAATTTTGAAAAATGTTCGTCAGCAGAAGTCATATGGGACAAATTTCATGATCTTCACTCAAAAGGAGCGTTGAAAATGATCTCTAGTGAAGAAGATGATGGAAAACAAGAAATAAGTCTAGAATCCATCAAGGAAGCTAAAGATAAGAAAGATGAAAACAAGAAATAAGTCTAGAATCCATCAAGGAAGCTAAAGATAAGAAAGATGAAAACAAGGCTAAAGAATACCTAGAAGATGAAGAGAACAAAGAAGACTTTGAAGAAGATTTCCTGAATAAAATTATGGCTTCCATGTAAGAGATTAACAGTTTGAAAAAAGGAAAATGAGGAACTTAAGAAGAAAGCACAAGATGGAAACCAAGACAAGACAAGGAAGGAAGTTGACTTTGTCAAACTTCAAGTACAAGAAAAAGATGAGGAGCTTGCCAAAATTAAAGAGGAATTTCATCAAAACAAAAGAAAGCATCATGAAGAAGTCATATCTATGACAAATCAATTGGATAAGGCAAAGAAAAGAGAAGAAATTTTGTCAAGCCACCTTGAAAAAATACTTAAGAGCTTGAACAATATTGAAGCAGAGATTGGTCAATACAAGGAAGAAGTATCTTCTCTTAGATCTCAACTAGAAGAAGCAAGGAAACAATAACAAGGAGCTGATAAGGTGATGGAAAATTTGGAATTAATATAAGGACAAGTTAATGAAGCATAAAAGGAGAGAAACACCATGATATGCCAACTAGAAGAAAATGATGAAGAAATCTTCAAAGTAAAATTAGACATCAGCCTTCTCAAGGACCAATCATGTGAAGCAACCAAGATGAAGGAATAAATGGAGATCGATCTATCAAAGAAGGATGAAGAATGCAAGAAAATGAAAGATGAAATTGATATCCTTAAAAAGGAAGTTGATCATATGAACAAGAGCCTAATGAGCTCCCAAACCCTAGATGACATCTTGAGTCATCAAAGATATCCTCTTGATAAATTGGGTCTTGGTTATGCAGGTGAATCTTCAAACAAGAATTATGCAATCCCTAAAGCTTCAAACAACAAGGATGTGGAAAATCTTGGAAGAAATATTGATGCCCCCAGTTCCAGAAAAGGCAAAAATAAGAGTCAAGATGACGTTGTAAGAAACCCTACACCAAAAAGATATGCCGATGGTGTCAAGAATGCTAGAGGCAATAAATTTGAGCAAAGGATTCCAAGAAAAAATTATTTTAGAAGTACATAAAGGCAATCTCCATCCTCTAGGTACAAAAGTATATTTTTTGGTTATTGTTATTCTTGTACAAATTTTGGGCACATGGCAAAATATTGTAGGGCATATCACAAAGACAAATATAATGGTCCCCGTCAATCTCCTAGAAGCAATTTTGCAAGAAGAAGTCATGATTTCTTATTCATGAACAAGATGGAGTGCTTCCATTTCCATAATATTGGACATATGTAAAGTGAGTGTAACTTGACTTGGGTCCCTAAAACCATGACAACCAAGACACAGAAGAAAATTACACAAGTATGGAGAAGGAAGAAAATTGGATCCGAAAGTTTCTTAGACACTCAAGCCAACAACACATGTTGTTGATTTTATGATGACATCCTTAGCATATATTATATTCCAAGTTTCGATGATGAGACTCTGCCAAAAAGGAGATCACACATACTATTAGGGGGAGCTTGTGATTCTTAACCATTCTTATAGATGCTATCCATGAAGAAATCCTTGATGAGTCACACATAGAAAATCTTGATTGATAATATCTTGGGAGTAACTCCATTGAAAAAATTCATAAAATTATGAACATGTCTTCTGCTTAATCACCAGGCATAAATCTTTCCTTCTTGAGAAAAATAAGAGCTAGAGAATTTTATGCAAGCAGGGGGAGTTGGTTCATATCATGAATAAATGCAATCTATCATGGAACACATTGCCAAAAGGAAGAACACCATGATAGGGGGAGAAAAATACTTATGAAGAATTATTACCGATGAAGAGAAGCAACTTGATAGGGAGAGTACTTGGGCACCCTGTTTGCCATTGATGTCAAAGGGGGAGAAAATGTTGTAACGGCAAGAATATTGCCACCAATGACAAAGGGGGAGATTGTTAGTCAAGGTTGTCATTGATGTCAATATGGAATTGTTGAAGATGGAAAATATTCTTGTGACACATGCCTTAAACCATTTCGTGATGGTGCCCCAACTACATGACATTCCCTAGCTACATTTATCTACATGATGGCAAGCCCTAGATTGGTGAAGCTTGATCTATATGCCGATGAATAAAATCCTAATGGCTACCATAAATAAAATAATTGTAATTGATGGAAATATTATTGATGAAAGTACAAATACTTGATGAAGCTATCCATATTCACTTAATGAGCTCACTGTTCAAGCTACTCTTCATCCCTCTCTAAAATGAAGGCTCTCTGTCCATCAATATTATGCGCATGAACACAAGGATAGTAAAAAATAAAAATGTTTTTGGGGACCTTGAAGGAAGGATATCAAGATGTGCCTTTGTCCATATTAAAGAGGACTCCTTCCTATTTCCAACGAGCCATCATATGCCCCAAAATTCCTTGTGGTTCAAAAGATATTGATTTTTGAAGTTGTGCAATAATTATTTTTCTTTTTGAGCCGACTTGTCCTAGCTCCTAATGTTGGCCTGCCTACAATGACGTGTGTCTTCATATTGGCTTGCAAAAAATACTATATATAAGAGTTTCAGAACTCATTCTCAATCATCCACCTTGAATATTATCACATAAGCACCAAAACATCTCGGATAAAGGAAAATATAAGGCACAAGAACAGTTTAAATGAGTTTTGGGTCCAAAATTTTATTGCAATAACTCAGATTATATCCTTAAAATTCAGACTGTGTAGAACTGAAGTTGCATACCTCTGAACCAAACCTTGCATCTGTTGAGTGATAGCTACAAGAATTTGGACCTGTTTGGCAGCCTTGGACAAGAGATAGGTACAGGACTTCAGACCTTTTATTATTGCAGTTGCCGGAGTTAAGGGTCAGCACCGTTGGGCTTGTTTGGGTTTTCCAGATTGCAGTCTCAAGACTTTTCTGTAGTGAATATCTATTATACCTTGGTACTGTGGCATAAAGTTTAGAATTTAAAGTTTGAATCTATGGGTTACAAGATTGGTTTGAGGCCATAACAAAATGATGTTGTATTTCATCATTTGAAGTGAATATTCCTGCTCAATAAGTACATATTGTCATCCTCAAGCAGTAAGAGATGGAGGCAACCTTGAAAGCCTTTGAGCAACAATGTTCAAGCATAAATGATGTATCCTCATATAATATTATTTAAAGTAAACATGAAAAATATGTTCTATGCTTTATGGATTTGATTGTCATCTTCGGAGCAGAATTGTAGAAGCCCCTTTGCAGAAAACAATGTAGAGTTGACACTTTGTTGAAGCAGTCCCTAGTGCATGGTTGAAGCAGACTTGGAGGCCATCTTGACATTTTGGAGCTTCTTGTAGAAGGTGTTTACAACAGTCTTGAGGTGCATTGTTTATAAAGTTTTATCTTAGCCCTAGGACAATTTGTGCACATTTTTGGAGCAAGGTTGAAATCCTTGTCAAAGCAGTCTTAGGAAGTTGTTGCTGAAGAGTAGCATCTAGCAAGCTTGTAGAAGAAAATATTGAAGACATACATTATTGGAGCAGCCATAGAAGTCTTGATGAAGAAGACTTAAAGTTTTGGAAAGGCAGATTGAAGATAATTTTGTAGACCTGCCTTGAAGAACATGATGCATTGAAGCCATCATGAGGTAACCTTGGAGAAAATGTTTGGGTGTCATGAAGAGAAGTGGAGACACCTTCATGTGAAGAAAAGGTTGTCATTGATGATGTGACACGGAGACTAAGTGATGTCATTACTGAAGATTAAAAGGGCTCATTGAAGAAGACTTTGGGAGCCATGAAGAATAACCAAACATATTTTGACGAAGTGAAGTTGAGGGTTGGAGCCCAAGAGGCTGGATCCTCCTAGAGACAAGGTTGGTGCCTTGGAAGATAGGGTTGGAGCCCTAGAGAATTGGAGTCCTCAAGAAACCATGTCGGAGCTTGTTCCAGAGATAAGGTTGGAGCCCTAGAGGTTGGTGCCTCAAATTTACCAAGGTTGGAGCCTTGGAAACACTAAGTTGGTTATTGGCACAATACAGGTTGGATCCTGGAAGATTGGAGTCTTTATCTAGGGTTGGAGCCCTATATCATTATTGTACTTTATTTATTGTAAAGAAGAAATTAATAAAAGTATCTATTCCATCATTGTTCATTTTGTGTTCTAAATATAAGTGATCTAACTGGTAAAATTAACAATTAAAAAGAAATACTGATTCACCCCCCTCTTAGTATTTCCAACCATTCAATGTTGGATGGCTGAAAGAGGAGGATTACCAAAAACTCGTTGCTGACACATGGCACCCTATTTCTGGGGACGATGGTGTTTCTTATGCCTAGGCATTTGTTGACAATATGAAAAACATTAAGAAGGCTACTATTAGTTGGGCTAAGGAAAAGGCTACAAAAGACTCCAAGGCCCTTAGGGATATTGAAGAGATTCTTGAACATATCAACAACCATGGCGATGAGGGATATCTAGATGAAGCTTCGAGAGGAATCTTAAATGATTTGGAGCTCAGGAGAATGAAACTCCTTTATGATAAGGAAGAACAATGGAGGTTAAAAAGTTGTGCTATATGGCTAAATTATGGTGATGAAAATACTAAATTATTCCAAAATTATGCCAAGGGAAGAAAGAACTCAAATACCACATGGAATCTTGAACATCCTGAGGGAGGTGTGGCTAAATCTTTCCAAGATCTCTCTAATTTTGGGGAAATACATTTCAAGAATATTTATGGGAACTAGGAAGGGGTTTCGATTGGGGAAATTATTCAAGTGGCTCAACTATTTCCTAGATACGTAGTTGAGGGGGAAAATAATAATCTTTTGGCCCCTTTGGAGAAAAAAGAGGTTGAGTTTATCTTGAAGGCTATGCAAAAAGAAAAAAATCTGGGACCAGATGGATTGACAATGGAATTATTTCAACATTTTTTTGAACTTATGGGTGAATCTATTACAAGTGTGGTGGAGGAATATCGATCAAAGGGTTTCATCCATGGTGCCCTTAAAACGACCTTTCTGGCTCTCATTCCTAAGCAGTACTCTCCCTCCTTTTTTGATGACCTTAGACCTATCTCTCTATGTAATTGTATTTACAAAGTTATTGCAAAAACTATTTCTAATAGGTTAAAACCTTTGTTATATCGTTAAATTTATAAAGAACAGTTTGGTTTCTTAGATGGCAGGAAGATTCACGAGGCCATAGGTGTTTCCCAGGAGACTCTACATATCATTAAATTGACAAGAAAGATATGCATGATAGTGAATATTGATCTATCAAAGGCATATGATCGTATCAATTGGCTTTATTTAAGACTCCTTTTAACTCACCTGGTTTTCAAAATTGAATTCATCAATTGGATTATGAGTTGTATTTCTAATGTATCATTTGCTATACTTATTAATGGGGTTTCTTCCCCTTTTTTCCAAAACTAGAGAGGGTTGAGACAAGGGTGCCCCCTTTCTCCTCTGCTGTTCCTTCTGGAAGTGGAGGGTTTAAGTAAATTACTTAATCAGGCTAGGAGAAGAGGGGATTTTAGTGGCATTGAAGTGGCTACTAACCTCTACATATCTCACCTCTTATTCATGGATGACATTCTCTTGTTCAATAATGGGAATCAGATGGAAATTCAAAAATTGAAAAATATCTTGGATATTTTTATGAAAGCAACAGGGATGGCGATAAAAAATAAAAATTCAACCCTTACCCATGATGGCATCTCAGAGGTTGAGTTGACATGGACGTATAACTTGCTCCCTTTCAACCAGATCACTTTGGGTTCAAGCATCAAATATCTGGGTTTCTATCTGAAGCCAGACTCCTACCGAAAGAAAGACTGGTATTGGTGAGTCACAAAAACTGAAAAAAGGATTAATGTATGGAGTCATAAGTGGTTTTCAAGGGCAAGGAGGACTGTCCTCATAAAATAAATCTTAATGGAAATCCCAATCTACTGGATTTCCCTAGCCCGGGTCCCAATAGGAATCATTAATAAAATTAGAAGTATCTACAACCGTTTCTTATGGTATTGGAAGGAGGATAAGAAGACTCTCCCTTGGGTGGCATGGGACAAAATTGAAAAACCTAAGGAGTGGGGTGGTTGGGACATTAAACATCTCCAAATGTTTGCTATGTCAATGGATGAAAATTTGGGCTGGTGAATTTTAACGACAAACAATCTCTCGATGATGGTGGTAAAAGTAATATATATTATTGACCCTATTCCTGTGGACTGTTGGATTAGAATCCCTAATAAGGACATTTAAAAGGCCTCCATGATTTGGAAAGCCACTTTGCTAGCTGTAGGCCTGGTGGAGAAAACTCTGGCTTGGAGAATTGGTGATGTCGAGCAATGTAGGATAGTCTTGGACTGATGAGTGGGGTGCAACAACATATACGTTCTATCGGATGGGCTCATGGAGGCACTTGGTGATAGGGGGATCTACACTCTGAATCAATTTATAAGCTGGAAGGTACTACAATATGGGTATATTGGCTATTAGCGGAGGACCTAAGGCTTGACCTTCACTAGGAACAGGAATGGACGGGCTATATTCAGGAACTCGACCAGTTTAGAGTTCTCCTAAAATATTCTCCAAACTCTCTCTATTGGGTACATAGAAGATCAGGTTTTACTCCCCCAAATAAGGTTATGGTTACATAATGAAAAACAATGAAAGAGGGGGCCAAGAATTGTGGTTCAAGTATATGTGGAAAATGAAAGGTCTGAAAAAAACTAAATACTTTTTTCTGGTGTATTTTTAAGAGGAAGGTTCCTACATGGGATATCCTTCAAATGAGGTTTTTGAAATGGGCCGAGATGGAGTCGATTATGCCAAAATGCAGAGGAAACAATTGAAAATATTTTCATCTCATGTATTTTCTCTTAAAAATTATGGAACATACATTATCGCTCTATGACATTAAGGCTAGTTGGCATGGTGCTAATTGTAGCGAGGCTTGGAGAGATTGGTGGGAAACCTATAAAGACCAAGACTACATATGCCTCCCCCTCATAATTTTGTGGGGAATCTGGCTGTCTAGAAATAAAGGAATATTTAAGGATGTTTCTTCATCCCCCTATTTAGTGGTGGTGGAATGTGAAACTATCTTATCTTTCCTCCCCGCTTCTATCTCTTCCAAAACTCCAAGGAATGTTAGGATTGAAGATATTGATTTTGAGATTCCGTGGGCTTATTTCGATGGTGCAGCTGACAACCAAGGAGCATGTGGGGCTGGTATGATTATTCATAAAAATAAAAATTTCTCCATGGCCGCCTTGGTGGGCCTTGGAGAAGGCACAAACAACTTTTCCGAACTTCAAACGCTTAAACTCCTCATCTGCTAGCTCATTTTCTTGGACATTGATTCGGTTCAAATTCTTGGGGACTCCTTGAATGTCATAAATTGGGTTAAAAACACTCAGAGATGTAAATTTTTTTTATTACTTCCAATTATTGAAGATATTCACGCTCTAATATACATTTTGTATTGATTTATGTATGCCATATTTACAGGGAACGGAACAGGACTACTGACAGTCTGTCTAAGGACGGTCTTCAATAAATTCTAGGCACGTGGAAAATAGAGGAGAAGAATGGGTTGGTGCTTCATGTGTTAGACACCAAACCATATTGACATTTATTTCTTTATACTGTTCAGGCTATTTAATATTTACTCCCAAAATGCAATATATCCTGGATTTTTTGTATATACATCACTATTTAGGACTAGATGTAAAAATTTTACTTTTGTTTTTTTTGCTAATACTATGACATGGATAAAATTGTCTCACTCTAGAACTTTATTGGGGCTGTTTTCCCTTATGGGAGGCCTGGTTTATTTCTTTTTTGCTGTGACCATGGGGTGTTTCTCCAAAATGGATGCCCTGATCTCTTGTATGGATTATGTTTTTTGCTCTCCAAGTCATGATGATACAATGTATATTTGGTGCTTCATAATATTTGGGCTTCTGGTTTTTGTCCTGATCTGGATAGACATCTCTGCTAGCCCTTGTTTGTAGTGGGCGTTGAACTCTTAAGGAATGTTGCAACATATACAATGTAAATTTTTGTTATATATATAAAAGGTTCGATTTTTTTTCAAGGAAAAGGGGTCTCCATTAAAATAATTAATTATTTTAATAAAAAATCAACCGAGTGGAATTTTCACAAACGGTTTCTGGGTTCTTTGGAACACCATTCTCTAAGCCTCTCCACAAAATTTGGGGCTTACAGAACTTTCCAATGATACAAAAAGCGAAAAACTATATGGGCATGGTTAGATACATTAGTGTGACATTGAAGTCTATTTGTGTAAGAAAAATGACAATGAAGTATAAAAACTACTATGCTTTATAAAAATTGTCATAAATGCTAGTTTCATTAAAACAATTGCTTGTAAAATAACATTTAATTACATCTTTACATTGTTTAACATTTTGCATGATGCGTAGCCAAGGTCTCCCATCTTGTATTTATTTTTCTACATTAACCTTTAGGATTGTTAGGAATGCATTTATGGAAAAAGAAAATAATATATCGCCTATTTGAACTATCTTGCATGACCTTTAAGGTGTTGTTAATTGGTATGATAGAATAATTTAAGCAAGTAACCTCTCCTTCTAAATTGAATAGGTGTATGAGGTCGTTAGAATTGATAATGTTGAATAGAAGGGTCTAAGCAACTCAGTTCTCTTTTGAACTATTTGAAATCATATGCCCAATAAGAGAAAAGACATATTATTTAATCATGAATGCATTTTCTATTTAATTGTAAAAAAATTTGTCTCTTTATGTTGACATGGTTTTTACCTACATTAAATGTAGGGCCTCTCATGAACGAGTTAAGTTATTTGACAGTTGGAGAAATATATTAATATTTACCTTCCATTAGAAATATATTACTATTTACCTTCCATTATAAATATATTACTATTTTATTCTTTTTCAAATTATAAATTTAAATATATAAAGGAATATGCAAAACATAGAACCCTAATTAATCTTAAAGTAAACCAAACCCCAACCAATTCTATCAATACTATAAAATTTGATAAGTGCACATGAAAGTGATTTTTGGTTGGTCTGTCAACCCAACTACTTTCATTGAGCCCCTATGTTTTCTAATCTTCATCTTAGCCATCGCTTCTTCTTGTGTCTCTAGTGGAAGTGGTGATCTCATGGTCCTCTTATTTGTTTTTTCTATTCTATTTACTTATGGAATGTGATGAACCCTTAATGGAATTCTCAATGAATTCCAAAAAAAAATAGGATTGGAAGCGTATATACAAGAAAATATTGTGGAATTTAAATTCCTGGTTCCCTCTCTATGCATCATCCATGGCTTAGCTGTCTTGCCACTAAACATGAATCATAGTGATCTATCAACTAAAGTTCATATTTTCTCTTCCAAGCATCACAAGAATCCTATATTGCACATAAAATTCTAGATCATTGAAATAGATTCCACTTGGAAATTTCCTGAAAAGGTCAAGGCCCATTTGTTAATCTAGAAAATCAAGTTTTTGTATCATCCTTGACTGGACATCCTTGAAGAAGACAACACCTCCTAACGTTTTCATATTATCTTAAATTTTTGGAATGCACTATTCTTTTTGTTTTTTGAAGTTTCATATTATCTTAAATTTTTGGAATGCACTATTCTTTTTGTTTTTTGAAAATTGTACCTCCTAATTTTTTTATAAAATATGTAAAAATGATGTTTTGGTTCATGGGAAAAACAAGCATTTGGAATGAAGAATCATGGAGAGATTCTCTCTTGATATCGATGGAATGTAAATTATGAGTTTCATACTCAACGATTTTAATACAAAATTCACTATTATTGTTAAAAAGAAAACAAAAATCATTTCCAAACACTTATAATACTGCAAAAGACTTCTACTAGATCTAACACAATCGAGTTGTGCCAATAATAAAGTCCACAGTGGATTTATCGTTATCACACTTGAAACTCTTAACCTTATTAGATTAGGTGTATGTTTGAAATATTTAAAACATGAGATAAGGTAATACGAATTAAACATATGGAAATAGTATGAGTTATATGTAAATGATAAGCATATTTTGTTATCATAATTAATTTGAATGTAAATGTTATGAAACTAGCTCCCAAAATAGAAGAAAAGAGAGATCAACGCCTTAGAAATCAGCCACTTAGAGGGGAAAACGCCTTTACATTTCATAAATAAAAAATTCTTTGATGATTCAAATGAAAAAACCTCATTTCTATATATAGGAGTCCATGGGGTCACAATATAATCCTAGCCGACCTAACAATAATAATGTAAGGGCACTACAATAATAAAAGTGGCTTTTATGGGGCACAATAATAACAATATGGGGGCTACATGGGTACAAAAATAATAGTAAGGAGGTTACACTAACAACAATAAGGGGCTATAGTAGTAATATAGGGACCTAACATGCCCCTCTC
The DNA here is from genome assembly GCA_034641835.2 of Pinus albicaulis. NCBI lineage: Eukaryota > Viridiplantae > Streptophyta > Pinopsida > Pinales > Pinaceae > Pinus > Pinus albicaulis. The sequence goes on along the minus strand of CM076578.1, from coordinate 404,888,000 downwards.
CTTCAAAAGAGTGTTGTCCTCAACACTTGAGTAACTTTGAATGCTTCTGTATAAAATTCATTTCCTCACATGTGGAATATTCAGTGGGTAAGTTCTTCCACTTGATGAGATACTCTGAAATTGATCAATTTCGTAGTTTTCGAGTTCTTGTTTTCGTGATTGCTTCAAGTTCCACTATGATTTTTCCTTCCTCATCAAGTTCTGGCAATATTGTTTGATCTGGAAGTTTGTCACCTATAACCTTCTTTAAGCATGAAACATGGAAAAGTGGGTGCACTCAAGAAGAAGCAGGAAGCTCCAATTTGTACTCCATAGTGCCAATATTTTGCAACACCTTGTAAGGACCATAGTAATTTGGTGATAATTTAGTATCCTTATTAGCTTGCTTGAGGGACATTTGTTTGTATGGTTGTAGCCGTAAAAATATCCAATCTCCTATATCAAAACTTCTCTCATTGTGATGTTTATTTGCTTGTTGTTTCATTCGATTTTATGCCAAGTTTAGGTTATCCTTTAAGAGTTGGAGAACTTGTTGTTGATGCTTGATGTGATCTTCCACTACATGAACCATATAATTTTCTCTTAAAGATGATGTGATAGACAGTGGATGATATCCATAAAGTGCCATAAATAGGGTCATTTTTGCTGCAGTATGGAAGGAAGTGTTATACCACCATTTAGCCAGAGGTAACCACTTGACCCATTGTGTTTGTTTATCAGATAAAAAACAACGAAGATGTCCTTCCAAACATTTGTTCACTATCTTAGTTTTCCCATAGGTTTGAGGATGATAAGACGATCTATGAGCTAGTTGAGTACCTAGAAAAGAAAATTATTCTGTCCAAAAATTTCCAGTAAAAATGGGATCTTTGTTGCTTACAATAATCTTTGGGTTTCCATGTAGCTTTTGAATTATTTCCAGAAATAAATTAGTGACTGTACTTGTTTTAAATGGATGAGATAATGCACAAAAGTGTGCATACTTAGTAAGTCTATCAACTACCACCATGATTACACTCTTTTGTTTGGACTTAGGTAAACTTGTGATAAAATCCATTGAAACCTCCTCCCAATGTTGACTTGGAATGGATAAATGTTGTAGCAGAACCAAGGTCTTAATTGTCTCAACTTTATTTTGCTGGAAAACCAAACATTCTGCTGCAAACTTTTTAATATCAGATTTAAGCCATCCCAAAAAAATTCTTTCTTCACCCTATGGTAAGTTTTTAAAAATCCCTAGTGTCCTTCTAAGGGAGAGGTGTGCAATTCCAAAAGAATATTTTATTTTATTTTGGAATTATTACAAAGATATAAGTGATCTTTGTACCATAATGAATCATTTTTCCAACTAAATGTATCAGATGTACTAGGATCTTGCTGCAACTTTTGAATGGGTGTCCACACTTCTTCGTCATTCTTCCATTCATCCCCTGCTTCAGTTATTCAATCTGGTTGGATAATAGAGGTGGCACAAAGCAATGCTTCCATCTCTTCATCCTTTCTTGAGATTGCATCTGCAACAACATTTAGATTCCCTTTTTTGTAGATGATTTCAAAGTCATAACCCAACATCTTTGTGACCCATTTTTGCTACTCTTCTAAAGATAGTCTTTGTTCCAAAAAGTATTTAAGACTATCATGATCAATTTTTACCTTGAAGTGTATTCCCATTAGGTAAGGCCGCTGTTTCTTTAGTGCATGTAGTATTGCCAACATTTCCTTCTCATAAATAGATTTTTGTAAATATTTTCCTTTGATTGGACGAATTTCAAAAGCAATGAGTCTTCCTTCTTGCATTAAAACAACACCCATTCCATTTCCCGAGGCATTTTGTGAAGTCTGGCACAACTACTACCAGTGCTAGGCACATTGCCTCTTTAATATGTTCAAAGGCCTTAGTTGCTTCAGGAGTCCATGAAAATGCATATTTCTTCAATAATGTTGTTATAGGTGTTTCTATTCTCCTATAATTCATAACAAACTTGTGATAATACCCTGTTAACCCAAGAAATTCTCGCAACTGCTTTATGGTTGTGGGGAATTTCCATTCCTTAACGACTTTAATTTTGTTAGGCTCTACCTTAACACCCTCCTGAGATACAATATGATCGAGATATTCCGCCTCTTGTAATCCAAAGAAACATTGGAGGTTTTTGCATATAATTGTTTCTCCTCTAATAGATTGAGCACTCTATCAACATGTTGAACATGATCCTTCCAAGACCTGTTGTAGATTAGTATATCATTAAAAATACTAACACAACTTTTCTAAGGAAGGCTTTGAAAATGGAATTCATCAACCCTTGAAATGTAGAAGGCACATTAGGCCAAAAGGCATGACCAAAAATTCATAATGATCCTCATGAGTTTGAAATGTTTTTTTCGGAATATCTTTAGCCTTAATTGTAATTTGATGATATCCTGAATGAAGATCCAACTTGGTAAAATAAATTTCTCCATGTAATTCATCCAATTATTCATCAATCATAGAAATGGGAAATTTATCTTTAATAATGAGCCTATTGAGCTCCCTATAATCTGGACACATGTGCCATGATCCATCCTTCTTGTGCACCAATAATACTGTAGCAGAGAAAGAACTTTGACTATGTTGAATTAAACTAGCCTCTAACAATTATGCAGTCATACGTTCAATTTCGCTCTTTTGGACATAAGGACATATGTAAGGCCTGATGTTTGGAGGTGTTATCACTCCAATAATTCTCAAGGGTTGCAAATATTTTTGGTTTAAATACTACTATAGGTAACCACAAACCTACTTTTAATCTTAGGATCTAGCCTTCCTAATGCTCAGAGATGGCTCTCTCTATGTGATTTATCTTTGTTGTTTTTAGTTGATTTTAGGCTAGTTATGTAAGTTTAATTGGAATTTTGATTTTGGGTTTGGTTTGGTTTGGTTGTGGAATCACTGATTCAGATGGATAGATGCAGGTATGTATTCCTTTGGGCTAACAGAGTCAATGTGTCAAGCATTCAGAGCAGAATCAAGGTTCTAAAGGGAAGTGTTCATAGGGAAAGATAGCTGAGTAACTTCAGATCTTTAGGATGGATGATGAAATGGTTTCAATCGGGATGAGAGAGCAATCAAGAATTCTTAGATTTGGATAATGAAGGAAATGACAGAGGTCAATCAAAACTATGGAGCAATTAAGAATTCCCTAATCTGGATATCAATAGAAAACATGAAAATGACATAGCAGTTCAAGACAGAGTGTTTTTAAACATATTCTAAAATAATATTCCTGTTATACATTTAGATTTAGAAAAAATGAAAGTATGTGAAAACTTTAGATAATAACAAAGAACAATTGAGAATACTTCACTAAAGTGGCTCAACACATGAATCCTGTAATATAATGCCTTTATTGCTCAATCCAGTCTGCTGACTTGAAAATGGTATAAAGAACCCTCTAGTTCAGATCAGTACATCTATAAAAATGTTTAGTAATTCACAATCCACACTCAATACTTTGAAATGTGAAGTATTTATACAAAAACTCTTACAAAATATCCTAAAACAAACTTATGAATTATTCAAGGAAAAATAAACATCTTCACGCAAGAAGATAGAGACAACTATCTAACTATTGCAAGCTGTCCTTGATTTTATTGATTTGGCTGTTTTCTCTTTGACCTTTTGCTGATTTGTTTCTGGCTGTTGCTCAATGAAGGCTACTGTTGAGTGTACTTTACACGACTATTTATTTACTTTATGTTTTGACTTTAACCATCTGACTTTCGTTTGATACACTTTAAACTCTGATACTCTTTACTGTAACTATTTTTTTTTCACTTTAAACTGACTGCTCTGTCTTAACCATTACTGCTTTCAAAGTAAATCAATCAACTTCTCCCAATCTTCTGCATCTGGTAACTTTATCTTCACCATTCTTCTGAATTTCTCATCAGCCTCTGTTTACTCTGAAAAAGTAGGCTTGTTAATGAATAAATGTTTTACCTCATGTTGTAGGTAAAAGAGGTTCTCAAAACTCTTATAGAGTACTTTCCCTGTTGGAATTCCTTGCATGGCCGAGTTATTGGTTTGTTCCTTTGCCACTTCTCTGATTTTCTTATCATAATCCTCTTGTTTCATCAATCTGTCATTAATAACTAGAGGATTTGGAAGGCCTTTCTGCCTCAAAACATCAAACTTCATCATGAATATGGTTATGGAAATCTCCATGTTCTGACATTTTTCTTATAGCTATACCATTAAATTTCTCTTTGAAATCACCTTCCTAACTTCTAGGATTGTTTCTGTCCTATGAATAATTTCAATTTGCTCTAATTCTTGCTTATTATTGGAATTAAGAAACTTGATGATTTCATTAGCCTCTTCTGGCATCTTTCCAAGTTCTTCTTTGATTTTTTGGATGGCTTCATTTGCTGATTTGATGAGATATTTATGCTCATAAATGACTTGAATGGATGGCCAAATATAATTGACAGATTCAATGATATTGGCCCATAACTACTGCTTGGCTTGTGCCATTGGTTCTTTTAATGTTAGTTCTTTCTCTAATTTCTGCAATTTCTCATTCAACCTGTTTGTCTTATGTACTTCACTCTTGTGCATAATCTGAACTAGTTTCTTCTCATCCTCTAGAATTTTCAACTGTTCTTTAAGTCTGTTGATTTCATTTGTCTAGATGGACATTTCTTGCATTTCTTTAACTAGTTTACCTACCTCATCACTAGGGTGTGCTGTTGCTGTAGATGACTCTGTTGCAAAAGTAGTTGCTGATGTAACAAGAAGTACCGTGGATATTGGAATTGATGTAGCCAATGATTCTACTAATGTAGAAGGAACAACTGTAGTGATTGTAGGAATAACAGTGATAGGGATTTCTTCTGACCTAGCCTTTTTCTCTTGCACTAACTTGTCCATCTCATTTTCCTTTTCTTTTAATTGGGTAGTTAATTGAAGAATGAGGTTCATCATCTCATATTTTTTTTCTTCATTCTCTAACACTCCCTTTGCTTATGGATGTTCAGTAGAAGGCAATTTGAGCTGTTTCTTTAATGCAACAATGTCTGCATTATTTTTCTTTATGAGCTCATCTGCATCTTTGAAATTTGTTGGATCATATCATACTTCAATAACCAAATTTTCTAGAGATTTAATTCTATTATCCTTAGCCTGTGAGGATGGTTTTTCTAATTTTAGATGACCTCTTATGTTTTCAAGAGTGTTTTGCAGCTTCTATACACTCATGGCTTTTATTGTCATGGTAGAATATAGCATTTCAACAGTTTTCTTGTGAAATTCTATTTGGTTAATTGGATAAAGACATTTTTCTTGAAATTCATAGGATGTATTTATATAATCTACTGATGATTTGGGATGCTTCACTGTGGGCTATAAGAAAGTCATCTACATCTTCCTAGTCTTGTAGTCAGACGAAAAAATAAACTTGCTTTGGCCACTAGGTGACTGCTTCCAGTATTGGGTATATGTATCAGCCTTTAATGCCTCATTCCTAATCTTGATTTCCTTGTACTTTTGCATAATATCTTGCTCTTTTTCTGCTATCTTACTGGGTGAAGACACTTCAACACTATGCTGCTTTTGAATAATATTTGTGTTAGATGTTGAAGGCTGGTGAGTTTCTTCAGAAACTGTAGGAGGTGCATTATCTTTTACCACTGTATCTGTATCTATGACTCCAATAGTTTCCACTTCTTCATTTACAAGATTTAATTTGGGGTTCTTCCTGTACATCCGTTTGAACTTTGGTTTAGTGGTATTTTCAGCTGAGTATGATCCTTCTTCTCTGACTCTTTTAGAGTTCCTATCCTGTGGGGTTGGAGTCTGCAAGGTGGAACTAGTATCACCTTTCTTCTCTGCCTCTTTCAAAGTGTTCTCCAACCATTCAGACTGATTGGAGTACTTCTCTATGTCTGTATTAGATTCATGTACATAAGGAGTTAATTTACATTTGACTCTTAAATTGCTTACAGCTCCTAAAGGATCATAATACCATTGGAAACTTTGAATGAACTTAAATTCCTGCAAATATTTTTCAGCTTCTTGACCTGCATCTTTACTGTTGCAAATAAAAGGACCAATTTGATTCTTTATCTTAAACTGTGTCTTCTTTTTGGCTGACATGAAATTTATTCCATCAAATTTAAGGATCTACCTGATATATTCAAGTGCAAATACCTCATTGGGAGGTATTTGGGCAGCTTATATGGAAAAATATTAGATCCATATACCCTAATCTCTGTGTGGTTCTGATAAAGGTACCAATCTCCTGTCCTACTGTGTTCTGATAACTACAATACCTTTTTAATCTCATCACTTACTCTTGTTTGACTGCTGCTGTTCAACATGTTGACAATAGGATGGATGAATGTGTTAATGAAGTCTGTATATGTGAACTCTGTGGAGTCTTTCCTTATTAAGGAAGTCCAAAAGATAACTGACTGTGGATTACCTTCAACATCCAATTTTTGAAAGTTGATGGAAAATATTTCAGCTTGGAAGTATAAAAACATGTGGAATAAGACAGATGAATACTTGAAAACACCTTCTTTGGGCATTTTAACATGCTGCTCATGAATTGTATCAGCAAGGTACTAGGAAAAATTGAATATGGTAGCAAGAGGCTGACTAGGGGTGAAAATAGACAAGAAACCTAAGACTGAAGCATCAACATTCTCATCAGTGAAATAATCCAGAATAAAAGATGGCATGCTAATAATATGCCTGGTTCTCTCAGAAAATATAGTTGCTGGATAAGGAGGGTTTGTCTTGGGAGTTTCTACTGATGAAGGAATGAATGTTTGGAATATCTGGAACCTCTTGGGTAAGTCCAGATTCAGGTATAACTGTGTGAGGGTCTCAATAGACAGAGGGGTTTCATCAGGTCTAGGTTGAATTTACAACATCTGATTTATTGATTTAGCTATGATGGTGAATAAGATTTCTTTACTAGGGGTTACAATGGCTCTTTGATCAGGGAAATAACAAGTTTGGCAAAGTCTAATGACCTCTGTACACTGGAAGGTCTGTGGGATAACATACTTGGGCAAATTGGATTCCCAAAGGAAAACATCCTCAGCTTGGTCAATTGATTTGTCATGGCTCCAGCAATGGAGCTCAAGAAGTTTAAACTTAGTGATAGGGTCACTAATTTTGAAGTCTCTGTTTGCTAAGGGAGTGTGTTCCACATCTACAACTGGAGGTGGTAGGGGATTGACAATTACAATACCTTGGGAAGACATATTTATTAATTTTAATCAATTGATTACTCTTTTGGTTTACAAAAATATGTTCAGGCTTTTAGGAGCACCTCTGAAAGTTATTTACAGTTTGCAACAGGGTTTGGGATGAAACAATGGCTTTTCATCTGGTCTACAATGCTTGAATTGATCACATAATTAGTCTCTATGATAAAAAATGGTTTTAGGCCTTAAGAATTCTATGAAAATATGTCTAGGGTTTGCAGAAAAAGGATTGGGAAGCAACAGGTCTTTCTTTTGGTCTGTAAAGGCTCCTAAACTGATTCAATTACTATTTACTTTCTTATAGCTTAGCACAAGCCTTGGTATTTTTAGGAATACTTGGAGAATGAAGGATTTTCTATTTGCAGAAAGGTTCTTTGAGGCAGCGGGAGACTTTTTGAGGCTTCGGTTGTCTTTCTACTATTTAAAATAGGTTATGTAGTGCCTTTGGGAGCAAGAGTCTCGATTTTTGGTGCAAAAGGGATTAAAAACAAGTTGGTAGATATTCTTTAGCTTTGGAATAGGTCGGAAAAGGCTCTTTTTGGGAAAACCATAACATAATAAAGGCTCAAAGGCTCAAAGGGAGATCTGATGGTTTTTTAACCAGCATTAATTAAACTTTGGGTACGTGTTAAATTAAAAAAGGCAGGACGATTTTCCTAACGAGTGAAAAAGAGGATTTTGGTTTTCGCATCGACAAAAGGTGGTAGGTGGTATGTTTGGGAGGGATGTGATGCAATAGAAAGTTTCCATGTTGTAGGGAGTGGGGACGTGAAAACTAATCATATCGAAAGGTTGGAGTGATGTTAAAGATTGAGCTGTAGGGCGTGCAATAGGATATATTGACCATTGGATCTGGGGAATAACGATCGAACGAATGGGCGAATGCGCAAGATCTGTTGGGGATTTGATAGGCGTGGGGCATAGCTCTTAAGTCAATGTGATGGGATATGTGTAATACATTCATTGGATTAATATTATAAATGTTTGGGATTTAAATAATAGGCGGGGTTATAGTAAGTGGGCTCGAAATATATCAAATGCAGGGAAATTAAACTATAAGTTATAAATAAAATTAGGGGTTGGGGATAATGTATATAACTAAGTGGGATTTAAATACATACGGGTTAAAGGTTTAATGGGAGTTAATATATAATGGTGGTTAATAAAATATACAGGCAGGAATTTTAATATGTGCGGGAGTATTTAAAAATACACTAAGAACAAAGTGTTTAAAACTAATATCGGGAATAATTTATCAATGTGGGTCCCGACATATTAATTTAACTTTAGATTTAGGATAAGTGTATTTTTAGGGGTTTCTTAATGAAAATGGAAGTTAATAAAGGGTTTTTACTTTTCCAAAGGTAAATATGCTTTTTAACTAAGGAAAATGGGTTTGGAAGGGAACAAAAGTGAAGTAAGGGGAAAGGGTTAAAATGAAGGGGAGGGATATTTTTACAAAGGAAATGAGTTTAAAAGGAAGTTATTAATATGAAATGACCAATTTCTACTCTCCATGCCTTGTGAAACTTGCTTTTTCCTACCCATCATCTACCCTAACATTTTTTCTTAATTTCTTTGGGTGCATTTGAGCTTCCAAACCCTTTTAATTTTTCTTTTAAAAAAAAACTATCTAATTCTAACCTTATTACTTCCAATGGCTTAGATTAAACTGTTGAGATCATTTATTATTCTCTACCTAAATATTGATCTACCAATGTTAAACAGTTTGGCTAGATCTTTATTCTCTATCTATCAGCCTGAAATTTAAACCATGAATAATCAAGATTATGTTGTTTGACTATCATGGATTGTGGCATTTTTGACAAGCTGCACACAATATTGTTTTCAAAGTAAAGTAAAATGTAGTGTCATTTGAATTTGAATCACTTTCATGATCTATTTTTATCTCTTTTTTGTTGGGGATCATTTTTTATATTCTTTTTTGATCTTTTTCATTTATTCCTTCGATTTTTCTTTTAGGAATTTTACCCTCTTTAAATTTTTTAATATTGAATTTTTTTTTTTGCAAAAAGCAAAGTATGTACATATTAAAAGACTAATCATAGTCGATTCAAAATTATGAATCCTATTATTATAGGACCCTAACAAGAGGAACAATTCCTGGAATCAAATAAATAGCATGATCATGATCATGAATCAGTGGGAGTCGTTTGGGAGTTTCAAACACCTTTGAATGATAGTCCAAGGCTTTTTGGAGATTTGGAGAAATAGATGACTTTGATGTTGGAACTTCTAGTGAGCATGATTGTGAAATTACGCCTCGTTGTAATTTATTCAGAAGATTTTTCATGACATTAAAGCTTATTATCTTTTCTGGCTTCCCTGTGATACTCTGTAATTCAAATACCTTTCCTTCCGAAAAAAAATTCAAGAAAAGTTCTTGAAAATTAAAAGCTACCATCCCCAAAGATTGTAATCATTTTACTCCTAGTACAACATCAAAACCTCCCATTGGAATGGAAAGCATTGGAATATTCAATAAATATCCCCCCATGGTTAGCTTGATATTATGACATTTTCCAAAAAAATTTATAGTTCCTCCATTTGCAACATTCACTTGACACTCTAGTGTTGGGTATAGGAAGAAATTAAATTCCTTGGCTACCTTACAATGAAGAAAATTATGGGTACTACACAAATCAATCAACACTACTACATTTTTCTTCTTGATATGTCCTTCTATCTTGAGAGTTTGAGAAGTGGTAATTCCTGCCAATGCATTAAAGGATATGGTCAGACTCATTTATTCTTTCTCTAGGGTTGTTTCATGGTGTATATCCTCTTATTTTGAATTTTCTTGTTCATTTTATTCCTCCTGCTCACAATTTATGTAAAATAATTTCTTCTCAACACACTTATGACCTTTAGTGTATTTTCTATCACAATTGTAGCAAAGTCCTTTTGCTCTTTTTTATTCCAATTGTTGTGGTGTCAACCTTGTAGGTTGTGGAAGTCTTGGAGTTGCAACACTTCCATATTTATAAATGTGAGTGGTAGGATTCCTTGTCGCCATAATTTTACATTCAATTTTTCTTGCCAACTTGAATGCCTTCTCCAATGAATCAGGTTCCCAATGGCGAACCTCATGTTTGAGGTTATCCTTTAAATTCCCTAGGAAGACATCAATCCTGTTTTATTATGGAATATTAAATTTTTGGAAGTCCTCAATATGCTCCACCACTGAACCCTTTTGTTTTAGATTTATCAATTGGCTAAATAAGGTTTTTCTCTTTGTATCCTCATAATGTGCTATAATTTCCTCCGTAAAAATTGACCAAGTGATAATTTTTTTACGGGAGAAAAGCCATTGATACCATACAAATGTATTTTGTTCCAAATATAAAGTTGAAATGTGTACAATTTGTGTGTTTTTCACATTATGGAGATCAAAATATTGCTCCATTTGTAATATCCACGTTACATGATCCTTGCCATAAAAATTCCTCATATCGATCTTTGGAATATGGTGGGTTTTCAATCCAACATTAGAGTTTATGAAATCAAAATCAACATATATTTTGTTCTCATCATGAGTTTCCTCTACTACCTTTTCACCATTAGGAATAATTTCTTGTACCAAATTTGTCAAACCTTCCTTCAAATCTTCCATATATGCTTTTAGATAATTCTTCATGTCTTCCATGTCGTCTTTCATTTTTTCGTCGGTGTCATCCATTTTAGCTTCCATGCCTTTCATACCATTATTCAAACCATATATCTTAGCTTCCACACCTTTCTTCAAACCATCAATCTTAGCTTCCACACCTTTCTTCAAAACTTCCTTTTCATTTTTTGTTGCTCTTTGCGAGAGTGAAATTTGGTGAACTTGCTCTTTTAATTTTGATATATCATGTTTCACTTCTTCCTCTTCATGAGTCATAGTAGAGTATTCTGAGGGCTTAATGGGTGATGAATTATTTTTAGGGGGAATTTTAGAACTGAATACTGATATATATGTTTCAATATGCCCTTGGAATCACTTCAAACTGATTTTTCAAACAAGACTTATGCAATTCGAAAAAAATATACACATTTTTCTTGATTTTAAGGAGCTTGATATTGAATTTTATGAAACCAGCTCCAAAAATAGAAGAAAAGAGAGATAAATGCCTTAGAAGTCAACCACTTCGAGGGGAAAACCTCCAATACATTACATAAATGAACAATTCTTGGATGATACAAATGAACAAAACCTCCTTCTATATATAGGAGTCCATGGGGCCACAGTAATCCTAGCCGACCTAATAATAATAATGTTAGGGAAAAATAATAACAATATTGGGGTTACAACGGTAAAACAATAACAATAAGGGGGCTAGACTAATAACAATAAGGGACTAAACTAGAAATATAGGGACCTAACATGCCCCTCTCCTTCAAAAAAGTGTTTTCATCAATGCTTGAGTAGCTCTGGGTGTTTCTGTATAAAATTATCATCCTCCCATGTATAATCTTCAGTGGGTAAGTTCTTCCACTTGATGAGATACTCTGGAATTGATCGATTTTGTGGCTGTCGAGTTCTTATTTCCGTGACCGCTTCAGGTTCCAATATGATTTTTCCTTCCTCATCAAGTTTTGGCAATATTGTTTGAACTGGAAAATTTTCACCTATAACCTTCTTTAAGCATGAAACATGGAAAACTGGATGCACTCGTGAAGAATAAAGAAGCTCCAATTTGTATGCCATAGTACCAATATTTTGCAACACCTTGTAAGGACCATAATACTTTGGTGATAATTTATTATCCTTCTTAGCTTGCTTGAGGGAGATTTGTTTGTATGGTTGTAGTTGTAAAAATACCCATTCTCCTACATCAAAACTTCTCTCACTGCGATGTTGATCTACCTGTTGTTTCATTCGATTTTGTGCCAAATTTAGGTTATCCTTAAGAGTTGGAGAACTTCTTGTTGATGCTGGATGTGTGTTACACTGAAATTTGTCACCATGACATTGAGTTGTCTATATGGGTTCATCATTACCTATTTAATACTTCCTTAGAAGTCTAAAAACATAAAGTTCCCCAAATCAAGTATTGGAATTGGAAGAAGCTCTTAAAAGTCCTAAAAAGCATACTCCCGCACTTTTCCTAGTCATTCCATGCAGTACCGCAAATAATTGTTGTAAAAACTGCGGTACATCCTGCATGTAAATCTCATTAAAACTGTGGACCCCCATAAAAGGTAAAAAAAGAGAAAATTAAGTTCTAGAAGCCCAGCTGGTTGAATATTCTCCCAGCTAGGGCCTTCAAGAAGCATTATTTGGTCGAGCTTCCCCCCTTCCATTCATGAACCATTATCCCTTCATGAATGGAGTAATCACTTGGTTTTTGGAGATAAAATCCCATGATGAGAGGGCTTTATCCCTTACTTTTTGGAGTTGAAACTACCTCCCTTCTACTATAAATTGAGGCCAAGCTTCAGTCTCAGGGGTAGATGATAGATGGTATTTTGTACTGAGTGCTTGCTTATTTCTTTGGAGAGAGTACTTAGAACTCATAGTTTTGAGAGGAATTGTAGAGTGAACATACCCTCCATATTCTGCATCATTGGCATGAGAGAGATTACAAAATCATGGCCATAGCTTTATGCCGATAAAGAGAGTCGAGGTCTTGTCAAACTAAGGAAAATGGCTGTTCGGGACCCCGGAAGAACCTGTACGAACATCAAGGCGTCACGGTTGTAAGGTTTCTTATTTTGTTCAAAGTTAATACAAATGGATTCTATTTTCCCATTAAGTTGTTCATGTATCTTTTGGATAATTTAATTCTTGGATTCCTTGATCACTAAGATAGATTTATGCTTTTGAATTATTATATCTCGCAGATGCTTGTTAATCAAGGTTGTCATTGATGTCAATATGGCATTAACCAAGATGTCAATATCACATTGTTTGTGATGGAAAATTCTTATGATGTGTGATGTTGCCTAAATTTCCATTGATCATCATACCTTAATGATGATGTCCTTACTCTTAATAAGGAAGTCTAAAGATGTCATGTCAACCATGTGCCTATGATTGATTCTCATAGTGATCTAGCCTTTAAGTGCCAATGATGTATCTAATATACAAGCCCTTGATGACAATGATGACATATGGAGACTCACCTACATGAATGACCTTTACATTGATGAACATATATCTCATGATGGGCTCTCTAGATGGAAATTAATGGATGCCCACTATGACATGGTTGGCAGCCATGAGATTACAAGCACTATCATGACATGCATAGACACGGCGATGATATTATTGGTGACAAATGACATGGACATATGGACACGAATGGACCTCACCATACTTAATTTATATACTTGTTACTAGCGGATAGCATTACACCGGGAGAAGCTATTACCAGGTCATTTCTAAGGTGTCCTAATCACCTTCTGCACTAAAAATTCCAAACAGTCATAAAGAAAATTATTTTTTGACATCTTGAAGACATCATTTCACTATGGCTCATTCACTATCTTATAGAGGACTATTTCCTCTTTCCAACGAGCCCTCACTCAGCCTCCAACACCCAATAGTGTAATATAAATTAATTTTTTAAGTTAATATATCATATTTTTTAAAAATCTAGCTGACCTATACATAGTTATTCATGTCGGCCTCTCTCCATGAGACGTGTATCTTCATGAAGGGTCGAAATATAGTATTAATTGACGTTGAAACACCTCATTTTAGAATAAAAAATTTTCGGTGATTTCCCAGAGATGAGATACAGAACTGTAAGAGGCTGAGAAGACATAAATTCACTATTTTGGGTTAAAAGATTTCTGTTTGGGAAATTTTCTTAAAACTATATACTCTTGTGAAGGCACTAACTAGGAGCTTGGACTACAGAACCACAGACCTGCGGATCTAAAACTTCGGACTTGTAACCTCTCTGTAATTTTGGGTCAGTATAAACCACTACAGGAACTGACCTTGGGTTTTCTAGAACACCTTATCTCTGCACCTCTTTTTCTGTACCAAACCTCATTTTAGGATCTCAGAATTTGAGAACACTCTCTTAAAGGAGCACAGTCATCATTGCATAAGACTGCTACTAGTATAGTAGCTCTATTTTCTAAAAATTATAGTTCATAATTATTGACAGTATTTTGAGCATCATTTGAGGTTTTTGAAGAAGTGACTTTGACATCACCTCAAGACAAAATTGTAACAGTTTTTGAGAAGAACATGAAAAAACTAGAAGAGCTGTTGGAACTGATCTTGAAGAAACCTTAAAGCAGTATATGTTGAAGTGAATTTTGAGCTGCCTTTGGGACATTCTTAAGCACACAATATTGACATTGTTTGAGGATTGAAGTAGTACTTGGAGCAGCCTATTAAAGAACCCTTGAAGCACTTAAAGACATTTGATAAACAAAATAGAACCTATGGTCTTCTCTGGAGCAAACCTTGAGAGGAATTCTAAAAGGCCTTGATTGAGAAACTAATGGAGGAATCTAGTGATTGATTTATTAAAGTCTTTGCAGCTGCTTAAGAGAATTGAAGTGAAGCATCTTTAAAGATCTATTGAAGCCTTGATAAGGCCTAGAGAAAAAATTATTGAAACATCCTTGTTTACACTGGTGCATTATTGAAGGGAATTAGAAGCATAATTTGAGGCCTGTGTGAAGACAATCTTGTGATCAAATTTGAAGAACATTGTTGAGGAACTGTAGTGGAGTTAACCTTGGTTTTAAACAAGGTTGAAGTACTCTTGAAGGAGTAGTGATTTTTAAGATCTCTTTGGAGCTTATTGATGATACATTGGACCTGATATTGAAGACATCTTGTTGATAAGCTTTAAATGATCTTGATGAAATTACTGGAAATCATGATGCATTACTGAATTCATCATGAGTTGAAATTGGAGAAATTGTTTGGGTATGATGAAGAGCAGCAATGACACCTTATACGAAGAAAAGGTTGTCATTGATGACGTAATGTGGAGACTACAATGAAGATTTAGTGAAGATTGTCAGGGCTCATTGAAGAAGATTTTGGGAGCCGTAAAGAATAACCAAAGATATTTTGACGAAGTGAAGTTGTGGGTTGGAGCCTAAGAGGTTGGAGCCTCATAGAGACAAGGTTGGTGCCTTGGAAGATAGGGTTGGAGCCCTAGAGGATAAGAGTCCTCAAGAGACCAGTTTGGAGATTGTACCAGATATAGGGTTGGAGCCCTTGAGTTTAGTGCCTCAGAATTGACAAGGTTGGAGCCTTGGAAATACCAAGTCGGGTCTTGGCGCAATACAGGTTGGAGTCTTGGAAGTCAAAGTCGGTGCTTGGAAAATACAGGTTGGACCCTGGGAGATTGAAGATTGGTGTCTTCATCTAGGGTTGGAGCCCTACACATATTTTACTTGATTTATTGCAAAGAAGAAATTAATAAAATAATTTATTCTTATTGTTCATTTTGCGTTCTAAATATAAGTGATCTAATTGGTAAAAATAACAATTGAAAAGAAATACTGATTCACCCCCCTCTCAGTATTTCCAACAATTGGTATCGGAGCCAGTACCTTCACTCAAAGCCTAATAGCTTGAAGGTTGATCATTAGAACACAAATTTCAAAGCAAGGGAAGAAAGTCTCCAATCCTCCTAAATATGTGTCTTCCTCAACCTTTGAAATTGAAGTAAATCAATTTGCGCAGGCTCCATTGTTCAATGGAAATTTTGATATATGGGTGGTAAGAATGAGGAATTTCTTGAAGACTTAAGGAATTGAAGTTTGGAAATTAGTGATTACTAATGACAAGATGGACGAAGAATCCAAGGAGTACAATATAAGAGCAATGAAGGCAATTTTGAATGGGTTACCAAATTTTGTGAAGGCCAATTTCGAAAAATGTTAATCAACAAAAGTCATATGGGACAAAATTCATGATCTTCACTCAAAATGAGCGTTGAAAATGATCTCTAGTCAAGAAGATGATGGAAAACAAGAAAGAAGTCCAGAATCTGTCATGGAAGCTGAAGATAAGAGAGATGACAACAAGGCTAAAGAAGACCTAGAAGATGAAGAGAACAAAGAAGACTTTGAAGAAGATCTCTTGAATAAAATTATGGCTTCCATGGAAGAGATTAACAGTTTGAAAAATGAAAATGAGGAACTTAAGAAGAAAGCGTAAGATGGTAACGAAGACAAGACAAGGAAGGAAGTTGACTTTGTCAAGCTTCAAGTACAAGAAAGACATGAGGAGCTCGCCAAAATTAAAGAGGAATTTCATCAAAATAAAAGAAAGCATCATGAGGAAGTCATATCTATAACAAATCAATTGGATAAGGAAAATAAAAGGGAAGAAACTTTGTCAAACCACCTTGAACAAATAATTAAGAGCTTGAACAATCTTGAAGTAGAGATTGGTCAATACAAGGAAGAGGTCTCCTCTCTTAGATCTCAAATAGAAGAAGTAAGGAAACAAGCGAAAGGAGCTGAGAAGGTGATGGAAACATTGGAATTCATAGGAAGACAAGTTAATGAAGCAGAAAAGGAGAGAAACACCATGATATTCCAACTAGACAAAAAGGATGAAGAAATATTGAAACTAAAATCAGACATCTATTGGGAAAAATACTGAGAGGGGGGGGGGTGAATCAGTATTTAAGAAATTTGTGCGAAAACTTTTTAATTTTCTTTATCTAAAACCCATACCTTTACTTTCTTGAAAAAAACTCGCGTATACACGCGGATATCCTTAAGCAAACTTGCGTATGTCCAGAGATATTATTATGCATTTAATTCTTTACTTTGATCATTGCATCATTCATTCATCAGATGTTCAGTAAGCGGTAAGCATGTGCAGTAATAACGAAATAAACCATCACACATAAGCAACACACATGAACACCGGTATTTAAGGTGGAAACCCAATTCGGGAGAAAACCACCGCTATTGTCGTCTCTGTCTTCAATATTTATTATAAAGAAAACTTCTTACAATTTTTTACTGGCACAGACTCATACCAGCACGCAGGCACCCACCTGCAGAAGGCTGCAACCTTATCTCGTTCTCCAGCCACTACTGGAAGGGAGCTCCAACCCCCTGCTCTCGTTTACCGGCCTCTCCTGGAAGGGAGCTACTACCCCCTGCTCTCGTTTACCAGCCTCTCCTGGAAGGGAGCTACTACCCCCTGCTCTCGTTTACCTTCTACCACTGGAAGGGAGCTACAACCCCCTCACTGAAGGCTTCGACCCTCAGCACCACTACGGACCACGTTTTCATCAATTTTCATCTTTGAGATCCATCCAACTTCCATAAAACATACCTTATAGGCCACTTTTCATCAGATTTTGAATGGACCCACTTCACACATTTAAGCTCAACATTCATCATTTGAAACTTATAACCCCATCAATTCATTCATTGAATCATCAACCAATCAACCAACAACTTGATATTGATAATAGCATAATCAACATTCAAACAATAACCTTCATCTGTGAATACATCATTAACGAGATAACGATAAGGCAACAAAACGAGATCAGAATAATTAAATTTCCACATACTTGACAAACCTAGATTCTATGCATAACACTTCTTGTGTGTACATACACGCTTTCATAGAGACAAACCTGTGTATACTTCAATGCATTTTATTCTTCAAAAACCCTAACTGTCATACGCGCTTTTCTTTAAGAGGATTCGTGTATACACGCGCTTTTCATGAAACGAACCTGCGTATATATCTGAAACTTTTTAGGACTGTGCAGCTCTTCAGATCAGATAAGAAAATCAGATCTCATCCTTTAATTCAGAAAAGATTCACTAGATCACAGATCTAAACATTCCATAAACAGATCTATAATAGTCATTTTCGGATCTAGAGATCCCTCTTCATCATTTTCTTCATAGGTGTATTATTAATTCAGATCAATCAATAAACTATTTTCATTCCATGCAGATATACTTTAGAGTGAAGTATTCATTAAAGCCCAGACCTATGCACACCCTTGCACTATGATCTTATTCTCCTTATATAGATTTAGCCTTTGTCAATATCATGAGTCAAAACCACTCAACCGCTGATGGTATTCCTGGACAGGATCAAATAGATAGTCTAGTGCTCAATATTTTGTTCCAATACCATGGTAAATTCCCCTGGTTTTATAAATTTGGAGCGCAAATAGGCATACGCTACTTGGCACGTAATTTTTCACGTACATACGCTACTTCGCCTTTACAAACCCGCGTATGCTTTGTGACATACCATTTTCATCATTGCTCTCGCCCTTACCATTACATATGAACTGCTCTGTAGATACATCAGATTTACATCATTAACAAATAGGACAAGTCATTTTCCATCAAGGACAACTTCATCAAGTAGGTTTCCATCAACTTTATCAAGTAGGTTGCCATCAAGGACAACACTTTGCATCATATTGCCAACAATCTCCCACTTTGGACTTGATGGAAACCATGATGGTGTTTGATCACCAAAATAGATAGATACATTGATTATAACCATTATTAAAACACCATGATACTCTCCTCCTTTGACATCAAGGGAAAAGGGTGGATCAAAATCAAAATAAGGTTTTTCTTCTCTTGTAGAAAGAAGAGTTCTGTAGATCTGATTTTCACTGAAGTTACCATGCTCCCCCTGAGTTCACGCTGAATCTTCAAACATATTTTTCAATGAAGTACATGAATCTATGACCTTTCCTATCACCAAGGACTTCATACTTACATTAATGATCCAACCAAGTGGATTTACATATGTGACTCAAGTACCCAACCAAATTAGGTTTACACATTTGACTCAACTACCCAACCAAGTGGGTTTTACAAATTTGAACAAATCCTTTCATGTTGAATATTACAATTTACATCATAGGTCTCAACATAACCTTTTCATCAAATTACAAATATGACTTTTTATAACCAATACCAAAAATACCTCAAAGAGATCATATTTCAGAACCATCATAATGCCAACAATGCATTACTCTTAGCAAGGCTAATGCTCCCCCTACTTTGTGTGCTCCACATTCTTGAGCCATCTCAACTGTTTTCATGGCCGAAAGCATGCCACATGCTCCCATTGGAACTCACGTGTATACGTAGCTTTAGTTCATGAAACCCATGCCAGGAAGTGAAGTACAAAAAAATTCACAACTCCATCACAGACCTTTTTATTCCTGTCTTCTTCACATAAGATGCAATGTCAGAAATAAACATAACCAAAATTACCAAACCAACCATGAGAATCACCATATATTGCTCCCCCTATGATGATACATTACTGTTTCCTATAATGTATCTCACATCACTCCTACAGTCATTATGAGAAGTAAGCTTTAGAAGCAGAAGACTGCAGTAGGATTATTATCCCCTACGTTTTTGACCGGTCCTCCTTCCTTTTCCAGCTTTGCTTGAAATTTCTTATTGTGTGCTGGAAATTATCCAATTTCTCAGATCTATTCATCTTGCACTCTTTTTCTACATGTCGATACTTGTTACAAGCATAACATCTTGTGTGACTAGAAAAGTAAGCATAGGGATCATCATTTTCTTTTCTATTCTTTCTTCTATTGCAATCAGCTGCTTTATGACCAAACTTGCTGCATGAAAAAAAATATCCCTTAAAGAAACCTGAGTACCTTTTTTTGTAGAATCTGTTTGTTTGTGACTGAAACACTCTGCTTCTGCAATTGGCTGCAACATGCCCATAATTATGACATTTAAAGCATTCAACATTATTGATCAAGGGAGGGAATGATTTCTTTTGAGATTTCAATATTGTCGGTTGGCCTTTTGTTTCTTTCAACACTTCAAGTTTTGCATTGATATCCTTTGAATCTTTAGCACTTTCTTGTGAACTAGATTCTCCTTTAACAATTTCATGAAAACCAAGACCAAATTTAACAGAAGGAGAACTTTGACTACTAATAATACTGTCAAAAATCTTAGTACTATCTTGAAACCTCAAGAGTTTATCTTTTTCTTCTAATTTACCTTTTAAAATGTTTACCTCAACCTCCAATCTTTGGCATTTCTTCTTCATACTTTCTTCGACCCTTATTCCTTATTCTACTTGATCATTCAATTTTAAAATCTCTTCCTTCAACCCATTTTCTTGTTCTTCAGATGTTTTTAGAAGTTCTTCATTCTTCTTATTTGATTTTTCCAGATCTTCTTTCAAAGAGATGATTTCTGCTTCAAGTCCTTCACTGTGATTGGTTACTTCATCGTACAACCTTTGATACTTGTTTATCTATCCATTCATTCTAGAGATCACATCTTTGTAGATAGATTCCTTCCTTTTAACTTGATCTTCATCATTGATATTGAGATTTGCTTCTAGAACCATACTGTTACTTTCACTATCTTTGCCATTGCATGCACAAGAAAGTGAATCACAAGAAAAACAATCAATACCTGTTCCATCTTCTTCATTTTCTGCTGCACATGTTTTCTGAAATATCTCCTTTCTTTGAGTAGCCTTCTTCTTTTGCTTCCTTGCCATGAGAACTTGCAGATCTTGGTCAGAATCTTCTTCATCCTCATTTGACACTTCATCATTATCTTCATTTGTATAATAATTCTTTCCCTTTTCAAAATTTTTCCCTTTATCATGATTTTCTTCATAAGGACATTTAGCAGCATAATGACCAACTCGTCCACAAGAAAAACACTTGAAGGGAAGCTTACCTCTGAATCTTCTAGTACCTGGTTGGAGTCTTCTCACAAAATTTGCTTCTTCTTCTTATGATATATAACTTGATTCCTTGACAACTTCCTTTTCTTTTCCTTTTGCACATGCCTTAAAGGCAAATTCTAAACTTCTACGATTTGAAGGATGGTTTTTTCTCATTTCAAAAGTAGTTAGAATACCATGTAGTTGAACAACAGTAAGAGTTTGCAGATCTTGCCTTTCTTTGATAGCAGATACTTTTGACTCAAATTTTGAAGTCAAAGATCTTAAGACTTTTTCAACCAGAGTAGTATCGGTTATTATTTCACCCAAACTTCTCATACGATTTACAATATCATCTAGACATAAAAATTAACTGGCAATACTCTCATCACTATGCATCCTTAAATTTTCATATTCAATTACGAGAGTTTGAGAGTTTAGAGTTTTCACTTTTTACCTTTGTATCTCCTTCATAGCTTAGAATGATTTTGTCCCATATTTCTTTCTTGAATTAAAATTTGCATCAACGCTAACAAATTCGAATTGCGACTGTGCTTCCTAATAAAACATTGATTGCTTTGGCATTGATTTCATATTTCTTCCTTTCTGGCATCGGTAGGAATAATTGCCGGATGCTGATAACTTCTTCCACGATTTCCCATACTTAGCACCAAGACTTTGTAAATATGCTTTTGTTCGTATCTTCCGAATATCGAGATTACTTCCATTGAATAGAGGTGGCCTTCGAGAAAATAATCCTTCATGACTTCCCATTGTGACGGATCTCCCTCAAGCGTCGAAGCTTCTATTCTGGGACCTCTGAAATTACCAATTGTTGGGAAAAATCTTGAGAGGGGGGGTGAATCAGTATTTAGAGCTGACTGAAAACTTTTTACTTTTTCTTTCTCTAAAACCCATACGCTACTTTACTGAACAAAACTCGCGTATACACGCAGATATCCTTAAGAAAACTTGCGTATGTCCAGAGCTCTTATTATGCATTTAATTCTTTACTTAGATCATTGCATCATTCATTCATTAGATGTTTAGTAAGCAGTAAACATATGCAGTAATAACAAAATAAACCATCACACATAAGCAACACACATGAACACCAGTATTTAAGGTGGAAACCCAATTCGGGAGAAAACCACCGCTGCCGTCGTCTTTGTCTTCAATATTTATTATAAAGAAAACTTATTACAACCATGTACTGGTGTAGACTCATACCAGCATGTAGGCACCCACCTGCAGAAGGCTACAACCTTCTCTCATTTACCAGCCTCTCCTAGAAGGGAGCTAGAACCCCCTGCTCTCATTTACCAGCCTCTCCTGGAAGGGAGCTACTACCCCCTGCTCTTGTTTACCAGCCTCTCCTGGAAGGGAGCTACTACTCCCTGCTCTCGTTTACCAGCTACCACTGGAAGGGAGCTACAACCCCCTCACTAAAGGCTTCGACCCTCAGCACCACCATGGACCACGTTTCATCAATTTTCATACTGGATCCATCAGCTTCCATACAACATACCTTGTAGGCCACTTTTCATCAGATTTTTAGACTGGAACCACTCCATACATTTAAGCTCAACATTCATCAAACTAAAACTTATAACCCCATCAATTCATTCATTGAATCATCAACCAATCAACCAACAACTTGATCTTTAATAAAAAACATAATCAACATTCAAACAACCCAGATCTGTATGAATACATCATTGACAGATAGCAATAAGACATCAAAATAGATCAGGCAATTCATTCCACATACTTCAACAAAACCTAGATTCCATACGCGCTTTTACTTCACTGAAACTGCATACATACATGCTTTCATAGAGACAAACCTACGTATACTTCAGTGCACTTTATTCTTTAGAAACCCTAACATCAATACGCGCTTTTCTTTAAAAGGATCTGCATATACACACGCTTTTCACGAAACGAACCTGCATATATATCTAAAACTTTTCAGGACTGTGCAGCTCTTCAGATCAGATAAAAAACTTAGATCTCATCCTTTACTTCTGCAAAGATTCACCAGATCACAGATATAAACATTCCATAAACATATCTAGAATAGTCATTTTCAGATCTAGAGATCCCTCTTCATCATTTTCTTCATAGGTGCATTATTAATTTAGATCAATCAATAAAATGTTTACATTCCATGCAGATATACTTCAAAGTGAAGTATTCATTAAAGCCTAGACCTATGCACGCATTTAAGCTATGATCTTCTTCTTCTTATATAGATTTAGCCTTTGTCAATACCATGAGTCAAAACCACTCAACCGCTGATGGTATTCCTGGACGGGATCAAATAGATAGTCCAGCGCTCAATACTGTGTGCTAAAACCATGGTAAATTCCCCTGGTTTTATAAATTTAGAGAGAAAATAGGCATACGCTACTTGGCACGTACTTTTCCGCGTACATACGCTACTTCGCCTTTA
Source organism: Pinus albicaulis (assembly GCA_034641835.2). Classification (NCBI taxonomy): domain Eukaryota; kingdom Viridiplantae; phylum Streptophyta; class Pinopsida; order Pinales; family Pinaceae; genus Pinus; species Pinus albicaulis. The sequence continues at coordinate 404,864,631 of CM076578.1, read as the reverse complement.
CAAACCCGCGTATGCTTTGTGACATACCATTTTCATCATTGCTCTGGCCCTTACAGGAATTCCTTTCTCCATTACATCTGAAATGCTCTGTAGATACATCAGATTTACATCATTAACAAAGAGGACAAGTCAGTTTCCATCAAGGACAAATTCATCAAGTAGGTTGCCATCAAATTTATCAAGTAGGTTGCCATCAAGGACAACACTCTGCATCATATTGCCAACAACATCAATATTCTCAAGGCTAAAACATGTGAAGCTACAAGAATAAAAGAAGAATTGGAGAGTAGTCTAGCAAAGGAGAAAGAAGAAGTCATCATAATGAAATAAAATATCATCTCCCTTAAAATCGAAGTACATGAAGCAACAAGGATGATGGAAGAAGTGAAGAAGCAACTACTTATGAAAGATGAAGATTGTGAAAAGTTGAGAGGCGAAATTGTCTTTCTTGAAAAGGAAGTTGAATTGTTGAATAAAAACTTGAAAAGCTCTCAAACCCTAGATGACATCCTAAGTCAGCAGAGGTCTCCCCTTGATAAATCAGGTCTTGGCTATGTAGGTGAACCTTCAAATAATGCAAACCCTGATTCTTCAAACAACAAGGATGTGGAGAAGCCTAGACGAAATGTTGATGCCCCCAGTTCCAACAAAGAAAAGGAGAATATTCAAAGTGACATTGGAAGAAACCCCACTCCAAGAAGATATGTAGATGGTGTCAAGAATGCAAGAGGCAATAAATTTTATCAAAGAATCCCAAGACATAATGACTTTGGAAGTGCATCAAGGCAATCTCCATCCTCTAGGTACCAAAGTATTTTTTTTGGTTTTGTTATTCTTGTACAAATTTCGGACACATGGAAAAGGATTGTAGGGCATACAACAAGGAAAAATATAATGGTCGCCGTCAATCTCCTAGAAGCAATTTTGCAAGAAGAAGTCATGATTTCTTATTCATGAACAAGATAGAGTGCTTCAATTTCCATAATATCAGACATATAGCATGTGATTGTAACTTGACATGGGCCCCTACACAAACTAGAACTATGCCAAAGAATAAGGTTACACAAGTATGGAAAAGGAAACAAATTGAATCCAAAAGTCTCTTGAACACTTCAATGAACAACACATGTTGTTGACTAGATGAAGTCGTCCTTGATATTCAAAGTATTTGATGGTGAGACCCTGCCAAAATGAGACCATGCATACATTTAGGGGGAGTTTTTTTATTCTTGAGCTTTCTTGCAGAAGCTATCCATGAAAGGGCCCTATGAAATCCTTGATGAGTCAAACATGGAAAATAATATTTTGATAAATTGTCTCTCGGAAGCAACTCCATTGAAGAACATAGTCCCTTCTCATTTAATGGACTACTGTTGAATATGTCTTTCATTAGATCACAAAGAAATCAATCTTTCGTGAGCTAGAGGTGTTTATGTAGGCAGGGGGAGTTGGTTCATCACATGAAGAAATGCAATCTAACATGGACCACATTGCCAAAAGGAAAAGCACCATGACAGGGGGAGTAGCATTCCTATGAAGAATTACTATTGATGTAGAAAAGAAGCATCTTGAAAAGGGGAGTACTTGAGGACCCTGTTTTCCATTGATGTCAAAGGGGGAGAAAATTTTGGAAGGGAAAGAATATTTCCATCAATGACAAAGGGGGAGATTGTTAATCAAGGTTGTCATTGATGTCAATATGGCATTAACCAAGATGTCAATATCGCATTGTTCGTGATGGAAAATTCTTATTATGTGTGATGTTGCCTAAATGTCCATTGATCATAATACCCTAATTATGATGTCCTTGAACTAACCATGAAGATTCCCTAGAACCCGGATGATGTCCTTACTCTTAATAAGGAAGTATAAAGATGTCATGTCAACCATGTGCCTATGATTTATGCTCATAGTGATCTAGCCTTTAAGTGCCAATGATGTATCTAATATACAACCCCTTGATGACATATGGAGGACTATACATGAATGACCTTACATTGATGAAATATATATCTCATGATGGGCTCTCTGGATGGAAATTAATGGATGCTGCACTATGAAATGGTTGCTAACATGATTGATGCTAGACTATCACACATAGAGACATACATGATGATGACATGGATAATGATGGGATATATGACATGAATGACCTCACCATACTTAATGAAATATAATGGAATTGCTGGATTCATTACACTGGAGAAGCGATTAATGACCTCTTGCTGTCCTAATCACCTTCTACACTAAAAATTCCAAACAATCATAAAGAAAATTAGTTTTTGACATCTTGAAGACATCATTTCAATATGGCTCCTTCACTATCTTATAGAGGACTCTTTCCTCTTTCCAACGAGCCCTCACTCAGCCTCTAACTCCCAATAGTGTAATAGAAATTATTTTTTTAAGTTAATATATCATATTTTTTAAAAATCTAGCCGACCTATACACATTTATTCATGTCGGCCTCTCTCCATGAGACATGTCTCTTCATGAAGGGTCAAAATATAGTATTAATTGACATTGAAACACCTCATTTTAGCATAAAATTTTTTCGGTGATTTCCCAGAGATGAGATACAAAACTGTAAGAGGCCGAGAAGACAGAAATTCACTATTTTGGGTTAAAAGATTTCTGTTTGGAAAATTTTCTTAAAACTATATACTCTTGTGAAGGCACTAACTAGGAGCTTGGACTACAAAACCACAGACCTGTGGATCTAAAACTTCAGACTTGTAACCTCTCTGTAATTTTGGGTCAGTATAAACCACTACAGGAACTGACCTTGGGTTTTTTGGAACACCTTATCTCTGCACCTCATTTTCTGTACCAAACCTCATTTTAGGATCTCAGAATTTGAAAACAATCTCTTAAAGGAGCACAGTCATCATTGCAGAAGACTGCTACTAGTATAGTAGCTCTGTTTTCTAAAGATTATAGTTCATAATTATTGACAGTCTTTTGAGCATCATTTTATGTTTTTGAATAAGTGACTTTGACATCACCTCAAGACAAAATTGTAACAGTTTTTGAGAAGAACATGACAAAACTAGAAGAGCTGTTGGAACAGATCTTGAAGAAACCTTAAAGCAATATATATTGAAGTGAATCTGTAGCTGCCTTTAGGAAATTCTTAAGCACACAATATTGACATTGTTTGAGGATTGCAACAGTACTTGGAGCAGTCTATGAAAGAACCCTTGAAGCACTTAAAGACGTTTGATAAACAGAATAGAACCTGTGGTCTTCTTTGGAGCAAACATTGAGAGGAATTCTAAAAGGCCTTGATTGAGAAACTAATGGAGGAATCTAGTGATAGATTTATTAAAGTCTTTGCAACTGCTTAAGAGAATTGAAGTGATGCATCTTTAAAGATCTGTTGAAGCCTTGATAAGGCCTAGAGAAAAACTTGTTGAAACATCCTTGTTTACATTGGTGCATTATTGAAGGGAATTAGAAGCATAATTTGAGGCTTGTGTGAAGACAATATTGTGACCAAATTTCAAGAACATTGTTGAGGAAATGTAGTGGAGCTGACCTTGGTTTTAAACAAGGTTGAAGTACTCTTGAAGGAGTAGTGATTTTGAAGATCTCTTTGAAGCTTATTGATGATACATTGGACCCGATATTGAAGACATCTTGTTGATAAGCTTTAACTGATCTTGATGACATTATTGGAAATCATGATGCATTACTGAAGTCATCATGAGTTGACATTGGAGAAATTGTTTGGGTACGATGAAGAGCAGCGGTGACACCTTCTATGAAGAAAAGGTTGTCATTGATGACGTAATGTGGAGACTACAATGAAGACTAAGTGAATATTGTCAGGGCTTGTTGAAGAAGATTTTGGTAGCCGCAAAGAATAACCAAAGGTATTTTGATGAAGTGAAGTTGTGGGTTGGAGCCCAAGAGGTTGGAGCCTCATAGAGACAAGGTCGGTGCCTTGGAAGATAGGGTTGGAGCCCTAGAGGATAGGAGTCCTCAAGAGACCAGGTTGGAGCATGTACCAGATATAGGGTTGGAGCCCTTGAGGTTGGTGCCTTAGAATTGACAAGGTTGGAGTCTTGGAAATACCAAGTTGGGTCTTGGCACAATAAAGGTTGGAGTCTTGGAAGTCCAAGTCAGTGCTTGGAAAATATAGGTTGGAGCCTAAGATATTGAAGATTGGTGTCTTCATCTAGGGTTAGAGCCCTACATATATTTTACTTGATTTATTGTAAAGAAGAAATTAATAAAAGCATTTATTCTTATTGTTCATTGTGTATTATAAATATAAGTGATCTAACTGGTAAAAATAACAATTGAAAGAAATACTGATTCACCCCCCTCTCAGTATTTCCAACAATTGGTATTGGAGCCAGTACCTTCACTCAAAACCTAACAGCTTGAAGGTTGATCATTAGAACACAAATGGAAAAGCCAAGGAAGAAAGTCTCCAATCCTCCTAAAGATGTGTCTTCCTCAACCATTGAAATTGAAGTAAATCAATTTGCGAAGGCTGCATTGTTCAATGAAAATTTTGATATATGGGTGGTAAGAATGAGGAATTTATTGCAGACTCAAGGAATTGATGTTTGGAAATTAGTGATTACTAATGACACGACGGACAAAGAATATAAGGAGTATAATACAAGAGCAATGAAGGCAATTTTAAATGGGTTACCAAATTTTGTGAAGGCCAATTTCGAAAAATGTTAATAAAAAAAATTCATATGGGACAAAATTCATGATCTTCACTCAAAAGGAGTGTTGAAAATGATCTCTAGTCAAGAGGATGATGGAAAACAAGAAAGAATTCTAGAATCCGTCAAGGAAGCTGAATATAAGAGAGATGACAACAAAGCTAAAGAAGACCTAGAAGATGAAGAGAACAAAGAAGAATTTGAAGAAGATCTCTTGAATAAACTTATGGCTTCCATGGAAGAGATTAATAGTTTGAAAAATGAAAATGAGGAACTTAAGAAGAATGCGAAATATGGTAACCAAGACAAGACAAGGAAGGAAGTTGACTTTGTCAAGCTTCAAGTACAAGAAAGAGATGAGGAGATCACCAAACTTTAAGAGGAATTTCATCAAAATAAAAGAAAGCATTGTGAAGAAGTCATATCTATAAAAAATCAATTGGATAAGGCAAATAAAAGAGAAGAAACTTTGTCAAGCCACCTTGAGCAAAGAATTAAGAGCTTGAACAATCTTGAAGCAGAGATTGGTCAATATAAGGAAGAGGTCTCCTCTCTTGGATCTCAACTAGAAGAAGCAAGGAAACAAGCGCAAGGAGCTGAGAAGGTGATGGAAACTTTGGAAATCATAGAAAGACAAGTTAATGAAGAAGAAAAGGAGGGAAACACCATGATATTCCAACTAGACGAAAATGATGAAGAAATATTGAAACTAAAATCAGACATCAATCCTCTCAAGGCCAAAACATGTGAAGCTACAAGAATAAAAGAAGAATTGGAGAGTAGTCTAGCAAAGAAGAATGAAAAAGTCTTCATAATGAAATCAAATATCATCTCCTTTAAAATCAAAGCACATGAATCAACAAGGATGATGGAAGAAATGAAGAAGAAACTACTTATGAAAGACGAAGATTGTGAAAAGTTGAAAGGAGAAATTGTCTTTCTTGAAAAGGAAGTTGAATTTCTGAATAAAAACTTGAAAAGCTCTCAAACCCTATATGAAATCCTAAGTTAGCAGAGGTATCCCCTTGATAAATCAGGTCTTGGCTATGTAGGTGAACCTTCAAATAATGCAAACCGTAATTATTCAAACAACAAGGATGTGGAGAAGCCTGGAAGAAATGTTGATGGCCCCAGTGCCAACAAAGAAAAGGAGAAGATTCAAAGTCAAATTGGAAGAAAAACCACTCCAAGAAGATATGTAGATGGTGTCAAGAATGCAAGAGGCAATAAATTTGATCAAAGAATCCCAGGACATAATGACTTTGGAAGTGCATTAAGGCAATATCCATCCTCCAGGTACCAAAGTATATTTTTTGGTTATTGTTATTCTTCTACAAATTTCGGACACATGGCAAAGGATTGTAGGGCATACCATAAGGAAAAATATAATGGTCCCTGTCAATCTCCTAGAAGCAATTTTGCAAGAAGAAGTCATGATTTCTTATTCATAAAGAAGATAGAGTGCTTCAATTGCCATAACATTGGACATATGGCACATGATTGTAACTTGACATGGGCCCCTGTACAAGCGAGAACCATGCCAGAGAAGAAGGTTACACAAGTATGGAGAAGGAAGCAAATTGAATCCGGAAGTCTCTTGAACACTCAAACGAACAACACATGTTGTTGACTAGATGAAGTCATCCTTGATATTCCAAGTATTTGATGGTGAAACCCTGCCAAAATGAGACCATGCATACATTTAGGGGTTTTTTTTTTATTCTTGAGATTTCTTGTAGAAGCTATCTGTGAAAGGGCCCTATGAAATCCTTGATGAGTCATACGTGGACAATCATCTTTTGATAAATCGTCTCTCAGAAGAAACTCCATTGAAGAACATAATCCCTTCTCATTTGATGGACCATTGTTGAATATGTCTTTCATTAGATCACAAAGCAAGCAATATTTCGTGAGCTAGAGGTGCTTATACAGGCAGGGGGAGTTGGTTCATCACATGAAGAAATGCAATCTATCATGGACCACATTGCCAAAAGGAAAAGCACCATGACAGGGGGAGTAACATTCCTATGAATAATTACTATTGAAGTAGAAAAGAAGCATCTTGACAAGGGGAGTACTTGAGCACCCTTTTTGCCATTGATGTCAAAGGGAGAGAAAATTTTGGAAGGGAAAGAATATTTCCATCAATGAAAAAGGGGGAGATTGTTAATCAAGGTTGTCATTGATGTCAATATGGCATTAACCAAGATGTCAATATTGTATTGTTTGTGATGGAAAATTATTATTATGTGTGATGTTTCCTAAATTTCCATTGATCATAATACCCTAATGATGATGTCCTTGAACTAACCATGAAGATGACCTAGAACCCGGATGATGTCCTTACTCTTAATAAGGAAGTCTAAAGATGTCATGTCAAACATGTGTCTATGATTGATGCTCATAGTGATCTAGCCTTTAAGTGCCAATGATGTATCTAATATACAAGCCCTTGATGACATATGGAGGACTATACATGAATGACCTTACATTGATGAAATATATATCTCATGATGGGCTCTCTAGATGGAAATTAATGGATGCTGCACTATGACATGGTTGGTAACATGATTGATGCTACACTATCACACATAAGGACATACATGATGATGACATGGAAAATGATGGGATATATTACATAAATGACCTCACCATACTTAATGACATATAATGACATTGCTGGATACATTACACTGGAGAAGCCATTAATGACCTCTTGCTGTCCTAATCACCTTCTGCACTAAAAATTCCAAACAGTCATAAATGAAATTATTTTTTGACATCTTGAAGACATCATTTCACTATGGCTCCTTCACTATCTTATAGAGGACTATTTCCTCTTTCCAACGAGCCCTCACTCAGCCTCTAACTCCCAGTAGTGTAAGAGAAATTAATTTTTTAAGTTAATATATCATATTTTTTAAAATCTAGCTGACCTATACACAGTTATTCATGTCGGCCTCTCTCCATGAGATGTGTCTCTTCATGAAGGGTCGAAATCTAATATTAATTGACGTTGAAACACCTCATTTTAGCATAAATTTTTTTCTGTGATTTCCTGGAGATGAGATACAGAACTGTAAGAGGCCGATAAGACAGAAATTCACTATTTTGGGTTAAAATATTTTTGTTTGGGAAATTTTCTTAAAACTATATACTCTTGTGAAGGCACTAACTAGGAGCTTGGACTACAAAACCACAGACCTGCAGATCTGAAACTTCGGACCTGTAACATATATGCAATTTTGGGTCAGTATAAACCACTACAGGAACAAACCTTGGGTTTTTTGGAACACCTTATCTCTGCACCTCGTTTTGTGTACCAAACCTCATTTTAGGATCTTGGAATTTGAGAACAGTCTCTTAAAGGAGCACAATCATCATTGCAGAAGACTGCTACTAGTATAATAGCTCTGTTTGCTAAATATTACAATTTAGAATTATTCACAGTCTTTTGAGCATCATTTGAGGTTTTTGAAGAAGTGACTTTGACATCACCTCAAGACAAAATTGTAACAGTTTTGGAGAAGAACATGAAGAAACTAGAAGAGCTGTTGGAACAGATCTTGAAGAAATCTTAAAGCAGTATATATTGAAGTGAATTTGGAGCTGCCTTTGGGACATTCTTAAGCACACAATATTGAAATTGTTTGAGGATTGCAACATTACTTGGAGCAGCCTATTAAATAACCCTTGAAGCACTTAAATATGTTTGATAAACATAATAGAACCTGTGGTCTTCGTTGGAGCAAACCTTGAGAGGCATTCTAGAAGGACTTGATTGAGCAACTACTGGAGGAATCTAGTGATAGATTTATTAAAGTCTTTGAATATTCTTAAGAGAATTGAAGTGAAGAATCTTTAAAGATCTGTTGAAGCCTTGATAATGCCTAGAGAAAAACTTGTTGAAACATCCTTGTTTACACTGGTGCATTATTGAAGGGAATTAGAAGCATAATTTGAGGCTTGTGTGAAGACAATCTTGTGAACAAATTTGAAGAACATTGTTGAGGAACTGTAGTGGAGCTGACCTTGGTTTTAAATAAGGTTGAAGTACTCTTGAAGGAGTAGTGATTTTGAAGATCTCTTTGGAGCTTATTGATGATACATTGGACCTGATATTGAAGACATCTTGTTGAGAAGCTTTAACTGATCTTGATGACATTATTGGAAATCATGATGCATTATTGAAGTCATCATGAGTTGACATTGGAGAAATTGTTTGGTTATGATGAAGAGTAGCGGTGACACCTTCTATGAATAAAAGGTTTTCATTGATGACGTAATGTGGAGACTACAATGAAGATTCAGTGAAGATTTTCAGGGCTCGTTGAAGAAGATTTTGGGAGCCGTAAATAATAACCAAAGATATTTTGACGAAGTGAAGTTGTGGGTTGGAGCCCAAGAGGTTGGAGCCTCATAGAGACAAGGTTGGTGCCTTAGAGGATAGGGTTGGAGCCCTAGAGGATAGGATTACTCAGAATTGGCAAGGTTGGAGCCTTGGAAAGACCAAGTTGGTGCTTGGCACAATAAGGTTGGAGCCTTGGAAGTCCAAGTTGGTGCTTGGAAAATATAGGTTGGAGCCTGGGAGATTGAAGATTGGTGTCTTCATCTAGGGTTGGAGCCCTACATATATTGTACTTGATTTATTGTAAAGAAGAAATTAATAAAAGCATTTATTCTTATTGTTCATTGTGTGTTCTAAATAAATACTGGTAAAAATAACAATTGAAAAGAAATACTGATTCACTCCCCTCTCAGTATTTCCAACAATGCTTTTGATCCTGTTTGCTTGTATTTGATTGTAGATCGTATGAGTTGGAATGATAAATTCTGGAGCGACTGGATTGAAGACCAAACAAAGCGTTGGAATTCAGGTAGGAGCATCTTCCTATAGTTAATTAATAATTCGTAAGGAAAATAGTCTAGAGAAAATGGTCTACATATGTCTGTTTGTTTCTAGATATCCTTAGGATATTAGGGAGATCGCTCTTGTTCGCAAGAGGTATTAGTCCGTTTAACAAAATGGAGACTTCACTAGGGAATAGAACTTAGCTTTCCTTTTTGATTTTCAGTTTGATTTTTAAGAATCTTTTGATTTTGATTATTATAGAAACTGGGTTGGGTAGATAACTTATCAAAATCCCTGAAAACTAAATCTGAATTTTTATTTTTCTGTACTTTTCCTGGCCTCCACAGTTTTCATTTGAAAACAGTGCGGTAGCCTCCGCAGTTTGTAGTTCAGAACAGTCCGGTACCACACTGTTCTCGATTAGAACCTGCAAACTTGTGAAAAATTAAGAATTCCCTTTTCTAGAGCCAGATTACCAGATTCTATGTGTTTGCCTGAACTTGTTTTGACTGCCAAAATGTTATGTTTGAATTTATTTTCATCAAATTTTACAGTCTCATCAGTCTCCATTAAGTTAATTGGGTGTTTCGAGTATCTTTTTTGAGAAATTCTTAATTTTACTTCCTTTAGTTATTACTTCGAGGTTTGTCTCAATCTCTTAAAATTTTTTCATATTTTTCCTTTTGTTTTTGAAAAAAAATTTCCTTCTCACTCGCTTGGGGGGGGGGGGGCGTGTGGTGCTAAATTGTGTCTGAGTGTTAATCGCCTTTGTGTGTTTTTGTTTTTTTTGACCTTTGGAACTCTCGCCCAATTTTATTTACTTACACTTGATTGGCTCTTTAGATTAAATTAGAATAATCTCGTGTCTAAGAATTATCTTGCATAGATCACATTTGCATAATTAGAATTCTCATTTTTAGAATATGAATGAAAAATGTGCATAGATTACATTTTCATACTTTTCAATTGAATTGTGCATAGATTACAACTGTATAGTTTACATTCTGGAAAGATCAATCATAGATTTAGATCAGTTTCTTTGATTTGAATTTACATTACATGTTTTTATGCTTGTTTTAAAAACATAAAAATAAAAAATTTGGAATTGGAAAAGCATTAGTTTTTCTTGATAAAATTAGTGCATTAGAGAATTTGTTATATTTTCTCTTATTTATCAATTCTTGCATTGTTGGAAGTGAATGGAAACTCTCTCCTTACTTTAGTTAGGATTCATCGAATTGAAAAGATTACATTATCATATTCAATTGCATTCAGTTTTGGGTCAGGTCATAACAAAATTGGTTTCATATCCATTTACCCTTTGAGTAATAACAACCTAAATAACACAGTGCTTAATAAAATTCATTTAGAAATTTTTACATTTTTAGGGCTCTTTCCACCAATCTAGCTCAGGCTAGTGCTTTGGAATAGCTAGTAGTTAACATTCCAAAGCAATTAAACAAAGAAGTAGTAAATCTTGCGGTAGGAAAATCCAATTGTAGCATGTATGATCTGGGAAGCTCCTCCTAAAGGAGTTAAGCACGAGGTCATATCCGAACATAATCAACATAATCAACATTTCCCCTCCTCGAAGTGCATGTCCTTCTGTCAAGGATAACATCCTCTTTGAGCTCATCCAAAAATTCTGCCGAAAAATCATCTATGGATGGTAGCTGAATATCACTTTCATAATCAACAATTAAAGGAGCTTCATACAAACGTAAATTTTCCACATTCACAAAGGAATAAATTTGCATATATGAAGGAAAATCTAGTTGAAAAGAATTATTTCCAACTTGTTTAAGGATCTTGAATGGACCATAATGAATAGGCTTCAGATTTTTACCTTCTCCTTGCATTATTTCCTTACTAATATGCAGCCATACCTCATCTCCTTCTTGAAACTTATGATCAACTCTGTGTTTGTCATGCCTCTCCTTGTACTTGCCTTGAATTTTTTCAAGTTGTTCTTGAACATGCTGATATATGAGCTGAATTATTTCAATGAACATGCGAGCTTTGTCAATGTCACTATGCCCATCAATGGCAACATCATTCTCAAGAATGAAATCTAGAGGTGACTTAGGAAAATACCCAAAGCAAGCTTCAAAAGGTGAAGTATTTGTAGAAGAGTGCTTGGCCCGGTTGTAAGCATGCTGAATGTAATGTAAGTGCTCATCCCAAAGCTTGGGATGCTTGCTGCAATAACCTCTCAAAATATGTACAATGGTTATGTTCACTACCTCTATTTGGTCATCTGTTTGCGGATGGAAAGCAATACTCTTCTTCAACTTGGTGTCCATCATCTTCCATAGATTGGACCAAAAATTCCCAAAAAATCTGGAATCCCTGTCACTAACAATAGAAGTAGGCAATCCATAATGAACCCATACATGTTGAAAATATAAATCAGTAGTTTGTTCAGCAGTTATAGATTTCTTACATGGCATAAGAATACACATCTTTCTGAATCTATCAACTACTACATAAAGATAATTATGCTGCTTTCTAGATAATGGTAGACCTCCAATAAAATCCATAGAAACACTTTCCCATCGTCTAGAAGGTATCGAAAATGGTGTATATAAACCAAGATTCCTATTGCTAGGCTTTCTTGTAGCACACAATGAACAAACTCTAATGAAATGTGAAATACTATCTACCATGCGAGGCCAATAAAAATACCTCTGTAAATGTGCCACTGTGTTGCTTACCCCGAAATGTCTAGCAATAAGAGAAGAATGAGCTTCTCTCATGATGCTTAGTCTACCCCCCTGTGGTATACATAAATTGCCCATATGAAACAGAAAATTATTATGAAAATGATAATCATTCTCCTCAACATGATTCCCTTCACTCAAGTTAGCATACACATCCTTAAAATAAACATCTGATGCATACTATTCTATGTAGCTCTCATGTACAATAGAATCATTCTTAAGTAAAGTAGTAGCACTAATAATAGGCCTTGAAAGAATATCAACAAATTTATTGAAAATACCTTTATTGTACCTTATTACCAAGTTAAATTGTTGTAGGAAACCCATCCATCTGAAATGTCCTGACTGTTGTAATTTACTTTGCGACTACAAGTACTATAAAGGCTGATGGTCGGTATGAACAACTATTTCTTTGCCCATCAAATAGTGTTTCCACTTTTTGACACTTTGTACCAATGCATACAACTCTTTATCATATGTAGGATAATTCACAACAGCACCATTAAATGTCTCAGAATGAAATGCGATAGGCTTACCACGCTGTAAGGGAACTGCACCCATGGCGTAATCAATAGCATCAGTCTGAATCTCGAATGGCTGTCTCAAGTCCGGTAATGCAAGGACTGGAGCTAAAATTATCTTCTCTTTCAAAGACCCGAAAGATTTCTATTGATTTCCTCCCCATTGGAAAGCACACTTCACACTTGCCACTGCATGCATAGGAGTTGCTATGGCAAAGAAGTTAGAAATAAAATTCCTCCAATACTGAGCTGCACCCAAAAAAATTCTTACATCTATAATGGATTTGGGGGTAGGCCAATTCACAATGGATTCTACCTTAGAAGGATCAATTCTCAAAGCACCTCCTCCTACTATGTGTCCCAAATAAACCAAATAAGTCTTCCCAAATTCACACTTTAAAATTTTAAGAAATAACTGATTTTTCTTCAAAATATCAAGTACTTTCTTAACATGCATGACATGCTCTTCTCTAGTATTGCTGAAAATTAAGATGTCATCTAAGTAGAAAATAACTAAATCATCAAGAAAAGGATCTAAGAAATCATATATTACCCACATGAAAGTTGCAGGTGCATTGCATAAACGAAACGACATAACAAGCCACTCAAAGAATCCCTGTTTGGTTTTAAATGCTGTCTTCCAAATGTCACTTTCTGCAATTCTAACTTGATGATAACCACTACGTAAGTCTATCTTAGTGAAATATTTAGTATCTTTCAACTGATCTAACAAATCATCTATCCTTGAGAGTGGGTAACGATTCTTTACCGTTATCTTGTTCAATGCCCTGAAGTCCACACACATGTGCCACGTTCCATCTTTCTTTGGAATCAACACTATCGGTGACCCACATGGTGAAGTGCTTGGTCTTATGAATCCTTTGTCCAACAATTATTTAATTTTCCTCTTGATTTCAACATTCTCCATGATAGACATGCGGTACATGCCTATGTTAGGAAGATGATAATCTTGATGTAACTGGATTTCATGCTGAATCTCCCTTTTAGGAGGTAAACCTGTCGGTTCCTAAAACATCTCATGATATGCATTAACTACATCATATAAATATGATTTAAGCTTGGAATCATAATTTTTAAATGACTCATGATTCACACCAACCTTGGGCTTAACCATAAGAAGTACAAAATTCTTACTAGAATTCACTAGCCTTTTACCTATCTCGCATTTACCATCGCTATATTTTCCTTCTTGCGATGTGCTTTGACAATGAACTCCTTGCCATATTTAAAGGGATGATACTTATTTTCATGGCGATGGAAGATCGCTTTTCTGTCAAATAATTAAGGACTTCCCAAAACAATTCCTGATATATCAAGTGGTACTACGTCAAGTTCAACTGTGTCAATAAAGTGTGCAGTAATCGCGAAACACAATATGGACTTTCTTGAGACTTGTAAGTTTTCATCCTTGCATATCCATCCAAGTGGATATGGCTTGGGATGTGGAATGGTCTCAAGTTTAAGTTGTTTGACCAAGTCTTCTGATATGAGATTTTCTTGTGACCCACTGTCAAACAATGTGTCAATTTTTGTATGTTTTGAGATTACCCTCACATGGAACAATTCAATTCTTTCTTCCTCATTTGGAGCTTTTACATGAAAATTTGAAGTACTAGTGCTTGGCTTAGTTTTAGTTTCCTTTCCCTTCATAATCTTCAAACCCATGGCTGCAATTTTGGTTTTGTGACCTGAATCATCACCTAAGTCTTGTGGTGTAGTTGTAGTAGCTGTAGTTTTCTTCTTTCCTTTTTTTTTTAAACTGAGTTCTTTTTTTAGGATGTAGTTTCCAACTGTTTTTCTCTTCATGGCCTTCTCTTGAATAGTGTTTACATATCACTTTCTCACCCTATTGTTTGATAGATGCATTCTTTTTGCCTTTTCCCTTAAATATTTTATCTTTGTTTTTCCCCTTAAAAGGCTTGTTTCTACCCTCATCAAAAGTGTTTTCCCCTCTAGCCTCTAAATGCGTAGCTTATACACAAACTTCATCTAGACTAGTAGGATTGAACATAAGGATACTATGTCTAAGGTAGTTGTGCAAACCACCTATATATTTCAGCAAAGTATCTTGACTTTGTAAGTCTACCCATAATAAGAGTGCTCTTCTCCTAAACTCTTGGGTATAGGCTTGTGCATTTTGTCCCTTAAGCTGTCTGAAGTTTTTCCAGTTCATGATAGACTTTTGTAAATGAGCTAATGGATAAAATTTATTTTAATTGCAGTAATAAATTCAGCCCATGATAAAGTGATCTTACCATATTTTTCAATTTCATCCTTGGTCTTGGCTTCCCACCATACCATTGCTGCTCCATCCATTCTCAAAGAGGCTAATTGTATCTTGGTGTCGTCATCATGAGGGTTCTGTATCCTCAAGTAAACTTCCAACTGTCTTATCCAATTGTAATGTTTCTCTGCATTGACTTCACCGTTAAACATAGGCAACTCAAATTTAACATCAAGCTTTAAAAATGGGCTTTTACCAGTGGTTTTAGACTTGTGAGATTGACTCACCAAAGTAGAGGATGATGATGTAGAGGAAGAGGTTGAATATGGGGATGGTGGATCACCATTTCCTCCGTGTCCTTTCTTTGACTTGTCATCACTTTTCTTTCCTCCTGAAGAGCCCTCTCCTTCTTTCTGATGTTTAGAACCTTCTCCAACAAGCCTATCATTCCTTTCTTGGTAGAGTATCCTCACCATCTCAGTTATGTCCAAAAGATATTTTCGGAATGCTCGTTCTTCTTCCTTGGGATCAATGTCTTAGGAGCTTCTCCCTCTCTTGAAGACATGCTTGAGGCTTCTTAAATAAATCTTGGGGGTGTAATATATGGTGGAGGAAATGGATCTCTATCCATCCTTGTTTGAGGATTAGCTTGTGCTCTAACCAATTATCCTTCCACTCTTTTGAGTTTAAGCATAGTAAGCATCAAAACTTGCAAACAATCAACTATATCTTTGCACAAAACAAATGCTAAGTAAAAATATAGCTCCTAATGCTCAAATCCTTAGATCTGATACCATCTTATTTTAAAATGAAACTATTTGTATTTTATATTCAAAGTATCCATTTTCATTTAATTAAGTGTGCAAAGTGTTTGTCATGTCTTACAAATTACATAAAGTGTTTTTCGTAACTATTTTTGAGTTTATGTGTGAGGGAATGTTAATTAAAATTACTGTTTAACATCTTAAATTAGAAATACACAGCAACATAACTTCACCATAACAACAAAACAACATGATGAGGCAGTTCACCCATCCTGGGCTACATTTTCCGGGTCCAAGGCTCCCAATGGGCACGCTCTTGCTCTATTAAGTTGCTCAAATTGGTTTTACGGTGAGAAATAAGCCTAAAAAGGCTGAAACAACTGTGAAATTGAATTCCAAAGACATAAATAATATAAAAATGGCTTTTATTTCACCTCAAACAATGTGTTGAAAATGCATCAAGATGATGGAGCTTAGTGAAATGAAGCCGCTCATTATGCCTTGCACCTGGCGCAAAGTCTGCTTAGACAGTAGTGGAGCATGTTCAGAGGTTGCGGTGATGTTGTCTTTATAGCGCTGTCATGTTGGCGTGATGACCTTGTTTTCTTGTCTGTGTCTCTTTTTCCACAATCGTTCATCTCACAGGGAAGTCAAATATTATTTACTCTTAATAATATTTGGACTATAAACTTCAGTTTACTCTCTTGGAGCACTTCAGTTCGAGCCTTGGAAGTGGCTCATGCATCTGACAGAGGAATTACGCTATTCCTAAGGGTTTGGTGAGCTCATGCATGGTTGACTTCAGTTAGGACTTCAGTGGCAGAAGTTTGGTGGAGCTGATGAGACAGTTGGTGGAGTTGTGTTCGGTTTAACTTAGTTGAACTAGTTGAGATTAGTTTAACTAGCTAATCAACTAGTAATGAGTGGAGTGAATTAAATATTATTTAATTCATTAATTAGTAAATCATTATTCAACTCAAGAACACATCAGTTCACTACAGTGCATGATCAGTTCAGTGGAGACCAGTGAAAGAGGTAGATGAAAGGGTGGAGTTAGCTATCAGTGGCGACATCAGTTGTGCATGATATTTGCACCACACTTGGAGGAATTGCCCATGATGATTGCACTGTCAAGCCAAGGAGATTCAAACCTTGGATCTCTATATAGATGGTGCTTATGATTGCTAACAGAGGCAGTGTTAATTATGGATAAGTCAACTCCGTGACTTGTTCAAAACCAAGCTAGTTTGTGTGTAACTTCATGAGATAGTACTGAGTACTTGTGAGGAGTATTGTACTGAGTTTGTTACATGATTTCTCCATTATAACATACACAATAGCTGCGGGGTTTTCAGCTATAAGCTTTCCCCATACATACTGTGTTAATGTGTATGATGATTTGATGTGCTATCGCTTGTTTTATTTCCGCATGTGTGATGATCTGAGTGGAAGAGATTATGTGTTGCATATGAATTCGAAGTGATATGTGATCAAGATAGTCTCGATGGATAATTAATCATTATTCAGCAAATTTATACACAATGAAGTGTAGCCGAATGCAGCTCCATTTCCCTCATGGCCCTGATGGCTCTCCAAGCTTCCATAAAGAAAAAATGGCTAAATAACACCTATATTAGCTCTGAAACCTATCCCAATGACTCCATAATGCTCAAAATACCCAAAATTGACCAAAATTTCGTCCAAATTGGTTCAATATTGGAGAAGTTATGACCTCCACAATTTTCTACCCAATGTCTCTTGGAAACCCCAGCAAATTTGGACAAACTCCAGTTAAAGCCACCAGAATCGGTGGAATTTTCAAATAGGAAAAACCGCACTGCTAATTTGGCAAAGGCATTTAATTTCACTGTTAGTTGAACTAATTGTTCACATGCGGAAATGTTAGGCAGTTTACGCTGGCGGTTAATATATTAGCCCCCTGCCCATGGTCACGACCTTTAGGTCACGTGGCTAGGGGGCCAACACCCGCAAGTTAACACAGAATTTCCCACTGGTGAAATGGGCTTAGCCCTTGGTCCTGGCATGAAGTCACATGGTATTTCATCCTTAAGCCATGTGGGCTAAGTTCTGTTTTAACCACCCGTTCAATCATTCAACCGACGCTGCTATAAGCTGACCCTTTTTGCGTTTAGGTCGGGTCGTCCTCCACCCGATTGACCCAAACACGTTCACCAGATTTTCTGACCCGAGGCATAAGGCCACTATTTGCTGACCCATACATGTTCAGGTCAAGTCGTGCCCGACTGCTGACCCGAATGCATTCAGGGTGACTCGACTCCGTTCAGGTTGGGTCGGGTTTGCCCTCTAAAACATTTTTTTGAACAAAACTTGAACCATAAGCCCGGGGCCACGTGGCAGCCTATGGGCAGGCCATGTGGCACCCTCTGATAGGCTTCCAAATCCTTAATAAAAAATGAATTTTGCCACAAAATTTTCTGAAAAATGATAAATTTTTGTTGTGTTCAAAAGTCCCGTTTTGAAGGTCATTAGGCGTTTTAAAACTTTAATATATTTCTCATACGACATCGGATTTGAGTCCCATTCACAGCACCAAAATCGCAGCAACAAGGCCTATCCGGTCATTCAGGTTGCAACCAATTCTAAGCAGTTCCAATTTTGAGCATATTTTTTCCTCTTGGACATGATCACCTAATCAAAAGTTGTCCCCTAATGTGTGAGGTCTAGGAAGAAATGTATAGCTGAAATACATTATAGTTTCTTTTCTGTATCGTGTGTAGAGAGAGAGAGACCTGTGTGAAGCTTTATAATTGAAAACACCCTGCACCAGTTCCAAGAATGACCATGTCCTAAGGGATCCCTGCAAGAAAATACAATTTACAATACATATACAAATTTTCTACAAGGTGAGCATGTCCCATGCTCGTAATGCTTTGGCTAGTTAAACAAATCTAGCTGACAGATATATGTTTTGTCTATGTCACTAATATGGTAGTGATGTTGGCAGTTGTTGATGACGACTACTAACGCCCTCAGGGGCTTTTTTTTCTTTGAAAATAGGTGGAATATGGTACTCATATGCGTAAAATCAGTATGGCATATAGCTACACATTATACACATAGATACTGGCTGGGACCTTCCCATGTATGCATTGCTGAAAGAGGTGCTTATGGAGGCATGGGTCTTCGATGAATTTGATCAAAGTGAAATGGTTGTAAGGTACGATACCATCTTGACATGAAGGATTTTTTTGTAGTCGAATGTCAGGAGGATCGATGACATCTGTGGATAATGATGTCTCCCATAGTTCCACCTGAGGATGCCCTTTGTATGGAGAGGGGTGATCCAAGGTACCGCTTCTTTTTTGGAAAATAGGTGTTGAAGTCGATAAAAAGGAAGACTTAACCAAACAGCGGGTCACCGACATAAGGGGTCAGGGACCTGGATGTGATGGGTTTAACATAGGCATGTTGGTGAGGAATGACTGAAAACCGATGATGGGGATTCAATGGCCCAAGGTCGGAGTATACTAAGCAGCTTGGTGAGAGTCATAGTTATTTCTGATGGGGAAGTCCCTAGAGTCGGTAGGACTTCTAGGGTGGGTATAAACTAGATATGAATGTCAAAACTAGCACATTTGGCCCAATTTATGATGGCAAAAATGTCTCTCTTGTGACACATAGGCATCCCAAGAGCGACACTTTGAGGCAGGGAAAAATGTGGTTTGCTTTAGAGTCGCAATTCTGACACTTCAATAAAGTGTCAAAAGAGCGACACATTTTACGACGTTTCTAGACGGTCATCGCTATTGCAACGTTAGCAATGTGTCAGAAGAGCGATGTTAGCAATGTGTCGGAAGAGTGATGTTAGAAACGTGTCGGAAGAGCGACGGTAGCAATGTGTCAGAAGAGCGACGACAAGTAATTTAAAAAAAAAAACTAAGTGTCGCAATAGCGATGGAAAAAATTATTTTTTAAAAAACCTAGCCGTCGGAATACTGACGGAAAAAATATTTAAAATTTTTCTACAAATAGACAAAAAT
Organism: Pinus albicaulis; assembly: GCA_034641835.2. Taxonomy (NCBI): domain Eukaryota; kingdom Viridiplantae; phylum Streptophyta; class Pinopsida; order Pinales; family Pinaceae; genus Pinus; species Pinus albicaulis. Next base: position 404,844,822 of record CM076578.1, on the reverse strand, counting down.
ATAAAATCTGATTAGTTGTTCCCTACAACACCTTCTCTTCTACTTTTCAACTCTTATATGCAATGCACTCTTCTTTGCTCAACCATTCTAATCTTGACATTATTTTCTTTGTATAGGTGTGAGATCATAGATTTATTCACCCTTCAAGTCACTCACTCACATTTAGTTCCTCACATGCTACTTGCTACTCTCAATACTGTAATTCACAACAATGCTACATCCCCACATTGCTCAGTTGCATTTTTTTCTTTTCTTCATATTTTCCACATGGAAAAATGTTGTATCTATTATCATTCATACTTAGTTCAAGAGTGTACTTATGTATGTCATCCCATTCTATTGTTGTGTTTGAAAACATGGCCATTAAAACTCAATTGATACCTTGAATGGGTTTCATTCACTAAACCTGCACAACTGCATTAAACCACACAATGAACACCTTTTCCTCCATGCTATGAATTAATTCTCAGTTTGTTTGTGTACTCTATCAAATATCTTTATGATTCTTAATTTTCCATAGACCTCACATTGTACTTTAGCCATGGATCTCTCGGTGTGTGGTGAGATCTTTCTACACTTAGAAATCTCTTTCAATTATTTTTTCATTTCATGCAAGGAAGATCAAAGGTCCCTTATTTATTTTGAACCATGCTCATTAAATTATCTATACAAGTCATGGTCCTTATTTACTTGATCCAACGAGCTCTGCAGTCACCATTGACTTCATTATTCCAACCTCTGCATTCAAATTTTTTTGTGCATAATAGCTACTGACCAATAAGTCCTTTCGATGCATGTGTGACCCTATAATATCCACATTCCTTTGGTTATCACCCAAATTATTTTACCATAGCTTCCACACACATAATATGCAACTACAACCCTTTTTTAAGTTTTATTAAAAATTACCAATTCCGCTAAAATTAGTCGTTAGCTCCTTCTTCGCTGGAAAATTTATTCATTTCCTCCATAAGAGAAGGCACTATGACCTCCGCTTAATATTTTATGTGATTTAATGTTGTATTTGAGGTCTTAATAGCCAACATCTTAAGGCAACTCCTAAAGTGACAAAAGAAAACGAAATACAAGTGAAAAATAAAAGTCCTGGCTAAGAAACAGTACATCCTAGAAGGAGAAAGGCAATACTCAACACTAAAAGTAAAGAATATAGGAGTGATTGAGAGCACATCAAAGGATGCTCATAGACCTAGAAAGCTTAATGCTGCAAAGTGCCAACAATAAGCTAGTATGCATGATCTAGAGGTATGAAACAAACTACCAGTCCATCATCTACATATTCTAATAAAAGACATGAACGTAAGTCATCGTATGCCTTCCATGAATTAAAAAACGTGAAAGCCTTCTGCCATTGATGGCAACATTACAGGTTATTCAACCAAAACTAAGCTCCTTGTTTAGAAAGGTAGTTCAGCCTGCACAAGTTCTCTAATGATATAAAAGTGTTTGATAGATAGTGCATCACTATAGAGGGAGCATCAGAAGCTATTATAGATTGTTAATGCATGACTCTCAACATCAGTTAATGTTAATGCATTCCATATCTTAAAGCAGGGATCCATGTCGGTAGAAAAATATGAGCATACATTTATGTTGCTTGTGAAATATATGGACTATATCAAAGATGAAAAGTTTAAAGTCAGTCACTTTAAGAGTGGTTTGCATGCAACTATTATAGATTAGCTGTGTGTATTATTTTGTTAGGGCTTTGAGGAAAGGACCATAGTTTCTTAGTCGATAGTTCTGTAGGAGTGAAAGTAAAAATTTCAATTATTAAGTGCCCCATCCTGTTGATGGAGCTATAATTTTTTCTGCAGCTCCTTTTATTACTTTAGATCAGTAAAATTAATAATTAACTCCTATCTTCATCTTAGACATCAATACTTAGCACTAGTCTACAAAAATAAATGTGTACCTGTATCAACCTAACCACATGCCCTCAAGAGGATCACTTCATACTTCTTAGTTATAGCATCTATTTGGGGCAACAAGCAACAGTCAAAGATCTATCATTCTTCAAATTTTGCCCTAAACAGAAGCCCTAACGAGCAACACCTCATACTTCTAGATTGTCCCACCTAACTGGGGAAAGAAGTGACAAGGAAAGATTTATGATTTTTCAAATTCTAGATGGATGTAAACACTTTGTAATGCAGTGACAAGAAAAAATTTTAATTCTTTGAATTCTAGATGGATGAAATCACTTTGTAATGAAAATTTGAGAACCTTACTCTACTTGTAATATCCTCTACCAGGGGCAACCTTCACTGAGTATTACAATCGAAATATTTTTATGCATATTTATTGTCAAACATATTTACTCGGAAGTGTATGTTACCTTGGCAGTCTTCGATAATTTTAAAGTTTCACCCCTGCTTTTTTTGTCAAAAGTCTCATACTTATTTGCTAATGATGGGAAGGTACTAGCTGCATGTGAAGGTCCTTTCCATTGTTGAGAAGGATTCAATCAAATTTATCCATCGTACTTACATGTTAATATATGCTTCAATACTTGCTCAACAAACAAAGATACATAAACGATGTGTCCATCACTAGAACATGTAATTGACCTTCATATTTGAATTATCTGTAACTTTATTCTGCTTCTGTTTCTGGAAATATTTGTTATTACCATCGAAAGAGAACTCTGGACTCACAAAATTTCAAGAATACTGCAGCTTTCAAGGTCGAAAATTGAGAACAATGCTACATTCACTTATCTACAAATTCAGTGAATTTTCAGACCTCATACTAACTGCAATAATGAAAAATATCACACTTAGCAACTTTCAAATTTTTTGAGACTCTACTATCCTTGGGTATTTTGAAGGTCACACCATTGCATTCAACTTCTAGGACTAGATTGCCTGCATCTTGATGTTATTGCATGCCAAGGTCAAGACAAATTTATGCCACATTTATTTTTAAGAAAATTCTGTCTATATTACACACACAGTGATCCCAAAATTGTTAGACACTTTTATTTTGAAAAAAATATATTTTAAAATGTGAAAAATAGATTGGATCCTAGAGCGGAACATGACCCCTGAGCATTGAGATTAATGTCTAGTGGAGAGTGTCCACTAATTTAGGAAACTATTATTCTAAAGCACCCCTTAAAGGCCGCATCCACACCACAAATAAAATCATGTAGTCACATAGTTGAAGAGTCTAATTCAGAAGGGAAGATTTAACTTAGGGAGGTATTCTTGAATAAGAAAAATAAGAGAGATAAATCTTCTTGCCTTTAATGCTAAAATTTTCCAGAAATGAAAAATAAGGAAAAACAAAAAATATTCCTAGCCATCAAGTCAATCACATGATCAAGACTATATTGAAAAAAATGTACAGAATTTCCTAGAAAAGAACAATATGGAAAGAAAAAAATATTCCTAGCCATCAAGTCAATCACATGATCGAGAATATGCTGGAGAAATCTCAAAACATCATAGAAGAAGCATAAGGAATGGAAAGAATTATGTCAACATACTTTGTGGATTGACAACTTACCATACATTTGTCTCAGTAACTCTAAATTGGAACAAGTTTTCTGGGTGTTCTTTACAAGAGAAATTTCTACATGAGAAAGCAAAGGAAAATCATCAGTGAGGATAATTTTAGTAAAATTATTTTCAGTTCTACAATCCTGCAAATGCCAAGTATTTTACCTTCTTTGTCCAATTTTTCATAATGGCATTGAATGGAACAACACAATGTTTCAGTACTTTATTATATTGGATTAGAATAAATTTTATCTATTAAATTGAAAAATATACTAATGAAATGTAAGCACAATCATTTTTTTCTTCATTACTGTTCCTATCTTTACTTTTTCTAGATCAAGATACATATATTGGGTAGGTCCCATAAATAGGAAAAATACAGATATAAGTGGATCTTCCCTCATTATTCATTGTCTAAATATCTAGTTAATCCATATTTAAACATTTTAATACCCATTATCCTATCCTTGTATACCAGAAGTAGAAATGTTTGATGGGATCTGCTAGAAAATGTAAATCCAAGCCTCCATTGCTTCTTGAAGAAGGATCGAAAGTCCTAGATAGAAAACCAAGAGATCTCAAGACATTATTAGACAAGGCTGAATATATCTGAGGTAAAGTCTCAGTCTGAACCTAAGAGGGTCGAAAATCCTTAGTCAAAACCACAGGAGACTCGAAAATGGAGCTTAATAAAGTGAAAGTTCAATAGTGATTAAGAGGAAACTGAGAAGCCTAGAAGCCTAGAAAATAAGACCCTAATTTATTCAATATAGTAGTATGACTTGAGGCCTTAAAAACCTTGAGAAAAAATTTGAAGTTAGCTTTAGAGAAGGTTGAAGTTGTCTATAATATCAATTTGAATCTGAAGGAGATCATTGAAGTCCCTTGTTGAAACAAAAATGGACATTGGTTACATTTTATGGTTTTGAGATAATTGTTGTTATCACTATGTTATGCCCAGTGGAAATATTTCTAGGATGAAGGGTTTTCGATATGTTATGATTTGGAGATCGAAGAACATAATGCCAACTATTTTGAAGAGGATTTAAGAGCTAGAAATCCCAAATTGTTATTCTTTTTATTATGTTTCAATCAAGTCTAAGATGCCTCATAAATCCAATTAGAAATTGCTAATGGCCATTGCAAAAGAAATATTACTTCTCAAGTTAAGACTCACTATTTATTAAAAAAATTCTATATTTCCTATCTGAGTATGTGCCTTTAGAAGCTCTAGTCCGAAACTCTAAAAGAAGGATAAAGGCCAATGGTATTTGGTCTGCTATAATAAGGTTGAAATACCTCATATGAAAGATATAAAGACCAAAGAATTTGAGAACATAATCCAAAGTAGTCTGAAATGCCTCAATTAGTGACAACGTTAGCAAAGGTATCTTCAGTTTGAAAAGTCTACTGAAGATTGATTACATTAGATTGAAGGCTATATATTGTTTTTCTCTGAAATTTTTGTTTGAAATTAAATTTATTTTAGCAATAATATCATAGAGTATATCAGAATCAAACATAGGACTGATTGAAAAAGTATGTATTAAGACTTCTATTAAATTTTCTTTGATGTTGTTAAGGCTGATCTTAGTATGCCTTGATGGAAAAAATTCATTTGTGCAAAAATGTATCATCAAAGGACTATGCCAATGTTCTGGAAAAACATGCATTATATGAAGTTATGAAGGGTTTCTTAAAGAAAACATTAAGGACATCATTTATAAAGAGTCCCTTCACCTACTTATACACAACAATTTCAATGATGAAATCCTCAAGTGATATATTATCTTCAACAATTCTTGGGCAATGTTAGATGCATCTATTGATTTGAAGCACGCAAGCCATATTGGTATTGGAAGAAGCAATGAAATGGATCAAGTTAATTCTATTTACTAAAGAATGGGTAACCTATGTAGGACATTTCCTTTGATATGAAATGCTACCCTGAAGTTGTAAATTTTGTAATGCCATATACCCTATACTGCAGTGATATGTCTTGCATTGCACTGTTGTGAGTATAATTTTATTGAATGAGATATGATGAAAAATGATTATTTGAAGTCTCTAGAATTATGGCTAATCCATCGCTAAAGGAAGCATCTCTAAAAATATATTTTGGGTAACTGCAAAAGAAGACATTCAAGTATTTCAATAATATAAGGGATGAAATTCTTATACCCGTGCCAAGAATATTTGGTGATATATATTGAATTGAAGTTTTGGGGACCTATGTTTCCCTTGGGGAAATGTTTCATTGCATTTTAGAATGCAGGATGTTGTCTTGATGCCATGAACCTTGAAAGATTCCCTAGAGTACGACCAACTCTTACTCATGAGATTAATTTCTAGAGTACGACCAACTCTTACTCATTGTACAAACCCAACATCATTTATGGCTCTCTTTTTCTCCTAAATGACACCCTCTGCACACATGTAATTAAGGCATCTCCATAACCCACACACATATATTGTGATAACATCCAAAAGAGGTTAAATAAACCCACAATAATGCTACAAGCAACAAGGAAATTTGTCTAGCAACTCTTCCTTAAACACAATGTCACTCTTAGGAGGTACAAACTTTAGCAAATGAGAAAAATATCAATCTTGCCTTCCAAAAACATGTCCACAAGACAAAGAATAAATTCGAGCTCCCTTGTGACCGATTATTGTACTTCCTTTGTTACATATTTCGACCAGCTGAGTGTAAGAGTGAATATGGACCTCTTGAGTGGATAACTCAACCCCTTGGAAAAAATGAACTTGATCCACAGAACAAAGGATTTCAGCCTCTTTCACAATACTAAACTTGTTCTTCCTTGTGAAGAACTTGACCAACAATGAATAAGAATGAACTCAACCCTAAATGCATTGTTCACTTCCTTTCTAAGAATTATTGAGAGGTTGGAGACTTAGAGGTTGATGTCGACAATCCCAGCTACATTGATCCACACTTGATGCTAATGCCCAACGATAGCCTTTCCAGCAACAAGGAGGCTCTTTGTACATAGAATTGTCAAATCAAGCACAAATTAGCATATATGGTCATTGATAATGGAAACCAAAATAACCTTCCCTTGCTTCAATTGGGAAAGGAACAAAAATTACAAACTTCAACTCATCCCAACTCCAATTAGCTTGGATTGGTCATAAATGCACATTATCTTATGCTAATCACTTGACAATAGATTAGAATGTTGCTAGAGGATGGCAAGATTTTTCCCAATATATTATATGTTGTTACAAACAAATATGAGAAGACTTACAAAAATAAGATGATGATAAAAAGTGTAACTAAGTGCGTAAAGTAGGGGCTTTGAGGTTCAACCTTAGGCATGTTCCCTCTTTCAATCCTAATATTACTTGGAGTTATTTCTATGGTGCATGTCAAATGTTGGGTGATTATTGTTGGCTGCTAAAAGGTGCCTTTTAAAACTCCTATTTATCCCACATTAGTTATCAACCCGGGTAAGTCCTCTTATTTCAAGAGTGTACACAATATGTGCACGCTATAATACCAGAGAGTAATGTTTCTTAAAATGTAGTATAGATCTTTCAAATACAAGAGTAAACAGATTGTTGAAAATAAAATCTAATTGCAATTACAAGAAACTTAATGTTCTGAAACTAGATCACTCACTCAAGAAACTACAACAATTATCAGTCAAGGATGTAGTAGTAATAACTCTTTCCTCTGTCAACTGATGTAAATGAAATCAAACATGAACAAGATCCTCAATCTGAGAACTTAGACAGTAATAGCCAATGTCCTTTGCAGTTGTTGACCTTGCACTCCACACCAAAACAACTAATTGGAAATGATAACTGAATTAAATTACTAATGCTACTAATGGAAATGGAATAAACACGCTCACTGCAATAATATTCTAAAGCAAAACCAACTACTTGCAGGAAAGAGATGAACATCGAAGCTTATTTAGTAGTAATGAACATCAAAGCTATTTAATAGAAATGAAAAAAAAAATCCAAAATGAATAGCAAAGCTTTATACTTGAAATGAATAGCATAACAATATAAGCTGCAAAGGATAGTAATCTTGTTATGGTGGAAGGGAACAACAACATGACTCAATCACAACTTATGCAATAAAACAATTTCATAAAATATTGAAACAATAAACTATAAAACAGGGAATTGTAAAGCAATGCGATTAAGGGAAATGAAAATTAAAGTAAACCATCACACGAATGGAATTGTAAAGTAATGGTACAAATAGCAAGTGGATCCACCAGGGCCGGGCCCTTTTCCGCTAGTGACGCACTTCCGAACTACTCTAGTATAAAATAATGGAACAACAACTGAATTATATATTAATCATGTGTAAATAATTTTACAGGAAATCACACTCTGTTTTAACCAACGAGAGTCGATGATCAAAATGAAAACACAAAAGGGAAAATATGAATAATGGCAATACATGCTCTCCTTTTATAATCATAAAGAGGAGAAATTAAATAATAAATGTGATCCCTCACAACAAAATTGGATTGTTCCCAACAACTTGATCAACAAGAAAATATGTTTCCATCAAGCATTCAACAAGAACAAGTCGAATTTGGTATGCAATTGATATAATTTGGAAAACGGCCGTAACAACGAATCTGGGAAAATCATCCTCAGAGAACCTTCCATTTCTTTCAATACAGAATGAATTTGGGAAAACTATTATTTGATAAAGTTAATTCGGTCCGTTCTGGACAAAACCCATGTTTTGGATTTTCCAGATTCTTCTCCATTTTCCCAATACGTCTAATGAAAAACTACAACTTCTTATTCCAGTGAATTTCTAAGTTGGCATATTTAATGATGAGCTGGAGATCAACTCTGCAATTTGGAAAATATCTTGGAGGCTAAAATGGTGAGTGATATTACAATTATTAATAAACCATCATTGATAAAATCATGCATAATAATCATCAATTTATTAAAAATAAAGGAGAAGAACTAATATTTATCCATAAGAGTATAAATAATTATAAAATGGAATTATATGATAAATTATGATAAATGACATGATAAAGAAGAGTAGAAATGGATGAAATAGGTGTTAAAAAGTGATAATTATAATAACATATTAGCGGCCCAACAATTATGTTGCTAGTATTGTCCTTTATTAGAATTATGATCATTAATTCTAACTCAAGATTGGAACTAGTAGTGGTACTAATATTCGTGCAAGGTAAGTAGCCCTTTGGGCCCTATTAAAATTTGCTATGGTTAAAGGTGTTCATAATATTCAGGTTGTTGGAGACTCAAAAGTGGTAATTAGAGTTTTAAAGTATATGTGACATTGGATAGTCTGGTTCTCTCAAACTAGCATCACTAAGTTAAGAAACTCCAGGAAGCTTTTCATTCAGTTTCTATTCAGCATGCTCATAGAGAATTTAATTCTCAGGAAGATCATCTTTCAAAGGATCCCATTGCAATAAAAAAATGGATTATGCATGGAGAATCAGAGGGAGGGTTTTGGTTTCAACTTTCCTAGAAATATACATCAGGCTACAGTATGGAAATATTGGCCTAATGAGACTCTTATTACTATTGGTGTGAAATATCCCTTGAGTTTATCTTGGAGCATGTAAAAATTAATAGGTGGATCTTCTAGAGTTAGAAGTTGGAAACCTTAGTCATCATCCATATGCTGAGTGAAAAGGCACTAATATCCTATCTTTCTTTCAATCTTATTTTCTTAAAAAAATTGCAAACCATTTTGCTGGATTTGTTGTGCATATCAACTTGTCTTTCTCATAGAAAGAAGGTAATTTTTGTATCTTGGAGGCCTTATGCTAGAATTCCTAAACAAAATATGTGAATGGAGGCCTCATGGATCTTTTTCAATTCTTTGATTGATAATCTGACATTTGAATCCCAAACGAAGGAGACACTGACAAATCGTCAGAACAAATTTGGTTCAAAGTGTGAACTCTCACAAGAGTTTTTGAAGAAAGTTGCTAAATGAGGAGTTGTTGAGAACATATTATCATGGGAAAAATTCAAACAGAGCAAGGATATTAATAAAATTGACGGAACCAAGAGAAAAAGGTTAATTGGTATCACCAAGCTTGATGATGCAAATGATGCAGTAAGCAAGAATTCTGAGAAATGCACTCTGATTTTAGCTGACGAAGATTCAGCCAAGGCCCTTGCGATAGTAGGGTTGGCTGTTGTTGGTTAAAATCATTATGGTGTGTTTCCCCTCAGATGTAAGTTGCTGAATGTAAGGGAAGCCATCCATAAACAGATAATGGAAAATGCTGAGATTTAACATATCAAGCAAATCCTTGGTCTGCACCATGGAAAGGAATATGATAGTGTCAAATATCTAAGATATGGTCATCTTATGATTATAAAAGATTAGGATCATGATGGTTCACACATAAAAGGATTGCTGATCAACTTCATACACTCTTTCTGGCCATCTCTACTCAAGATTCCTTCATTTCTTGTTGAATTCATTACTCCTATTTTCAAGGCAACCCATAAAAATGGACAGGTATTGTATTTCTATACCATGCTTGAGTATGAATTATGGAGAGAATATCTGGGTGGATTAGCATCAACATCAATTACTAAGCTTAGAATGATCTGTGTAATAGTTTGAATATGGTTAAGATATAGCTTAGAGAGTGTTGAATAGGGAAACATAGACTGCTACAGAGATCAACTTCATATGGTCATGATACATGTAGAGATATTTAACTATGGCTTGTGTAATGGTTCACTCAAATCAATGCTAATCTTAACCAATCACACAAGATCAACTATTATATAAAAATTAGCAATCAAACTGTGTTTCTACTTAAGGTTTAGATACACATGTTGGCATAGAGCTAGTAAGGCTATGTACTTATTACTATGATTTCGGTCAGTGTTAATAAGGTATGAAATGAATAGGGAAAAAGAGATCATTATGTCATAACAAGGAGCTTAGCTTGAATATGGAGTTCTTGGTCATTGTAATCTAAGACCTGTATTAAGGATATCATGTTTATACAAATATGTGTTATTCCATTACGTGTAGTTACATCAAGAAAAATTTGGTCATTGATTCAATGGACTTGATTCATTAGTACTAATAGCACAGTGTAATCAATAAGCTTATAGATTCAATAGAGTTTAATAATAGCTTAACTAAGGTGATATAGTGATAGTTACTAAGCTTAATATGGGAATCATAGGTGCGATACGATCTCTTATACCAATTTGATTTTAGTTCCATATAACTATTATCATTATAACTAATACATGGGAATCTTAGAAGAGAGATAAGGGTGAATACATTAGTAAGCTTAAGCTACTCCAACTCTTCTCACTAATCAAAGCTGGAAAGAGCGTATTGAATGATATCGAGCTAGAATATGAACAAGCATATCTCATTATTGAGCTTACATTACACCTATGTCCACATTAGCTATTGGAATACAAGATGATTTATTAGGTAGAATATTGTATGCTATTACTCTATCCTTAACCTGTATGATGAATATGGACATTGTAGTATACACTAGAGTAACACTGAAACATACTTTTTATAAAAGACCAATATGAGATAATTTAGATTAGGGAAACACTATCCTCATATAAACTATACAAGCTTATGGATCCGGATATGATCTGAGCCTATACTATGATATGGATATTTTTTATCACTTTATTATGATATATTGATTGGCCTAGGATTAAGGGAAATTTCAACATCCCGGAGCACTGGACATTACACCATTGGATTGGCACCTTGGTACAAGGGTTTTAAGGGTACAATTGAACGAACAAATATAAAGGATAATTGTGTGTCTTACACGATTAGTGGCATCATATAGGAAATTGATGAGACAACATTAAGAATTATAGAGTTGCCTATTCACAAGTGGACTCAGGATTACAAGGAATTTCTGGAAGCATTGATGACTTGGAATGATAAGATTAAAGAACCATTCATAAGGGACTACAAGGAATACAATACTGATACCAGGGTCCATTTAGAGGTGTCATTTTCTGAAGAGAATATGAAGATTTCACTTCAAGAGGGCCTTTTAAGGAAATTCAAATTGACTACTACAATTAGTACAAGTAACATGCATATTTTTGGCTCAAAGGGAATCAATAATAAATATGAGACCCCTAAGCAAGTTTTGGAGGAATTCTATCATATCCATCTTGAATTATATGAAAAGAGAAAGAAATTCCAATTGGACAACCTTCAGCTTGATTTGCTGAAATTGGACAATAAATTCAGATTCATCCTGGGAGTTGTAAATGGAGAAATCATAGTGAACAACAGGAAACATGCAGAATTGCTGCTTGAATTGAAGAGCAAAGGTTTCAATCCATTCCCTAAGAAGGGAAAACCTGTTGAGGCTGCTATTGCTAGGGTGATAGCAGATGACGAAGAGTCTCCTGAAGACAACATTGAGACAATAAAGGGTGTTCGTGCTGCAGATTATGAGTATCCTCTATCCATGGATTTTTGATGATTCTATGAGTGCCTATGAGAGTGTTGGCATTAGTTTGTTCAGGGATTATTCATTGATGGGTAAATTAACCCTACCCCTGCCACTCCATATCCTGAGGCTCCTATTTGCATGATCTCTTATATTATTAATGGATCCCTTACATTTCCTGATCCTTGGGTGGTACCAAATCCTTTAGAAGTAGAGTATTATGGGGCCAAAATGTCATTTAGTGTGGTAGAGATTGCCTACTAGGTGATCTAATCCGGTAACTCTAACTTAGGTCTCAAGTAAGCTGTGGACCCTAATAAGTATTCTTTTCATTTCTCGTATGTCGATTTTCCATATTCCCGTGATCTCCTTGAAACTGAGCTACCTTCTGATGAGGCCATGTTGATAATTTATTTCCCTTGGGAGGGATTACATCATAGCTCATATTTTCTCCCTAGTCTGGCTGAAAATTTATGTTTAAAACAGAGTTTATACTAAAAATTTTAAGTGATACCAATATCCCATTATGGCACATGATGTTTATTCCAAAGGGAAATTGTCAAACATATTCAATACTATACCTGTATCAAGCTGGGGACAGATGAACATGGGAAATTGTCAAACATCTTCAATACTATACATGGTTGAATAGTCAAAGGAAACACAGTGTGGTCACATACAGACTACAAGATAAATAAATAAAAAAAATATAGTGTAGGCCTTAATTATGCATACCTATGGTGCATTATTTAGGAACAATAGTGAAATCTACATTTGGTTCGTGGGTGCATGCCCAAAATTCTTGCAATTCTGATGCTTTATGATTGTTTTCAAAGAACCCAACTATGCTTTTATTACAAACTTAGTCTCCAACATAACTCACCATGGTAAATATCCTAAACAAATTTTGAGGATGAAAGCTAGTACCAAATCTTATTACAGAATAAATAGGGGTTGTCAAAAATGGTTTTTTCAAATTACATGGGTTATCCAAAACCTAAAAAAAATTCAAACAAGGATTGCCTAGGCTAAAAGTTTATCAGTTTTCATCAAATAAGAGAAAAGATAGGGGGACTCTTCTCTGGCCATTTTAGGACATGCATAATGAAGATTGAGGCGCTTTAAGGACATGAGCAGGAAAGAAACAAGGCCTCAATAAGGTATGGTGTAGATTTATCAAGGTCTATATTCCTTGAGATATGGTGGAGGAGAAGGCAGATCCCAAGACTTGAGACAGGCCTGTGGCTCATGACAACTGCAAGCTTACGCTCTGAAATATGTTTATGACTGGACTTATTTCCTAAAGGACGGTAATAGTTGCTAATCTAGCACTTTTGGTTTTAATGTCATCTACATCTGGGAGTATCAAGAAGGCCATGTATGGCATCCTGTACCCAAGTATTTTGATTAAATATATCAGAAAGTAATGGCACTGCATGGCTTGCAATCCTATAGTTGTTGGCTTTAGTAGTAGCTATTAGGTTGTTGGAGATATTTCAATTCTAATTTAAACTAGAAGCTAGGAAGTTATAGGGCATTCTGTGTCTATGTCTGGTTTCAAACTTCTGCTAATATAAATCTCTTTTTTGAACCAAGAAAAGAAACAATTATCATTTCTCTTCTTGCATCTTAGATCTCATTAAAAGTGTGGAAAGAAATAGAGAAAAAGATGACACACACCTCTTGAATATCTCCAACATAAATCTCATCACCATAAGTGTGAATAGACACAATCGTATTGGGAAAGAGCTTATTCTCACATTTCCGCAGCAATTTATTTTTTCCCAAGTCATATATTCTCAACACCTGTCCAATCCCAACTAATAAGATGCCTTGAAATTGACATAATCCAAGAGGTACTCCATCAACTGCTGTTTTATGAAAAATCTCCAAGGATTTTCCATCATCCACAGATCTATAAATATGAATAAAGCCTCCTAAGCAATGCCTCTTTGGCCAAAATTCTAAATCTTTTGCAGTTCCAATGGCCACAAGTGTTCCCAATTATTTATCATGAAAATTAACAGAGCAAATGCTAAATGCAGCTTCATTATCCTGTAGTGCCAAGAAGTATGTATTTTCACCAGTTTCGGGATCTAGAACTCTAACACAAGATGCCCACTTCTTTGACTTTGCTTTTGGATAACCATACTGCTCATCAGGAAGAGGATACTCCTTCTCTTCATCATCGCCATTCTGTTGTTCTACTTCCATTTTCCCCCTCTCCCCTAAACTAGTAGCTTCTAAGCATTCTTTCTTTGCAGCTTCATGTTCTTCTGTAGTGAATGCACCCTAATCGCTTTTAATAATAATCAATGATTTCTGCTTTGGATGCAAAATGAACTTTCTCGGCGTATATCTAAGAGGTATAATGGTCTGATTGAATGTTTTTCCCAACCTTTCAATCGTAAAAACCCTAAGCGCATCCCAAACAATTGCAACCACACCTTCAACACACTAATCAGAAGAAAATGATGCTGCATATTCAAGAGTCTCATAAGAGAGTGGAGTTAAAAGAAAGTGCCCTTGATGAATATAGCCAAGCCAGGGTCTGCTTGATAAATAAAGAGTTGCCTGACGACCTCTCACTATAGCAGAAAAAAGTTTTGGTGCTCTTAAACCCAAGAATCTGGTCTGGGTATCTGAAAGGCCACCATTTTCCATATCTATCTTAGTTCTAAGAAGAACCCCATTCTGCAAACCAACATTCAGAAACACACTCGCTGGATGATCTGCACCATCCTCCCTTCCAACAGAAGCCTGAAATTCAAGTAAGAGAAGAGATTCTGGAGGAGAAGATCCAAATAATATATCCATTCGAGCATTTTTGCATGTAATTGGAGCATGGTTACATTATTCTGCCATGTGATAATAGCTGTGAAGTCCGTCCTTGCTCCAGATATGTGCTAATAAATGTGAACGTCGCCCCGCTCCATTCGGCCATGTTAGACATGTAATTGTAGGCATTGTTACATTGTGTTTTGTCATGTTAGGTTTACAAATGTTGTTATTTCGACGTTTTTCAAGCTAGGTTCACAAACCGTCGCTATTCCAACATTTTCCCCAAATACCCTCGCAATACTGACGATGTCCATAAGCATCGATAGCAATGCTTCTATCAAACTGTCACAATAGTGACACATGTTTTCAAAAGGTTGCATTTTCGACATTGTGTCCCAAAATGTCAGTATTCCGACGACCTTCCTAAACGTTGCAATACTGAGGATGTCCCTAAACGTCGTTATAGCAATGGTTGTTGGTGAGATTTAAAAAATTGAGAAAATTTGGGGAAATTTCCGACAATACATCAAAAGTGTCGGAACTAAAGTGTCAAAATTTTGACCAAATGTACTAGTGTAAGGTGGCTTGTGTGTGGGGGTATAATATTCCAACCAAGGGTGTTCAAGGACTGCTACCCTGGAAGAAAAGATGAAATGAGAGGGTGAAGGGATGCAGTGCACCGTTTGCGGTCTTTGTAAACTTACCAAAAGAATAAAATAATGGGGTTTGATTTGTACAAAACACAGAGACGGGTACCCAAAAACATGAAAGTGTTCACTCACTGATGTGTTGAGGAAGGTGTTTTACTGAGGGTGGGGTCCCGTTGGTTAGTCTCATGTGCAGGGTTGATGAAGCGGATGAGAAAGTATCGTAGATGGGATTGTGTTGGTGGAGGTATGGTGGGCCAAATGAGAGGCACGGTGGTGCGCTTTTGATCTGATTATACAACCTGGTCGTTCGAGAAGGGGGTTTTAGCTTTTATGGTAAACTTGACCTTATGCATGGTGAATGGATGGGCATGAGGTGCTTCCCAGACTGAAGTGGTATGACCATGGCATCACTTTTGTTGTGATATATGGTCTACTGTGGGTGACGAGTGCCATGGAGGGGAGGTTTTATTGACCAACGAGGATGTTTATCATGTACAAGGTGAGGTGATGATAAACACGGTCAGATATGAGGACCCTAACTTTTATTTCTGATGGAGAAATGATTTCAGGATATGCAGAGTTTTCTGGGACTCTATCATGCTAGGGGTAGAATGATACTTGCTCTGGAAATTTATGTAAATGGAGTTTCGAATGGTTTTGTGAGATTCTCCTGCAAAAACAACTACCTCAAGTGAAAGCATCTTATTTATCAAAATTTATTGAAAATCATGAGTTTTAAAAAATAAGATGAGAGAGGGCATACCTGTTGGCGCTGAAAAATTATTTTTTCGGGAGTGCAAATGTGTGGCATCGCCTCTGTTCATCATGGAGCGCTGATTGTGGTGCAACTTACGGTTCGGAGAACGAGTCTTCTAATATCTCATTATGGTCCTCTGATGTTTTTGAAAAGGGTGATATATAGGAGGATATGGACCTGATTCAATTCATTTGTACTTGTTGATTTTTTGAGAGGTCAAAGGCTTCTGTGTAGCAGTTCTTGCCGTTGCGGTCAGCCTGAGCACCAAGGATTCACGAGATCATGCCCAGGTAACCTCCATGACGTCCTGCAGATTAATTTTCTCAGTTTGATGGTGTCAGGGTCCATATAGACTAGCTTTGTATGGATTCTGGGTGATTTTTTCCCTCTATTGCGCGGGTGATTGGGGAAAAGGCACACTCTCTTTGTGCGCATTTTTGAGGGATAAGCGTGCTAACACACTCTTTTCCCATTTTTTGGTGCACCCAAGGCACACTTGTGGCAAATAAAGGTGCACACTAAGCCCGCCTATTTGAGGGACAAGCGTGAAAAGCCGAGGTTAAAATTTATTTTGGGTTTTTTGCCTATTTTTGTGTTTTTTTCTGTACTGATGGGTACTTGTTTTGATGACAAGTAATTGTGGAGGGAGCGGGATTGGCCTGAGCTCCGAAATGCACTGGCTACAAATTCTTGGGTGTGCCATCAGTTGGTGCTATGGGGGACAAACCTGGTCATCCGTCCTAAGACGGATGTGCACTTTGTGACCGGGTTACTGCCTTAGGGTGAGGCACTGAGATATCCACTCCCTTCTGGGAGAGTGGACTTGGAGATATTTTAGAGACGTCACTGTGGTGGGGTGCCTCTTATAGAGGGATGCATCAGCATTGCATCAGTGATAGATCTGGTAGAGCGATGTGCTCTGGTGGTGATTGTGCGAGTGGCAGGGTCGGTTGCTCCGCATCGGGCATCAGGCCCACAGGTTGGAGTAGTGCGCTGGTTGATGTCCGAGCATTTTTATGACTTTTCCTATTTATGCTTTAATGGGATGGTGACACAACTCAAAAAGGTCCATTGTTGATCTAAGTCATTTGCGTATGCCAATATCTCATGCAACATTATGTATGAGAGGGTAGTGCTGTTGAGGCTAGTGGTGGCAGTGCCTCCTGGGGGGCCACGGGAGCCTCGTATGAGGAGGTGGGCTCCGGTGATGCCGCGAGGTGGTGGTGGCATGATGGGGAATTATTGGAATGCCACGATAGAGGCCTAGTTTGAGGCTAACCCACAGATGTTCTTGTCATTCCCATATGCGGGGATGGACTTCTGGGGGGATTTAGACATGGGTCTCCCTTTCGGTTATGCTTGGGGGCCTAGAGGTATGATGTTTTCTACCTTTATTTGAGTTTATATGTACTTATGTGTTTTTCTAGAGACACCGACATGATTTTGGTTACTCTTGCAGATTTTGGCAAGGTGGGTCGCCCCGTGGCTCAGTTGGTTGGCCACGATCCTCTACGGTGACCTAGGGGTGGTCGGGGAGGAGGTGCTACTGGGGGACCTGGTGATGGTGTTGGTCCTTTAAGAGAGGGCAACAACTCGGCTACTACGAAGGCTGCAGCTGAGCGGGCTCATGCTGATGCAATAGTAGCATGTGCGGATATGGCGGAGGCTCGTATCGAGGAGCTGAATGCATGGGTGTCAGCTCTTGAGGATGCCTGGGTTCAAGTGGACTGCTTGACCCTGGGGGTGCTTTCTCAAGGATTTATGGATGACTTCGAGGAGGTCTGGTTGGAGACTATGATGGCCCGTGAGAGAGAGTATCGGCCCGTTCTACGTTGGGTGGTGATCTCGATTGCGATGGCTACTCCAGTGGTGGCATCGGGAGCGATTATGGGTCCAGGTGCCCCTCCTAAGGGGGCACCACCCTAGAGTATACTTGTACATAGGGAAAGCACCCATTATGAGGATGCTTCCCTTATTTTTGACGAATTTTGTATCTTTGGGCTGGCCGTTGGGCCAATGACACTATTTTTGTACTCAGACATATACATTGTGATATATATATATATATATATATATATATATGAGAGATATTTTTTGCATCTCTATATGATGTGTCACCTATTTCGGTTTATGTATGATGTTATGCTGATGGATATCTATATTTTTGGTTTTTTATGTATGATGGTTTATCCGAGATGCATTCTAGTTCAAGATATTGTTAGCTATGTGATCAACTGTTTGGTTTTGACTCCTTGGTACATGTGTGAATGTGATATAGTCAAATTGTCTGCTTAATCTTTGGGCACACAAATATTTTCTAAAAGATGTGTATATCTTGTCTCAAATGTTTGGTTTAACTGCGACACTACTAACTGGGAATCGAGGTAGACATGCATATGGCATATGCCCTAATGGAGGGCATCACACATAAGTTCGATGACAACGTCATATTTTTCCTAATTTTTTGTTGCTGAACTGATGCACAGACCGTTTGTGCAGAGTGGCGATTGGTCAGGGTGATAGATGACCCAAACAATTGCGGCTAAACTTTGAGACCATTGTGACGCTCCATGAGAAATCCGAAATAGGGTTCAGGTTGGTGATCCATGGTGGCACTTTGAGTGCTTTTAAATAAGTCGTTTGGTAAAAAAATTTTAGTGGTTGGGTTTTGTGTACTTTCTCTCTAGGGAAGGGCCGTCATGGCCCTTATGGGTGAAAATTCTTGAGGTAAAGGCCGTTGAAAATGTTGCTGAGGGAGGTCCCATCCAGTTCTGTCAAGATGTATTCCCCCTGTCAGAGGCTATGTTTGATGATGTAGGGTCCTTTCCATAAGGTTTCGAAATTTCCTGGCCCTAGGTCTTCTTTTGTGACATCATAGCGGAGGACTAGATTTCCCTCTGTGAATGAGCGAGGGTTGATGTGGCAGTTGAATGATGATTTCACCCTTTTATTTTGGGCCTTGTTGTGTTGCAGTGACTATCGTCAGCTTTTTTCATTAGCTCTAGTTGTACTAGGTGCTGTTCTAGAGGCTGGGTATCATTAAGGAGTTCGATGGTAGCATGTAAATTTGGGATCTCGCGTTCTATGGGAATCACGACCTCGACCCCATATAGTAAGTGGAAGGGAGTGAAACCAGTGGACGTCTTAACTGTCATGCGGTATTCCCACAGGGCGGAAAGAGCATATGGTGCCAGTTGGTTTTATGGTTATTCACCATGCATTGTAATATAGTTTTGAGTACTTTGTTAATAGCTTCTACCTGTCCATTGGAATGGGGGTAGTATGGTGAAGAAAATTCGTGGGTGAATCCGAGGTGGTGAGATAGTTGCTCGAAAAATTCATTCTAAAAGTGTTTCACATGGTTGGAGACTAACTCTTTAGGGACGCCAAATCGGGCGATCAAGTGGTTGAACATAAATCGAGCGATAGTTTCCGCTGTGTTGTCATATGTAGGCATGGCCTTTGCCCACTTGGTGAAATAGTTGACAGCCAAAATGATGTATTTATGGTTGCTTTATGAGACAGGGTTGCAAGTCATGAAGTCAATCCCCCATTTACAAAAGGGGTCGACTACTATGACAAGGTGCAAAGGAGTGGGAGGTGCTCTTGCTTTGTGATCGAAATGTTGGCATTGTTCGCATATTTTGATTGCTGTGATGCAGTCACAAAACACGGAGGGCCAAAAATATTCTGCCTGTAGGAATTTTTGGGTGGTGGCTATTCCAGATAGGTGGCCGCCGCAAGTGCCTCCATGGCAGTCGTTAAGGGCTTGTTCCGCTTGGTCATGGGTGAGACACCGCCATAAAATAGTGTCGATGCCTCGTCGATATAAGACATCTCCCATGAGGAGATATCGGGGGGCTTGCTAGCATATGCACTGATGGTCATCTTGGGTGAGATGAGGTATAAAATTTTGGGTTCGCAAGAATAGGAGAATATATCCGTACTAAGGGTCGTCGGTTGCTACAAAGAAGAGGTATTCATTGGGTAGAAAATCGTTCATTGCTGATCCCTTGGTATCTCCTGGAAGATCCATAATGAACTCTGCTAAGGCAAGAGCCTTTTTGCTTTTGGGGGAGCGAAACTATAAGTCATATTCTTGTAAAATTACTATCCAATGGGCATACTTATGGTTCATTAGGCGGCGTGTGAGAAGGTATTTAATGGGGTTAATATCTGCGATGACCGTAGTGGTTCTTAAGATGATGTAATGGCAAAGTTTCTAGACTGCATAAATTAATGCTAGTGCAGTATTTTCTTCAGGCTCATATCTTAATGCCGGGCATTATAAGGTTTTGCTGGCATAATAGATTATGTGCTCTTTCCCATCTGGGCCCTCTTGAATAAAAAATTTGGCTAATGTGGATTCAGAAGCTGATAGATACAGGATATAAACTTTGTCATAGTCTGGGGGACTGATGAGCGGCGCTAAAGATAATGTTTCTTTCAACGCATTGAATTATTTCTGGGAAAAATCATCCCATTTGAATGGGATGTCCTGACGAAGGAGGCGTAGGAACCCTTAAGCGTAGGTGGCATAATCTAGGACGAAGCGTCTCAGAAAATTGGCCTTCTCCTGTAGGCTTTGAAGTTGCCTGAGGGTTGTAGGTGGTGGTACATCTTTGATGGCTTGGACCTTAAGGGGGTCCACACAAATCCCTTGCTGGGACATGATAAAACCTAAGGGTCTTCTTGCGATAATGCATAAGACACAGTTGAGGGGGTTCAAGCGTAGCTTGTATTGACAACATTGTTGGAATACCAATCGTAGATCCTCAAGATGGTCTGAGCACTTCTTGGAGTGGACAATTAGGTCGTCCAAGTAAGCGAGGATAGGGTGTTCCAAGTCATGAAATATATAATTCATGGCCCTTTGTAATGTGGCTCCAGCATTTTTCAGGCCAAACGGCATTACCTTGTATGTGAATGTGCTCCATGGGGTGGTGAACGTAGTTTTGTACCGGTTTGTATGGCGGGATTGGATTTGATTGTATCCGGAGAACCCATCCATGAAGGATAGAGCCTCATGTCCCGCGCAAGCATCAATGACTTGGTTGATGAATGGAGTAGGATAATTTTATTTAGGACAAGCTTTGTTCAAATCTTGAAAATTGGTGCAAACACGTATAGTGCCCTATTTTTTCATGATGAGAATAGGGTTGGAAACCCAAGATGTATAGGCGATGGGGTAGATAAACCTGACTTTGTGAAGCTTGTCAATTTCTCGCTTTATTTCTTCTGCCTTCGATGGGTACAATTGACGTTGTTTCTGGTGCACTAGAGGTACGTCAGGCCAAGTGTTAATATGGTGCTCTACGATAGTATGACTAATCCCAGTCATTTCTGAGTAGTCCCATGTGAAGATATCTCGATACTCTTGTAGAAATTAGGTATAAGAGGTTATTTCTTCTGGAGAGCATGTTGCCCCCAGTGAGATTTCTTCTACTTTGCAAGATTTTGGGATAGGTTCACCTTGATGGTAGGTGAGATATTCGACATATTTCCTTCCTCAAACACATCGAGTTCTGGGATGGGGTTTTTGAACCAATCGACTTTGCCTGATGGAAGGAAATCCTTTGATTTGATCGCATAGATCTCTTGTTCTTTTGTCTTGTCAGGACTTAACGTGTTCTTGGGGAGAAAAAGTGAATGGTGATGCATTGCATCCCATGGATAATCTAGCTCTGTCATAGCCTCTAGCATATCCTTAGTGCAATGAAACAAGGACCCGAAAAGGGATTGTTCCTATGTAGGGTTATGCAGAATGGGGTTAATCCGTACGAAGCTATTTGAGAGACACGAGAAGGATTCCATCGTTGATGTGGTGGAACCAGATGTGGTTGACACAGTGTAGATAGATTGGGTCTGCAATGTCATAGGAACAACTACTCTCGTAGTTGCGACTGACTCGACACCTACGGTAGATGAGCAGACAACTCAAGTCATGGTTCCGATACATGATGATATGAATCGTATATGGTGTGTTGTGTCATCGCAAATTGGTGGGGGGAGAATCTACCTGATTGGTTGCCTCTCAGTTGAAAAAAATTGGATGGGTCTATCCATCACATCCTCTTGGGTTGTCGAACTGTTCATGGATTCCGAGTCTGTGCCATCTTCTGGGGAGAGGCAGACTATGGTTGATCGCATACAGGCTAGAGCTGTGCGGAATCTCAATATGTAGTGACAACGACGTACTGGGTGGTTGTCACTGCATATATGACATGAATATGGGATGTCCATGTCAGTGCAGTATACTATATGGACTGGGTACTATTGTTAGAATATTTCCAAAGCTGGGCAGTAAATGATGAAATGATCAATTTCATCGCAAAGTACACACCTTTTGATTAGGGGGGGTCTGGCGGGGATCCTTTTAGGTGATTGCCGCTCTTCCTGTAGGTACAGGATGATACGAGGTTCATCCTGAAATATTGGGTGGGAGGATCCTTTTGATAGGACTGCTCTATGGCATGTAAGGCGTCCCTATATCGCGGGATCTTTGGGTAATGGTGGATATAGTGCCCATAGTTGCTTCAGAGAGCGCATGCGTTATTGGTACGCAATGATTTGCCTTTACCTTTGGTGGTAGGTTCCTTTTTATGGGAACATAACGTCACAATGTCTGTCTTAGAGCCAAGGAGTGGTTTTAATTCATCCAACTATAGATAGATATGGGTAGGGTGACCTATTACATCGCATATGGCACAAACTGGTGATTCCCGTTGTATGGCAGGGGTCACCATCTTGTTTCCTCTCTTCTTGGTTTCTTATCCATGTTCACTGGTTTTGTAATGGGAATTTCCTTTGCAGTGGTGGTTTTGACCGTTTCTTGGATGAGTGGGCCTTCCTCGAGACTGAGGGGCTTAATATTATGGTAGTAACATGGGTGGCTCTTGTTCCTGCAGGGGGAATGAGGTACCAAACTAGGATTGACAATGATATGTTGGATAATATTAATGTTGCCAAAACCTGCTGGGAGACGAAAACAACTAGGGGGTAGAGGAAAGGGGGTTGGGAGGCAGCGTAGGCTAAAGAGGATATCGTGGCCGATGAATGGGTGCCATTATTTCTTGTGTCTGTGTCTTGACTAGGTTTGGTGCTTGATGTGGACATAATGCACACTGGGGCCCCTGTGACATCAGGTGATGACTCAGGGATTATGGGAGGATCTCTTAGGAATGACCCTAGAACGGATGACAGTTTGAATTGGCCAGGGCCATACCCTTGGTACTGTGAGAGAACATCCGAGGATGTATCTACATAGGGTAGAATTACACCAGTGTTTTTTAGGGGCCGCTTCTCGCTGTGCGTCAATTAGTCTATAGTAATGATGTGGTCCTCGTGGGGGAACATCATGATGTGGAAGATGGATGAGGCTATGGTAGACATGGCGTACATATAACTCCACCCAAGGAGTATATTGTAGTCTAGGTGAGCATCCAAGGCTTCAATGTCTATGTGGACCATCTTTCCAGCTAAGCAGACTAGGAAATTTTGGTAGAGACCGACGGGGGTTGAAGGACGACTGTCGTATGATCTAAGCATGATGACTGAGGGTTTTAGTTCAGGAGACCCTAGCTTCTGCTAGACATTTTTAGACATGATGCATGTGGATGCACCCTCATCTATGACACATCGGTGAATAGTGATATTCTGCACCGACATTGGTATCTGGAAGGAGACCATGTAAGGAAGCCTAGGGGTGGCTTTTTCTAAGTCAAAATCCATTAGGTGTGTCTTGGCAGGGTCGATAGTGCCTAACACAGAAAGTATGGATTTCCATTTTTTTAGGCATGATTGCAATACTTCCAAAGCTGACATAGTAGTGGGAGATTGTGCTAAATCATCCACGATGCTATAATCATGGGCTGCTTTGGAGTAGATTCCTGCTCGCCTATTGGGTCCCTTCGCCATTTTGGCAATGGTTCTATAGCCATATTTGAAATGGTCAAAGGTGTAGTCGATGCACTGGTACTTGCCCCTGATGTATTGGTGTCTGGTGGGGTGTCATAATTGTGATTCCTTGTTTGGAAAAACATCTCTTCACCAGTCATGTAGATTTCATGGCTGCTTTTCTCGGAGTCGTCTGTATTTTTCTACTGAGTGCTAACCGTCCCTTGGTGGGGGAAAGGTTCTTGCATCACAGCTGCTTGATGGGAAGATCCTCCTTGTCCTCGGTTACTCTGTAGCTTCTTCAACTCGGGGATATCGGGACAGTGGTGAGTATAATGGCTGTACTCACCACATATCGAACAAGAATGGTTTGTTTGAAGAGGTGGCCTTTTGCTCTGCCGTTGGGAATTTCTTGGCTCCTGGTTCTGATTTCAGTTGGAGTTGCCTCCAACCAGGGATCGCGATGGGAATTGCTGGTTGTTTCCCCCCTATCTAGGGTTCCCTTTTGGCTTGTTTTTTGATTTTTTCCACCACGTTATGAGGGTAGTTCTCTTGGTTATATTGGTGTGGTTGGTTTTGGGACAATTGCACAAAGTTCACCTGTGCATTGGTCTGCATAGGTAGGTCGTGTGTTGGGGACTGAGCATAACGTGGTCCCTAGTTTGCACCTGGCTGTTGGAGGGGAGCTCTTCCATCAGTGTTTATCTTTGCGTACTGGGTCCCCTGAGATGGAGGATAGGGTCCTCCCTAGTGATACGATTGTGCCCTATTGCACAAATTTTGCTGAGGCATATGATGAATTTTAAAACTGGGATGAGGTATGTTCTGGGTAGAACTGTATGTGTAACTGGGGTTTTGGCTACTGCTGCCTAGGTAACCTTGGGTCAATGACCCAATTAGTCCATCTGCAGAGTTTTATGTTCTTGGAAATTATTGATAATTTTGCAGGCACGGGGCGTTAGGCAGGATGTTCTAAATGTATCATGACTACGTATAAATCAGCTCAAGATGATGGGCTTTACTGATGGCATCCTCTTCGGATGCGGGTCTCTATTGCGCCACATCCTTTGAAATCTTTGCTGTAAGAGTTTTCAAGGAAAAATATAAGAGAACTTGATACTCGAGTTTAGCTTTACATAAAATACGATGCCGCCTCCACTCATGAATATGGTCTGAGATATGGATGGTGGGGGTCTATCTAAAGTGTGTCAGTAGTTCCATTCCAGAATCATGGTGAATGGGTAATTGAAAATATGTTAGGAATGACGTGGCAAGATGTGAAGTTGAGGGTTGCTCACATACCACTTTGTGGCTACTCCTATAAGTGTGCGTTGAAATAATCTCAATAAAATAGTGTTGTCAATGATACTGTTCGATGAGCACCACAGGTGAAAGGTCATGACATGATTACCTGGGTCTTCCGCTTGCTTGTCTTCAAATTTTGGAATATCCGAAGGGAGTTTTGTTGGCATGGGAGGCCATGTAGTGTTGTGTGCAATGGGGCCATTCGTCAGCTTGGTTAAATCGAGTATATTCAATGAAGCTAAGAAAGGTGATTGGGAGGTTGACGTCATTGCACCATGTGAAAACACAATTTTTTGGTTAGGAAGAGGGTTAGTCTGTGACGTACCCTGCTGTGTATTTGGCTGGTTTCCCAAATGGGACGCACTCCTCTGCCCTCTAGGGGTCGTGGGAGGAGTGGTTTGTGGTGTGGCGTTGGGAGACCGACTAGGGTTCCCAACTAAGGATGTCCCAATAAAGGACGAACCAATAATGGTGGTGCATTCCGTCTTTGACGCCTAAACGACGAAAGCATTGGAACCCCTCCTAGTAGTGGGGGGAGGTCCAAAAGACGCCTAGATCAACGATGCCCCATTAGGTCTGTTCTGGTGTTGACTATGTTTTGTTTTGGAAAAATTTGAGAGGATAGATACTATGATCAAAGAAAAATTAAGGTCACATACATAAAACGAAGCGAAAATAAAATAAATTTTCCCTTTAAATTAATCTATGTGATCAAGCAATCAAAAAAGTGGTTTTTTTTTGTTTGCATATGACACTCAAAATGTTAGAAGACCTATTCATCCTCACACACTCAAATGTAACTGGGCCTTGAGAATATTTCTTGCGAGTGTTGGCACAATGTCACGTAAGAGCTGGTGATGCCCCCAGTCAGCTGAAGAAAATCCACCAAGGTAAGGGTAGAGGGTTTGGCGCTTGCCTGCAACATCACCTATAGGGAAAGGATGCCCTAGTTTTTGGCCACTAAGAACCACTGCCCCACATGAGCATTCGAGCCTTGGGATTCTTGGTAAGTCAGCTAACAATACCAAGTATCAGACGGGTAAGGTAGCCCTAACTGATACCATACGCACTGTGCCTAAGCCTAACCCCCTCTGAAATGGGTCTTTGCCACGCTCGGGTTTTCTTTTCCGTGGGTTGATAGGTGGATTTGAAGCTCCATAAACAGTCAACTTCTATGTTTCAAGATGAAGTATGATCAAGGCAGCTTATTGGATGCCTACCCTGCTTGATCCTAACTTAAGCTATAAATTCTTTTGTGGCCCCTGTGGGGAGAATTTAGTGAGTTTGGTTAAGTTAGTTTTAGGTGTATTTGCTTCTCTTAGTAGGTGAGTGTGTGTGAGCATAAAGTGGACAAGAACATATTTTGAACGTTTGGATATGCGATGATCCTTTTCAGTATCCCCTATTAAACTATGTTGTATTGTTCCTTGCTCAAAAGAAAAACATGTGCGGATTAAGGGCCACTTTCTATTTTTCCTATTTAATCTATGTGACCAACTATAGGGAGATGGAGAATTTTGAATAGGGAGCATTCATATGATTACCTAGGATCACTGGAGGGTGCAAAGGTAGTAGAGATTACTTGCTCTTCCTTTAAACAATTGAATCCTAGTCCTGAAAATCCTAGTGAAAAAAATTGAACTAAACTAATAACTTCTACACTAGAAAAAAGAAATTAGCTACGCATGCGTGGTCTTGGGCCACTTTGGCTAGTTATCTAGGTGTGTAAGTACCAAAATTTGTAAAACATAATTTTTTTTTCGGAATGCAAGTTATTTTTCCCCCCTACTTAAACTATGTGTGAACTTTGCAAAAGTCAACTTGAAGTAAAACTGACACTAAGCCTACAAAAAGAAGCTAAGAGCGAGCTTTAGCAAGCTGGGGGTACCACAATCAGTGCTGGCAGGTGTATTAGGGGCTACCAATCACTTTACAAGTAGGAAAAGACAGAAACATGGGAGAAATGTCTCATTTTGTATTTTTCGTGCAAAAGGCTGAAACAGGTGCACTTTCTGTGCGTGCTATGAACACGCATTCTGGGCATTTCTGTGGGAGGAAAAAGTGCGCAAAGTCCTGCAAAAGATATTTTTGGAGCTGTTCTGCTTTATTCTATCACTTGGGATGAACTAGGGAGTGCAAGAGAAATTAGGGGAAATTCAACTCCACTCCACAACATAGACTCTCTGCAAAAAGAAGGTACAATCACATAAACTTGGTAATAAATGTTAATGGAGTCACCAATCCTGTTGGAGTGTGTTTGGTGCATGTATGTACGAAATCACACCAACGTAAGGGGTGTGGTCTACCCACTTAAGTTATTGGTAACAGGTAGAAAAAGAAGTGGAGTCAATCAAGTTAGTGGAACAAGCTAGAATCATAAGCATACTATATAGAGAATTAACATGCATATATAAACTAAAAAATAAAAACAAATAAACACGACCTTTGAAAAGAGTCAAACGACAACAATAATACGAACGGTGGCTCTAGGCCCCTCTTATTGAGCGCTGGTAGTAATAATAGTGAAACTTTACCCTTTTGCCAAAGGGCCCCTAGAACATGGGTTCTAAGTCTCAATGCAAGGATGTTTTTATCCCAAGCTTTCCTTGGTACAATCTCCCTCTCTCTCTATTGTGTTGGACCGAACTTATTGGATGGCCAACAATTGAGTCCCCTCTATCTTCAGCTCCGTCTCATACACTATTGTTATTTCTTGGGAAATTATGGCCATCATAACAATGTGTTCACCAATTCTTCATCTCATGGTGGCCTTATATAGGAGATTTCAAATCCTCCCTTCCCTCTCTTGGTACATTGTGGATGGTGACCCAAGAGAGGGGCATGATTCCTTTGTGTGCTCCAAATATTCCATTGTGTGCTCACTTAGTGTCTGAGGAGGCGTTGGTGGCTGTCCTTAGGCAGCTTCAAGTAAGGAATCACTTGTCCTTTACTTTGTGTGGTCCCAGATAGTGACATTTTTCCACTCCCAGGATTGCACGCATATCGGGCAAAAAAGCGTGCAAAAGGCGCTCTTCACGAAGGATTATGCGTGCAAAGAGAATTTAGGACTTGCTAAAATTTGATTTTCCTTAGACCTTAGAGATTTTTAAATACTTTCCAGATTCTGCAATGTCTTCTAGCCCTGTAAATCCTTTTTCCTGACATTAATTAATGTCTTCTTCTACTGTGCGATTTTCTAGTGTTAACAATGTTGTTATTCTCCCATAATTCTGAACAAACTTGCAATAATACCCTGTTAACCCAAGAAATCCTCACAACTACTTTATGGTTGTGGGTACTTTCCATTTCTTAATGGCTTTAATTTTGTTAGGGTCTACCTTAACACCCTCATGAGATACAATATGACCCAGATATTCCACCTCTTGTACTCCAAAGAAAAATTTGGATGTTTTTGCATATAATTGTTTCTCTTGCAATAGTTTGAGCACCCTGTGAACATGTTGAACATGATCCTTCCAAGACCCGTTGTAGATTAGTATATCATCAAAAAATACTAGCAAAAATTTTCTAAAGGTGGGTTTGAAAATGAAATTCATCAACCCTTGAAATGTAGAAGCTGCATTGGTAAGGCCAAAAGGCATAACCAAAATTCATAATAACCCTCATGAGTTCGAAATGATGTTTTGGAATGTCTTCAGTCTTCATTCTAATTTGATGATATCTTGAACAAAGATCCAACTTGGTGAAATAAATTGCTCCATTTAATTCATCCAATAATTCATCAATCATAGGACTGTGAAATTTATCTTTAATAGTGAGCTTATTGAGATCCCTATAATCCGGACACATGCACCATGATCCATCTTTCTTGTGCACCAATACTGCTAAAGCAGAGAAAGAACTTTGACTTCGTTTAATTATACCAACCTCTGACATTTCTGCAATCATACATTCAATTTCAATCTTTTGGACATAAGGATATATATAAGGCCTGATGTTTGGAGGAACACTTCCTCGAATCAAATGAATATCATGTTCATGATCATGAATAGGTGGGAGTCCTTTGGGAGTTTCAAACACCTTGGAATGATTGTCCAAGGATTTTTGGAGATCTGCAGAAATAGATGATTTTGATGTTGGAACTTGTAGTGAGCATAATTTTGCAATTACCCCTCATTTTTCTTTCTTCAGAAGCTTTGTCATGACATTAGATCTTACCATCTTTCCTAACTTCTCTGCGATACCCCGTAATTTGACTTCCTTTCCTTATGAAATTTTTTTCAAGACAAGTTCTTGAAAATTAAAAGTTACCGTCCCCAAAGATTATAACCATTGTACTCATAGTACAACATTAACACCTACCATTGGAATGGAAAGCATTGAACTATTCAATACATATTCCCCCATGGTTAGCTTGATACTATGGCATTTTCCAGAGCAATTTATAGTTCCTCCATTTGCAACCATGACTTGACATCCTTGTGCTAGGTATAGGAAACAATTCAATTCCTTGGCTACCTTACAATGAATAAAATTATGAGTACTACCTGAAGACTTTTTATTCTTGATATGTCCTTCTATTTTGAGAGTTTGAGGAGTGGTAATTACTGTCAATGCATTACATGATATGGTCGGACTCATTTCTTCCTCTTCTAGGGTTGGTTCCTGGCGTATATCTTCTTCTTTTGAAGATTATTATTCATTTTATTCTTCCTCTTCACAATCTACGTAAAATAATTTCTTCTCAGCACACTTATGACCTTTAGTGTATTTGCTATCACAACTGTAGCAAAGCCCTTTTTCTATTTTTTCTTACAATTATTGTGGTGTCAACCTTGTAGGTTGTGGAAGTCTAGGAGTAGCAACACTTCCATCTTTATATATGTGAGTGGTAGGCTTCCTTGTCGCCATAATTTTGACCTGGTTTCTGCCCATGTTTCTGGACTGTATGGGCAGCAGTTCAGTTCTGTGTTGAGCTGTGTTGGATATTTATACTTTAAAGTCCCTATGAAGACATCAATCCTGTGTTTCTGTCTGAATATAATTCTACCTTATATTCAATTTTGGAAATCTCAGTAACTCCTGCCAGACCCTTTTTTTGTTTGAGATTTATAATTTAGTAAAGAAGGTCTTTACTTTTTGTATCCTCATAATGTACACCATTTATATAAAAATTCTGACAGTGATAATTTTTTGCCAGGGAGGAAAGCCATTTGATACCAACACAAATGTATTCTTTTCCTAAGTATGAGATTGCAATGTGACTTTTGGTATTTTACATTATTGAGGTCAAATATTGCTCCATCTGTAGTATCCATGTTACGGGGTCCTTGCCATCAAACTTCCTCATATCCATCTTTGGAATATGGTGGTTCTTCCATCCAACATTAGAGTTTATGAAATCATGATTAACATTTATTTTTCTCTCATCATGAGTTTCCTCTACTATCTTTTCGCCATTAGGAAACATTTCTTGTATCAAATTTTCTAAACCTTAGATGTCTACTTTTAGATCATTCTTCATGTTTTCCATGTTGTCTTTCACTTTTTCATCGATCTTAGTTTCCATGTCATCCATCTTATCTTCCATGCAAACTTCCATGCCATCAATCTTATCTTCTAAACCATTGTCTATTTCCACCATCATGACTTCAGGTTTTCTTTATTTTCTTCTAAACTTCATTCATTTTTTATTCTTTGTTTCTGCCATTCTTTCAGAAAATTTGTTTGCCTCTTGTAATTTTGATATATCATGTTTCACTTCTTCATCTTCATGAGCCATAGTAGAGTATTTTGAGGGCTTAATAGGTGTTGAGTTATTTTTAGGGGAATTTTAGAACCCAATACTGATATCTATGCTTCAATATGCCCTTGGAATCCTTCAAACTGATTTGTCAAACAATACTTATGCAAATTGAAAAAAAATACACACGTTTTTCTTGCTTTTGAGGAGCTTGATATTGAAAGCCAAATTATATCTGTGGTTGGATATATAATATGAAATTGGTACTATGATGACCTCAAAATCTTCTTTCAATTATACATTCCTGGTTGGATTCTTAAAAGGAAAAGTTGGCACTGATCTCTGATGACCTGATGCTGAACTGGTTGGTGAAATGACATAATACGGTGTGCAGTGTGAGTTTCCTCCTTGACTCTGGAGACTCTGAAGGTGGTATAAACGCTCTGATTATTACGCATTGATGAGGTATAATTAATCGTGCTAGGAATGAGAGTTATGACGATTTTCCCACGGTCACCTCTTTGAGATGAAATTCGGGAGCTTGAAAAATCCCTAACTTCCACAGACCCTATCTCCAAAAATATTTCGAATAAATATCTGAAAATTTTCCACAACATTCCCCAGGATTGCGGCTTCACTCTATAAAAATTTCAACTTCTGAACCCTCGTAGAATAAACGTTACAACGAAAATGCCACGATGACCTATTTAGGTTAAATTCAGGAGCCTGCAAAAACCCCTAACTTGCACAGATCATATCTTCGAAAATATTGCGAACCAAGATCTAAAATTTTTCCACGAGGTTCCTTGAAGTTTGGCTTCGCTTTGTAAAAATTACAGCTTTTTAACCTTCGTAGAGAAAAAGTTATAGCGAAAATTCCATGATGACATGTTTGGAGCAGCAAAGCCTTAGAATCCAAAGCTCTAATACCAAATATTATGAAACCAACTCCAAAATTAGAATAAAGAGAGATAAACGCCTTATAAATCAGTCACTTCAAGGGGGAAACCTCCAATACATTACATAAATGAACAATTCTTGGATGATACAAATGACCAAAAACTCCTTCTATATATAGGATTCCATGGGGCCACAATATAATCCTAGTCGACCTAACAATAATAATGTAAGGGCACAATAATAACAATATTGGGGTTACAAGGGTGCAACAATAACAATAAGGGGGATACACTAATAACAATAAGGGACTAAACTAGTAATATAGGGACCTAACATTGAAACTTATGTATCTCTGTAATTTTGGATCCCTGAGATTTTATATTCAGTCCTTTAGTAGCCCTCTGAATCTTCTTTCCAATGCCAAAGGTCTGACCTGATTTGGATTCTTCAAGACAAAGTTATGCCCAATCTCCCACAATGACCTAATTATGGAAATTTTCAGTAGAGAAAACTTGTACGACATTGCACGTGTCATTGTTTCCTCCTTTCGCTCTGAAATTGATACCCAGAAAACTATAGTTCATGTGATTTCGGCTGCTTTGTAGATAATTCCAATCTGATGCTCAGAGAGAGAGTTATGACGATTTTCCCAAGGTCACCTATTTTAAATGAAATTCAGGAGCCTTCAAAAACCCTAACTTCCACAAATCATATCTCTGAAAAATATTGTGAACCAAGATCTGAAATATTTACGTGACGTTCCTCACGTTGTCTTCACAAATGGTTTTTTTTAGCATCTGAACTTTCATAGAAAAAATTTATGGAGAAAATTCCACGATGACTTGTTTGAAGCATCAAAACCCTAGAATACAAAGCTCTGGTACTAAATGTTATGAAACCAACTCCCAAAATAGAAGAGAAGAGAGATCAATGCCTTAGAAATCAGCCACTTCAAGGGGGAAACCTCCTTTACATTACATAAATGAAAAATTCTTGGATGATTCAAATGAAAAAACCTCCTTTCTATATATAGGAGTCCATGGGGTCACAATATAATCCTAGCCGACGTAACAATAATAATGTAAGGTCACAACAATAATAGTAGTGGCTTTTATGGGGCACAATAATAACAATATGGGGGCTACAAGGGTACGAAAATAACAATAAAGGGGGCTACACTAACAACAATAAGGGGATACACTAGTAATATAGGGACCTAACAGTAAACATCTTGAAACTAAATATCATGTATTACTAATATTTCATCTTTGTAATCTATGTAATTAGCACTATTCCATTATGTGGATAACGTGTCGTAACCTAGAATGATATGGATTTCATGATAGTTGCAAGAATTGGTTAGGTATGGTTGGTGTTGTATACTCTTTACCTTGTAGTTATTATGCTATTAATTGTATTGATATTGATGAGATAGACCACTCTAAGTTGGATATGATCTTTATTGGTAACAATTTCTATCTTAATTCACCATTACTCTTAATTATGTAGATAACTAGTATGTGGTGTGTGTGTGTGATAGGAGATCATACAAGCTTGAACCATATTCCATAGTGTGTTAAGCTTCCATATCAATGGAAACAATATACTCTATTATGGCAAAGGTCTAAGATTCCATATGTAATTTATATGTTCTCCCTTATTTTTATAATATGTGTATACTAGCTAATTACACCAATACTATTCTAACCAACTTCTATCACATCAGCAATGACGACCCTTACTAAAATAATAAAAAAACCATTACTTACTTGAATAGTACTTATCCCATTGCTTAAGTATCTACCTAATTAAAGTTGATCATTATACTAGGCCCTTTGAATTATCAATTACCTATATTTTTCTTTATGATATAGAACACTCCAAGCTCGATATGAGTTTTAATGGCACCAATTGACTATCTTACTTCACCATTAATTATGTAGATATCTAGTATGTGACCTGAGTGTAATAAGAGATCATACAAACTTGAACCATACTCCACAACGTGTTAAGCCTCCATACCAATGGAAACAATACACTCTATTACAACTAATCTCTAAGTTTCCATATGTAAGTTATATGGATTACCCTTATTTCCATAATATATGTATACAAGCTAATTACTCTTTAGTACTATTCTAACCAACTTCTATCACATAGGTAATGATTTCCCTTATTTACATAATAAAACAACCATTACTTGAATAGTAATTACTTTCATGTGGTTTCATAGTACTCACCTCGAGTTCAACAACACTACTATTGGAATATCATGCACATGTTCGTTTAGTTCAACATAATCATTATCAACATTGACATGAAGTTGTGCAACTTTGTAGAGATCTCTAATGATAAGGCCTTTTTATTTTCATTATGATTTCGTATAATTGCTCTGCATGTGGTTTAATCATCATGCAAGAATTAATATAAGTAAATAATGAAAAAACTATAATTATTTTTCCAGATGAACATTTTAAGCATGAAGAATGAAAAAACATTGAGACATATTAACTTACAAATTAAAATAATCCAAAAGTTATAAATTTTTGTCCAAAAGAATGTTTTAAGCATGAAGAATGAAAAAACATTGGGACATGTAACTTACAACAACTATTATATTACCTCATGTTTAGCACCACTATGACTGTGATGCACATGCTTGTCCAGTTTGCAATGACCATTATTAATAATGGAATTTTTTTTGACATCAAGGCATTTCCGTTTTCGTGATGATTTGATAAAATTGCTCTACATTTGGTAAATAATGCAAGCTATAAATTTTTCCAAAAGAACATTTTCTGGAGAAAAAAACTGCACCTACACTAAAATGAATGAAACATTAATACCTGCATTAGTAGCAAGAATTTTGAATTTGTTGATAATTGCATTTTTCAAGTCAAAGAAATGATATTGTAGCTTGTATTGAGCTCTATCTTAATTCAAGAAATATGGTGACAAACTTTGTACCAATCATAATCACTCAACCATCCAAAGAGGAGAAGCAACGAAAGTCCCTAAACTTGCTCATCTAGAAATACAATTTGCCTTCCATAAACACGTATGCAATTTGTGGTTTCCTCATTCATCTACAGGGTGATTTCTGCCATCAAGACAAGAAAAGGAGGGAAAGTTCAACCTTCAATGAATTATTTCCTAGATTAAATGTAAAAAGTATATTAAAATGTTGATGGGATCAAGGTGCTACTCAACTCAATCTGTGTTTTCATCCATTTTTTTTTTCTTCCATTTAATCATCCAAAAGACAAAAAAAGATATAAACAAGTATTTGAGCACAAAGGATATGATGATTTTTCCATAATTACAAAAATAGAGGAGCAAGGGGTTTTTTGATTTATAAATGGGAGAATAGAGAAGAAAGTCACTATTATAATTTAGCCTTAAATGCACAATTCCAAGGGTTTTCCAATAATGTAGGTAAGTGTTTGTTTCGATTGATATATTACTTAATGTGTGGATAATGGATTTTTTCATTAATGATTTCATGTTATATTTCTATCAGTCCACATTAGCTCAAGTTACTGTGTTATTATATGGTCATTTTTTATGTCTAGATCACTCCAATAGAAATTGGGTTGGATTCTCCTATGCTCAACCTTTCAGTGTACATATTAAGAGGCATTTATATATAGAATTTCTGAACAAGAAGAAATGATATAATTAGAGCCTCTTATCTCATATGAATCTATGGAATTATGCTCATTCCATGCATAAAATACTGGCTTAATAGAGGCAACCAATTGTGAAATT
Source organism: Pinus albicaulis (assembly GCA_034641835.2). Lineage (NCBI taxonomy): Eukaryota > Viridiplantae > Streptophyta > Pinopsida > Pinales > Pinaceae > Pinus > Pinus albicaulis. Next base: position 404,809,075 of record CM076578.1, on the reverse strand, counting down.
ATCTCATTAAGACCATATATGCAACTCATTACATGTTGGTACCCTTCATTTTAGTTGAAATGATCTAGATAGGCTCTTACTAGGCTAGTTCTAATAGATGGCTGCGAAATCTATGTTGATGAACTACATTTCCACTTCATCCTATTGCCATGTTTACTAGGATCTAGTGCTACCATATGATAATTGACAAAATATTTTGCATTTTCTTCTCTATTACTATTTTCCACCTAAAATATAATGTCAATTTGACATATATTTAGTTCAATAAAAAATCAAAATTGAACCAAAAATACATACACTTACTGCAAATATGCTCATTTTGGCCTGCAAACTGCCTCAACCAAATGTATATGCAACCCTCAGATTATCTCTGGCTCTCTTGGCTTTGTTCCTCTTTGTAAAATATTATTGGAACACATACATTCTTTCAATGCTTCCCACTGTTTTGGAGATAAAGTGGAGTATAACCTCTCTTTTCCCTCCATGATTGTTTTTCTGCAGTTGTATCTAAAATTGCTCATCAAAAGTATCATATTTTTCTTTTAATATTTTCCAGATATTTTTCCTCTATAATCTCAAAATAATTTCCAATTTTTGTATAAAATTTTCCACACTTCATGGATCTTTCTCTACAAAAATTGATTTGAAATATCCAAATGGGCCCTACATCTTACGCCCAACTCAGAGGCCCCCTTGTTGTTGAAATTGGCAACAAGAAATCTTGAAAATGACATAAGGAACGATTTTAATTTAATTTTTCCTTGATTAAATTAGAATAAAATTGTAATTCCACATCACATGAAAATTTGTACGATCAGTTAACTAAGTTAGTAAGACTTAGTTGGTTCAGTTAATTTGAGTTGAGGGTCAAATTAGAGGCAACTATAGTGTCTCCTACATTATAGTAGCCATGTTTGAATTTATTTTGAGTTGTAATTGATTAACTTAGTTTATCTGAGTTAAAGTCAGTTTAATTAGTTCTAACTGATGGAGGAACTGGTGAGAGGTCAAAGTGTAGAAATTGAACTCAAACCACATGCAGTGATCAATCAGATAATTGATAATTCACTCATAAATAACTCATGCATGCTAGTTCAGAGAAATACCCAATTGAGATTGGATTTCAAGGGAAGTGTACTATGAGTTGTATAATTATCTCAATTGTACAAGTGGTGCATGCAGTCAGAGGAGGGTACATAATGGATTGAAAAATATGGATTAGGAATTTTCCTAATTAATAGGGCTTAGTTACCCAAGGAAACAACACAAAGAAATAGGGATCCTGGATGGAAGAAATTTGGTTAAGTATTGAACCATGCTTGTCTAGGAATCAGTGAGACAGATAGAGATAGTACAAAGAGTTCTCAAGCTCGAGAAAATCATTTTTTTTCTCATATTTTTTGACTTATGCATTACACATATATATGGGGGGTTTTTAGTTGTGGCTTTACCTAGGAAATAATTGTGTAATGTGTTGATTGAATTCATCGTTGTGTAATGTTTTGATTGAATTATTTCTCTTGTATGCTTCGTGATTTCATGATCGTTTAATTGTTTCTGTTGATCAGTAGAGTATATTCAAGTATATTGTTTTAGTAAATTACAATTAATATTTTTAATCTACAAGGAATTTCTACATTGTGTCAAATCATGAATCACTGTAGAAGAGAAGAATACAATTTTTTTATGAGTAGGTGAATCGAATTTACAGATCTACTCTTCAGGACCAACAACAGGATCATGATGAATTTCTGTGGATTGAGACTCGAATATGCCCTTGAGGGTAGTTTGATTTACATAGCTTGGAAGGACAAGATGGAAGCAGTGTTGGAATACAATGGGATGAATAAGTTCATAAACAATGATATTCCTCAGCCTGCATCAACAAATGCTCAAGATCCAGCAACATGGAAAAAGAATGTAGCAAAGGAAAGAAGGATTCTATTGGAAGGAGTTCAATATCATATTGTCTCGAAAATCCATGGAAAATAAAATCCATAGGCTATGTGGAAGGCCTTAACATATTTGTTTTATAACAACAATGAGAATAAGAAGCTGGTGTTGAAGGACAAGCTCAGAAAAATCAAGTTGGAGAAGGGCGACACAATACCACATTACTTGACCAAGTTCACCCAATGTCAGGATGAACTTGGAAGTGTTGGTGTTACCATCGCAGAGAGTGATCTGGTGATCCTAACACTTCTAGGCCTTCCTAAGAGATGGCACAACTAATAGGATTCAATAAATGGGAGGGAGAAGCTACCAGAGTGGGAGTGATTGTGGTTCGAATTGGAGCAGTAAGAGATTAGGAGGAACACCAGAGACGAGACCTCTTCCAAAGAAAAAAAAAGAAGCTTTGCGTTAGTCGACAAAGGAAAGAAAGACACGGGAAATAATTTCTAAGGCAAAGATGGAAAGAAGAAATAATTGTCCAACATCAAGTGTTTTCGCTGTCATTAGTTTAGGCACTATGCCACAAAATGTCCACAAAATAAGGAAAGCAAGAAGGAGCCTGTAGTAGCAGCAACAGGTGAAGCTCTAGCTTCAAAATTTTATCTTGATTTTACTCTCATTGCATGCATTTCAAGCACTGTAATGGGAAGCATGTGGTATCTCAAAAACAACGCTTCATTCCATATGACAGGGAATAGAAATATATTCAGTAACTTGGAGGAGAAATACCTCAAGTAAAACATTGATTTTGGAGAAGATGGGAGGTATAGCATGACCAACATCGGTACTGTTAATTTTCAGAGGGAGTATAGCCTCCCTCTTAGACTCACAGATGTGTTGTTTGTTCCAAGACTAAGGAAGAATCTTGTTTCTATTGTGGTACTGTAAGAATGTGGATACGCTGTGATATTTAGAAAAGGAAAGGTTTTCCTTAGAAACATCGCCACAGGACAGATGAAACAGATTGGTGTGTACAGGACAGATGAAACAAATTGGTGTGTGAGTCAAGAACCTATATGCACTTGAGGCACCTGATGCATGAAAATCCTCGAGGAGAAAGGAAAAGGGACTTGGTGGTTGAGAGGGAGCATGGATTACCTCTCAACATGAAATCTGAAGAGAGGCCTCAGAAAGTTGTGGAGAAACCAAAATTGGACAAGCAAAGAGGAGTCCGAATGGAGAAATCCACTCAAACATAGATCTCTAGTAGGGGGGAAATTTCGATCCAAGTGGGAAAAGGGAGCACATGCAACCATACCTCTAGGTGAGAGGTGGGGTTATGTGAAGCAATAATACCAAGAGTGCATAAAGTTGGGTAAGGTCCAATATCATGGATCATTACCTTGCTACAGGATCCCATAGTCTACAGTAGCAGGATGGATCAGTGGTAGTGATGCAGTAAAATGGGAGAGTGACAGATCAGAATACTAGCAATAGTCAAATACTGGTGAGCACAGAGAAGAGTTGGAAAAAATGTAAAGCCAACAACAACACAGATTTTTCAGTAGACAGGGCAGTAGCTAGTAGCAGTCAGAGACTCAGGCGACATATGCAACACACTGGACATAGTTGATTTAGTTTTTTGGGGTGATTTTTAGTTGCAAATGTTGTAGTTGCAATAGCAAAAAAGAGAAGTGTTGTATGCAGAATATTCTAAAGGTTCTAGATCGGGATAGAGTTGAATTCATTTCTTGTTGAGAGGGAATATCGAAAATGGCAACAAAAAATCTTGAAAATGGCATCAAGAAAGATTTCAATTTAATTTTCCCTTGATTAAATTAGAATAGAATTGTAATTCCACATCACATGATAGCTTATACGAGTTAAATAAGTTAGGAATACTTAGTTGGTTTAGTTAATTTGAGTTGAGGGTCAAATTAGAGGCATGTAGAGCATATCCTACATTATAGGAACCCTCGTTGAGTTTATTTTGAGTCGTAATTAATTAACTCAGTTTATATAAGTTAAAGTTAGTTTAACTAGTTCTAGTTAATGGAGGAATTGGTGAGAGGTCATGTTGAATTTCCATGACCTTTGGTGTAGGTTAGAGTCTTAAAATCACTGATGCTACCAAACCAAGAATAACAACTAGAACTTCTTTGCACAATGGAATAAATAGCAGCAAATCACAAATACACAAAATATAGACAACTTTTTAATTTTTCAACCCAAATTCGTTATATTAATGCCATTGATATAATACAACAGTCTAGGGCTCCCGTACCAGGGATAATGGCCCTCATACATCTAGTAGTACAATATACAAAACAATATACTCTAACCATCTAGCTGTAGCATGCTCTATCAGTTCCTCTTGGTCACACCATGTACCTTCCTGGTCCTTCGGCTCCCAATCTACAACTCCTGCCTCTACCAATGCTACAAGTCCATCTGGCCATTGAATCTCAGCTATTTAATTTTCTCTTTAGTTATCTTTTCATACATCAAGGGCACAAAAAATCAAGAATCCTGTCGATTTTTTCATAGCTCCACTTGTGAACAACTCTGAATCTGCTTACTGCTACTCCTCATCTACTCACGGACTTCAACCCACTATGGTATTCCTGCGCTGCGTTGATGAACAACATGGGGAACCCAGGGATGCCACCTATCACTGCAAGATGTCCATATCCCATAATGAAAATGGTATAGGAGGACTTCCAATCGTCTTCTATAGAATTCCTTCTCCTCACATAGGTCTCAAGCTCCAAAAACTACTCCTAGCTTATCCGACCCTTGAGCTCCAACAACTACCACTTTGGCAACTACCATTTTCCATCAAGGTGTTGCACACTGGGCTCCAACTTAGACACTATCATGCTTAGATCCTCTACCAGACCTGATCCACGTCCACACTTGGTCCGCTCTCACACTTCCCTCCAACATTCCATGAGTGACCAAGTTTGCGCTATAACATTTGCACCTAGTTAGGGAATCCCCACATCTAGGAGACCCTTACATAGGGTTGCCAAAAGACTCTTCCAATACACCCTTTACTTCTGCAATAGAGGATCTATTACACAAATCTAGGCACACCAAAATGTCATCAGCTAGGACACCATCAACCCATCATGCAAGAGTCCATCCACAACTACTTGTACTGCTGTCCTCTTTCTTGGGAATGTGTGCTTCCTTCTGTAGCATTTTCTGACTAAGAAACCCTTTCTTCTAGCTGCCACAGTATTCCAACATGTGTAGACACTACATCCCTAACATCAAAATCATCATAGATACATGCCTTTCATCTGATGTGCCTACTGTCACCTTGGATTCCTGGTAGGCTTCCAAAAATTCCAATTTAGGCTCCTCCGAACGAATCCTAAGGCCTCCTACAACTTCAAATCAATCGATATGTTGTAACATTATTTGGTTTTGATAAGTTAGAAAATTAGAAAAAATAAAAATAAAAATGTTAAGTTAGGATATGAATAGAAAAAAAGAAAAATAGAAAAATGTTAGGACTTTGGTAATTCTATTATTCATATCAAGAAAATGATAGAAGTAGATTTCCCTAAAAAATGAAGGCAAAATAAAATGTTAAGAAAATAAATAAAAAATGAATGCTTAGCTTTAAAAAATAAAATTGTCAAAGGTTTCTAGTCTAAATGCGCCATAAATTGTTAATTATTAACAATATTTGATTAATCTGCTTCATTAAGCATTAATCCTTATTGTAATAATCAACATAAACTTTATCGTAATAATCGACACATGTTTTTATTATAAGGTCTACTAAAGACAAAAGTGATTTTTCATTTTGTGTTATCTCTTCTTCAACTTTCGACGACAGATCTCTTTCCCGCCCAGATCAATGGTGGGGAAAATTTTCGCACCCTCCTTTCCCTTTTCACGTCAACGTCAGGGAGGGGGGTCTAAAAAGTGGTATTAATGGATGACGGGCCCTCCCTACATGTCACCCCCCCTCCCTCATGAAATATCCTTTTCCCCCACATGTTGTTTTCACTTCCGAAAATGGTTAGATGACCCTCGCGCTTGGACCATTTCCCAACATCAAATCACCTACTGCCACCTCACCTGTCTGTTGCCTCTACACCCCTTACCGCTACACCTCATTGGCCCATTGTGATCCCACTCCCCAACTGTTGATTAATCATTTTTCACCATGCTCCCATGCCATTTGCATTTAACCACTACAATTACATATCAAATGGTTACCATATCCGTTTCTCACTTGCATAAATAAAACAAAGCTCTTTGATTCACCACTTTTTCTTAATCATTTTACTATTCATTTCAGGTATACAGAGTTCATTACGCACTATCTTTGAGTAGTTGTTATCACTTTCACAGAGGATAATCAATATTTCCCTATGTCACCCTATTCTCTTTTCTTATTCTTTCCTCTGTTAAAATGACCCCAAAGAGAAATACCAAGAAACCGGTTTCAAATGAGAACCCTTCCATTGTCACCCCGGTCGATCTCAACCACATTCCACTTGCTGATTCGTACTATAAAATTGCTGACATAGAGTGTGAGTTTGATTTCCATGAACTACACCTGTGGTTGAAGAAAAATTATCTCAATAAGAAAGATCATATTAAACTATGGGAATCCCTTCTACCCCTCTTTTCTTTTCCTCAGACATATGATTTTCCAAACTTGGTTATCTAGTGCCAAACCTAATATGACCCTATCAAAAGAGCAGTAGTGCCTTGGAATGGTGACATTCGGATATCCATCACTGCTGAAACCATCAACTACATGCTGATTATTCCCCAAACTGATTCATTGAGCCTATTTTCCCAACCCTTATGGAAATATACCATAAGATGACTTTTCCCCAGAGAGCTCAAATATTTGAGACATTCTTACCAAATGATGCTGAATTACCTAAAAGAAATCCACCCTATCCATCTTCAATGTTACCTGAATCCACTAGACATATCATCTCCTTACTGTCCTGTCTATTAGGATATCCAGATGATAAAACAATTGATGAATCCATCCTTGGATTATTTTCTATTTTTTCAAAAGATCAACAACCTTCTTTTATGTATAATTATAGTCAATTTCTGGCTGATAATATTCATGAGTAGCTTATGAATTTCAAAACACAAGGGATGTTTAAGTACACCTCTGTACTTTTATAAGTGTTTTTGTTTTAGCAAGGAGACTCACTGCCAATCGCACTCAACAACAAGATGAACATGGGATCAAATAATCAGTCATCCATTGGACAGAGATGGTCAGATCTGTTTAAGCTAAATTCACTTTCTGAGATTTCATTGACACATTTTTTTATCCAGTAGCACAACTTATTAGCATCCAGACTAAGCCCATAATTGGTGAAGATATAAAAATGATCCTGCACTTAAGTGACCGAGTTCAGACTGGTGACTGGTATTTATACCAAATTATACTGAAATGGGTATAAGGTTGTGATCTAGCACCATATAAGCTACCAAAATATGTTCCAATGAGAAATTTATCTTTGGAATATATTAGGAATATGATAAACATGTATGACCTTCACTTTGTCTAAGGTAAAATAAAATCACAATTCAAAATAAATAAAAAAATGGTTCATTCATCGATAACACCATATGAGTTGGTATTGAAGAAAACACCATTTTAAAGAATATGAATTTTCAGCCCATCTTCACCTGGTCTTATGACCCCTTTGGCGTCATTTCAAATCTAAGGGTTGAATTAAAAAAATCTCCTTATAATCATATACCAAGGCCAGAAATCGAGAAATTTATGAATCAGGAGCAGTCGACTAAAAATACACTACAGGAAGCAGAATAACAGATCCTGTCAACCTCCACCTTGCAGAATACAGTTGGTTAAGGTAATCAATAGAAAAGGGTAAGGGAAGAAACTTAAAATCCTATGGATCTAGTCATAGAATTCATAATTCTACAGAAGAAGCAGAAGACTAACTTGTCAGTCTCTATAGAGGAAACTCAAAAGCAACCAAAAATCATTGATCTTGGAGGAACAGAAGTATCTACATTAGCAGGAGAAAGTGTTTCTACTACTCCTACAATAGCTTCACCTTCTCAAGAACCTTTAGAGATCATTCAAACTATGGGGACCAGCTCACTTGATGAACAAAATATATTCTCAAAATTCTTGGAGATAAAGCAGAAGAATGAGACACTGAAATCAAATGTTTACAACCAATTATGAAAGCATACCTCCACTTCACAACACATACTTCTCTCTACTTCTGACAATGAAAAAGGCAGAATGAAAATGGATTTCTTACAAGCTCAGGTTATTTTTCCCAAGTCTCCATCAGATTACAAAAATACAATCTTTTCATTTGATACTAGTCAAATTCATCCAATAGATCAACTGGATATGCATAGACAGTCTGGTGAGATGTTTTTCTCTACCATGACTAATACAACCGTGTCTTTGTCTAAGATTAGAACTGATTTATCAAATGTACAGTCTCAACTTAAAATTGAGAAATTATATTATCTAGCTAATGAAAACAAATTAAAGTTTGTAGAAGACCTTGTGGTTAAAATTGGATATGATCCAAAATATTGCAAGGCTATAGAAGAAATCCTCAAGAATAAAAACAAAGAAATTGTAGCTCTGTGAAAACAACTTAATTTACCTTCTATAGAATATCCATAGAAAAATGATATTGAATAAAGTGAACAAAACAGAGAAGAGATGTTGAAGTTAATCATTGAGAAAAATATTCATATTAAAAATATGGAAGAGCAAACTGAAGGACTACTCAAGGAGAAATAATCAACTCAAGTTGCTATGATTCCAGTTACAATAGTTCCCATAGAAGTTGTAGGTACAAAAACTAGTTCTTCATCAAGAGCCATTGAATCTACATCAACAACAGGTGATCCATCAAGGATAGCAAAGGAATTGGCCATTAAAAAACAATAAAATGAGAAGCTACTAGAGAAATTTAATATTTTAGAAACTCAAAAGATTAAGAATGACACTTTGCATATGGAGGAAATGCAGAAGTCTCACATGTTGGGACTTAAAATTATGAAGTTAGAAAGTTAATTTTTAATGGCAGACACCTTGGCCCAAGCCAAGTAAAGTACATGGATAGAGATCAGTCAAGCAATGACAGATGTATGGCCATCCATACAGACTATTTTTGAACAACAGGGGTTGATTACCAGATGCAGGACAATCATAGATAAGGAAAAGGAAGAACTTAAGACCAAACCATCAAAAGCATCAAATATTATAAAATTTCTCAATTCAAAGAGAAAAAAAGAGTTAGAACAGATAAATATTTCAGATAGAACAACCACCATCTTGGAGATCAAAAAGTTTCTGCAAAAGAAGAATTTACTTAATCAATTGGAGACAAAATGTCAAAACTTGGACATTTCTATCCAGAGGTTTCATTCAAAGTTTAATTTGTTGAACCAGAAGGGACTGCCTGGATTGATACCTCCAAATGAGAGATTGGTAAATCTAGAGGAATATTGCAAAAAGATGTATACCATTGCAATTGACAAGGTAAAGTTTGCAGGGATTAACAAACATATAACATGGAGAGCCTTTCTTGAAGCTTTGGTATTTGATTTAATCATAAAACATGAAATCAAACATATGTTTCTCAACAAGCCAACATTTGAAAGATATATAGATGTGGATGGAGTTTTTAGAAAGGTGGTAAATCTGGAAATTCCGAGTGAAGAAATATGGGACAAGCTATGTGAAACCATCGAGTAATTTCTGACTCCAACAACATGTCAACACAATATCATTTTTGGGCCACATCATCATCTGTTTCCTCAAAAACAGTGATCGATCACTCATCAATTTTTTTTTTCTATTATTTGATACTATTATTGTAATTAGTTTTAGATATTTCTAAGTCATCGAAACTAATGATAAATAACTCTCCATTCGAGTTATTAAGGGTTGCACCCTTGGATGAGCATTTGTAAGAAGAAGTGTATGAGATTTGATTATTGATGATAATAAAAGGATTCTGGATTTGTTTCAATCAGTTTGTTCTCTTGTAAGTTTTCCAGTTTTCATTACATCTTCTTTTCTGCATATGTTTAATATTAATGAAGATAATTAGGTAAGAAAAAGCTATGTTTCAGTCTATCTTAAATTCTATGAGGTTATTATCTATATTAGATAATTATTTATTTAAGAGTTTTTTCTTATAAGTCCCTCTACATCAATTAATTATCAACATCTTCGTAAAGTTAAATATGTTTTGTTAATTTGTTGAACATTTTTTGATAGTCTTTCACACTAATGATTATTAAACATTCAATTTGAATATTTAATTGATCATACCTTCCTACATATTTTGCTTTTACACATGTAATCTTAAATCACTGTTTGAAGTAAAGAAATAACCCTTTCCTTATTAATTAATATTATCTAAAGTTTATGCACATCTGCATGCAATTTATTTATACATTGGTTATCCAAAAACCCCAACTTTAAACAAACCAAAACATTATAGATTCTCTGGCATAATTAATTGACCCAAATTATCTCAGAGGGCAACATCAGATTGGCGCTGTTTCCGAGGATACGAAATTGATTTATTTTTCACTGGGATAGCGATATTCCTATTCCTTTAAAGGTGAATAAAGGTATAGTTAGGTAAAAATATTTCACCTGGTGACTTTACTGAACCCAAGCTGGCTCCTTCAAGACATACCAGGTCTCATTCTAATTCTGATATTGTTTTACTTTTATCAGATCCAAAGAGACTGGTAAGACAAGTTTATTATAGAAGAATAAATCAAACCCATTCTTATATTACTCAACATGAGGCCACTATAGTACCCGATCCTTTTATATCTGGACCTATTCCCATAATTTCAGAAGATCTGCCACCAAGAGTGCATGAATTAGTATCCAAAGGGGTTGATTTCCAATCTGTTTTATTAGTTCATTCATTAGAATCTTATCAACTACCTCAGGTACCTTATGAATCCCCTACATCAGAACATGAATTGAATTTACATTTACTTGAATTCAAACCAACTGATTTAATTTCTCCTACCTCATATCCTTTTCCATCCACTTCTGCAAAACTAGAAGATCTCTTCTCGCTCTATTCAAACCCTTTATTTGAACATAAATAAGGAGAAGAAGAGGTCCAAAATTTGTTCATTCGCACACCTTTAAGATATATAAAAATAAATTCAACTTCACTTCTTCCTCCACCTTATTTTACCCCTCCATCTTCACCTCCTTCTTTTTCTACTTCATCTTCTACATCTATTTCATCATCTTCTACAAACACCACCACTGAATCTACTTCATCTTCATCACAAGGTATGACTGGTTTTAGGCCTATTGTTCAGGCAAGATATGCTGCCTTATTACTTCTAAACATACTAAATGATTTTCCTACTAGATATTTGAAACATCTTCCAAGATTCAATGGGGAAACTGGTCTATCAGCATAAGATCATTTAAAAAAATTTCTATATTTTGTTGGTAACATGAACATAGAACATGAAATTGTATATATGAGATTGTTTGTGCAACCTTTAGAAGGAAATGTTAGAATATGGTTTAGACAATTAAGGGTAAATTCCATTAGATCTTCGGAAGAATTAACAACTAATTTTAAGAATCAACTAAGTGTGAAAAATAATCCTATCTATTTCTTGACAAAGTTTGAAGAACTAAAGAGAAATTATGGTGAACTAGTATCTGATTTCATCAAAATATTTAACAAAATTTATCACAAGATGCCTCCTGACTGTAAACCACCAAAAGCAGTAGCAATGTTTAGGTTCTCCAAAGCCTTTGAAGATGATTTTGCAGTAATGTTAAGGGAAATAACATCTCCTACCTTAGAAGATATGCAAACAAACACTATTGAGGTTTAAGCCAATAGATCTACTTCAGCTAAGCTAAAATCCAAAGCTGAAAAGACTCAAAGAAAAATGAAAGGTAATGAGGAAGCTTCTTCTTCTTCTAAATCCAAGAATTAAGATAAAAAATAGATGAAATGAAATCATTACTTAGGAATATTTCACATAGGATTTCTAAAATTGAAACACAACCTAGAGCAGTCCAACAAACTATTTCTAGACCTCAACACAAAATCAAGGTCAATTCAAGAAAGCTCCTTAATTACAAATTCTTCAAAGACCTAGTAATGATCAGAAAATTCCACCACCTATGTTGATTGCTGATCAACAGTATGATGATAATAATCTTTCAATCACATAAGATATTAAAAACCTTGATAATACATCTTTTCAGAATACTATTGTCCCTATCCCTCAAAATCAAACGTTCGAAGAGGATCAAGAAAATTCTCAAGTCTCTAAATATCAAGCCTTCTCAGAATTTTTAATTTCTAAACTCAATAGAAGGTATGATTTAAGACCAAGGGAAGGTCCTGTAAGACCTCCTAAAGATCCTGTCATAATTGAACCACAAGTAAAATATGATGAAACTCAAACTACTACCATTCAACCTTTGAATCAACCAAATGACACTACTCAAATTGATAGAACTTTTTTGACTGCTTTTAATGTTGAAAGAGAGTTAGAGAGAGTCAAGATTCCCATCCCATTGTCAGAACTTTCAAAGAATCCTGGATATAAGAATAAATTCACAAAATGGATTCAAAACTCAAGTGTATATGTTGAAGAAGATTCTATAAGTCTTCAATATGAAAAACCATCAGTGGTATTTGGTCCAAGTTCTGACATGATAGATGAAATAGTACCTCCATTTTTTTTAAATTTGAAAGCACATGATTCATTTCTATACAACTGTATGTTAGGTTCTGAAGCATCACATAATATTATGCCTAAGTTTATGATGGATCAATTGATTATGGAAATTACTCGATCTTATCATGGCCTATACACCTTTGATTCTAAAAGAGTACCATGTTAGGACTTATAAAGGACTTAGTGGCAACCATAGCCCAAATACTAGTAAAAAGTGTAGTCCTAGATATTGTTGTCACTGATATTCCCCCTAAGTTTGGAATGCTTCTTTCAAGATCTTATTGTGCTAAACTAGGAGCGACTCTTTAGATGGATATGTCTTTTACTACAATTTCTGTATATGGAGGGAAAAATATTAGGTTGTATAGAGAGGTCAGATTTATCCACACTGTTTGTAAAGTAAACCAAGCCAGAAACCATCCCATATATGCAATTGACCAAGATTTTGGCTGTTTCCAATTATCTTCAAATAATTCACAAAATTCCCAGCTTAAAATTGAAGATGTGGTTGAAACTCCCAAAACTATTCAAACTAATATTTGGAAACTGTAATTTGATGGATCTTGTAATAAAGATGGAGTTGGAGCTGGTGTTTTTCTAATTTCACCAGAAAAAGAGAACATAACACAACCTTGCAAACTGTATTTTGATTTCACTAATAATGTTGTAGAGTATGAAGCTTTCCTTCTAAGTTTAGAGCTAGCTAGAAGCCTCAAAGTGCAAAATCTAAGTGTTTTCAACGATTCTGAACTCATAGTTAGATGGGTTAGGAATATTTTCCAAAAAAAGCATCCTAGGGTTAGGTATTATAGAAATGAAGTTTGGGATTCAATATAAAATTTCTTTCATGCATTCAACATTACTTCCATCCCTAGAAATGAAAACATTCATGCTGACTCCTTAGATTTTTCTGCAATATCTCTCAAAATACTAGATCAAATGCAAGTGTAATATCAAATCCAAGTAAAATATAGGCCATCCATTCCTGAAAATCTAAAATATTGGAAAATATTTGAAGATGATGAACAACTTAAATATTTTCTTCAAGCCATTGATGAATTCTCTGTTTTACAAATTGAAGAAGATCAATAAGATATGAATGAAATTTCTAAAGAAAATGAAAAATATGATTTAAATTCAAAAGTGGTTGATCATTATATCATCCAACTGCCAAAAAATTTCATTCCTAAAGGCCTAGTCCCTTTAGAAAAGCTATGTGACAAAAATGATGTCCCTAGAAATCTACTGTCAATTTCACCCGAGGATGATATCAAAGATTCTAACATTGGAATAGATGAAGACATTAAGAACATTAAAATTTTTGCATCCCTACCTCTAGAAGTTAAAACTGAATATCTGAAACTTCTTAAAAATTATAAAGATGTTTTTTCTTGGTCTTATGCTGAATTGAAAACTTATGATACATCTCTCATAGAACATAAAATTCCACTAAAACCTGAAGCAAAACTTTACAAACAAAAAATAAGGAGAATCAATCTAGTTTTGCTTCCTACCATAGAGAAAGAAGTTAAGTTAATTGATTCCCAGATAATTGTTCCCTTAAGATACTTAGATTAGGTAGCTAATTTAGTTTCCGTCCGAAAGAAAAATGGGGATATCAGACTTTGTATAGACTTCAGAAACCTAAATAAGTTATCCTTAAAAGACAACTATCCATTACCCAAGATGGACTAGTTTCTCCAAAAGGTTTCAGGTGCTAATAGAATTTCCATGCTTGATGGTTTTTCTGGGTATAACCAGATAATGGTGAGTCTAGAAGACAAAGAGAAAACTTCCTTTACCACTCCTTGGGGCACATTCATGTATGCCAGAATTCCCTTTGGGTTAAAAAATGTCAGAATTTTTTTTCAAAGAGCTATGGTCTTAGATTTTGTGGGTAATATAAACAATTTTGTTGTTATATATCTTGATGATCTTACTGTTTTTTATAACTCAGATCATAAACATTTAAAACACTTGATGAAAGTTTTTGACAGGTGTAGAAAATTTGGGAAATCTCTCAACCCCAAGAAATCTTTGTTTGCTATCAAATAAGGAAAGTTTCTTTGTCACATAATTTCAAAGGAAGGAGTGGTGATTGATCCTAAAAGAGTATCGACAATTCAATCACTTTCATTGCCAAGGAATAAGAAGGAGATCCAAGCTTTTCTTGGAAAAATTAACTTCTTGAGGAGATTCATTCCTAACTATGCTGAAATAGTTAAAGATATAACTGATATGCTTAAAAAGAATCATGAAGTTAAATGGATTATTCCTACTAGATATGATTTTGATCAGATTAAAAAGGCCATCTCTGAAGCAAAACATTTAGATAGCCCCAATTATTTTTAGCCCTTTAGTATATTTTCCTTTGCCTCTGAAACCACGTTAGCTGCTATCCTTTTATAGAAAAATGAATATGGTGATGATCAACCCATATCATTTTTCAGTAAATTCATGAGATATGTAGAATTCAAGTATGACATTATTGAAAATAAAGCCTACTCTATAGTCCAAGCCTTAAAATATTTCATAATTTATGTCCTCCAGTCAACCATTACCACTTATGTTCCTAACAGTGTTGTAAAATTTTTTCTCACCCAACCAAACATTGATGGGAGAAGATGAAGATGGATCATCCGAATCCTCGAGTTTGATCTCAGTATCAAAACCACTAAGCTAGCAAAAGTTCAAGGTTTAGCCAAATTGTTAGCTGAATCAATCGCAAGGTCCTAGGAATAAATTCTATTTTTGAAGTTTCATAGAAGAATACACATGAACCTTCTTCCAACTCTCATGGGGAGAATCCAAAAGAACCTTCCTTAAATGCAGAAGGGGAGAATCCACAAGAACCTTCCTTAAATGTAGAAGGGGAGAATCCACAAGAACCTTCCTAGGATTCTGAAGGGAAGAACACACAAGAACCTTCATCTTCAAACCAAACAGTCCCCGTTCATATTGATGAAAAGTTTCTATTATCATATTGGTATTAAGATATTGTACATTTTCTGATCAACTTTGAGTGTCCTAGTGAATTTTCAAAGAATCAATGTAAGACACTTAAGTTAAAATCTGTTAAGTACTATATCATAAATGAAAAATTGTACTGGAAGGATCCTCTCAACATTCTATTTCTTTGCTTGATAGAAAGTGAAACAAAAGGAATAATTGAGAAATTTCATGCAGGGATATGTGGAGGACACTATGCTTGGAGAGCCACAACATAAAAAATACTAAGAGCATGATTCTATTATCCTAGTATGTTTTCACAAGTAGGAGCAAAGGTTAGAAACTGCATTCCATGTCAGATTTTTTCTAGAAAGAAAAAACTTGTATCCCTTCCACTATTTCCAATGTTAGTTTCATAATGCTTCTTACAATGGGGACTAGATATTATAGGAGAGATTCACTCAACAGAAATTAATTAACACATATGGATTTTAACTGCCACAGGCTACTTCACCAACTAGGTGGAGACAATTCTAGTAAGAAATGCCACAAATACTGTAGTGATTAAGTTCATTGAAGAGAACATTCTGTCCAGTTTTGGATGTCCTCAGCAGATAGTAACTGATAATGCAACTGCATTTAGTGGTGTAAAAATGACCGAGTTCTGTCATAAGTATCAAATTTTACTACATCATTCTACTCCTTACTATCCATAGGGAAATGGTATTGCAGAGTCATCAAACAAGAGCCTGGTCAAGGTAATTATAAAGAATTTAGAAGAACATAAGAAGAATTGGGACAATCACCTTATCTATGCAGGTTGGGCTAACATAATATCTTCCAAGAGGTCAACAGGTAAATCTCCATTTCAGCTGGTCTATGGTAAAGAGGCCATCTTTCCTACTAATTTAGCTTTCTCTGTTCTTAAATTTTTACAAGAGTTCAATGAAGAACCTGATGATTTATCTAGAAGGATAAATCAGATTATTGAATTAAATGAAAATAGGGATGAAATTCAATATAAGCTAAGGAAATATAATAGTAACATGAAAAATATTTTTGATAGGAAGGCAAGGGAAAGAGATTTTAGGGAAGGAGATCTAGTTTTGAGATGAGATGCTAGGAGGGAGTACAAAGGAAAACATGGGAAATTTGATAACCTTTGGTTTGGGCATTTCAACATTGCTAAAGTAAAGGGTAGCAATACCTTCATTTACAGAATTTGGAAGGAAAATTTTCTTCATTGCCTGTAAATGGAAGATTTCTGAAGCATTATATCCAGTATTGAAGATGCAGAAGAAGATTCAAAATCATCATTGTACATTACCAATTTGTTTAAAATATTTTTAGCTTTGATTTGTTTTCAAAACAAAGGCTCCATTAGCTTGAGGAGAAGGCACCTGGACTTGCTTGTTCTCTGCATCCTACAGGACGAAGCAACCCCCGGTTGGAGCCGATGTTGTAACATTATTTGGTTTTGATAAGTTAGAACATTAGAAAAAATAAAAATAAAAATGTTCAGTTAGGATATGAATAGAAAAAGATAAAAATAAAGAAATGTTAGGACTTTGGTAATTTTATTATTCATATTAAGAAAATGATAGAAGTAGATTGCCCTAAAAAATGAAGGCAAAATAAAATGTTAGGAGAAGCAATGAAAAATGAATGCTTAGCTTTAAAAAATATTTTTTTCAAAGGCTGCTAGTCTAAATGCACCATAAATTGTTAATTATTACTAGTATTTGATTAATATGCTTCAATAAGAATTAATCCTTATTGTAATAATCAACATAAAAATTATTGTAATAATCAACGCATGTTTTTATTATAAGGCTTGCTAACATACAAAAGTGATTTGTCATTTTGTGTTATCTCTTTAGCAAATTTTGACAGCATATATCTTCCCCACCCACATCAATGAAAAGGAATATTTTCACAACCCCCTTGCCCTTTTCCCTATTAATGACCGGGGGGGGAATGCGCCCTCCCTATGTGTCACCCTCACATAACTTCACACCCCCCCTCAAAAAACCACAAACCATTGCCTACCCCCCTAAAATCCGCTTTTCACTCACATGTGGTTTTCACTCCCACCAATGGTTAGATGGCCCCTGCTCTTGGACCATTGCCCAACATCAAATCACCTACTTCCACCTCACCTATCCATTGCCACTATTCCCCTTACTGTTGCACCTCATTGGCTCATTGTGATCCCGCTCCCCAACCGTTGATTAACCATTTTTCACCATGCTTCCATGCCGTTAGCATTTAACCGCTACAGTTACATACCAAATGGTTACCATATCCCTTTCTCACTTGTATAAATAAAACCAAGCTCTCCGATTCAAAAATTTTTCTTAAACATTTTATTGTTTGTTGTAGGTATATAGAGTTCATTTCACACTATCTTTGAGTAGTTATTATCACTTTCACAGAGGATAATCAATATTTCCCTCTGTCACCCTATTCTCTTTTCTTATTATTTCCTCTGTCAACATGGCCTCAAAGGTAAATACCAAGAAACCATTTCAGACGAGAACCCTTCCATTGTCACCTCGATTGATCTCGACCACATTCCACTTGCTAATTCATACTATAAAATTACTGGCATAGAGTGCGAGTTCGAGTTCCATGAAATTAACCTGTGGTTGAAGCAAAGTGATCTCGATAACCAAGATCATATCAAACTATGGGAATCCCTTCTGCCCCTCTTTTCTTTTCCTCGCACCTATGATTTTCCAGACTTAGTTATCTAGTGCCAAACTCGATATGACCCTGTCAAAAGAGAAATAGTGGATTATAATAGTGACATTATGATATCCATCAATGCTGAAACCATCAACAACATGCTTCTTATTCCCAAAACTGATTCATTGAGCCTATTTTCCCAAGCAGCCCTTATGGAACTGTACCATAAGCTAACTTTTCCTAAAGTGCTCAAATATTTGAGACATTCTTACCAGATGATGCTAAATTACCCAAAATAAATCCACCCTATCCATATTAAATGTTCCCTAAAGCCACTGGACATATCATCTCCTTATTGTCCTGTTTATTAGGATATCCAAATGATAAAATAGTTGATGAATCCATCCTTGGATTCTTTTCTATTTTTTCAAAAGATTAGCAACTTGCTTTTATTTATAATTACAACCAATTTCTGGCTAATAATATTCATGCGGAAATTATGAATTTTAAACACAAGGGATGTTCAAGTACACCTCTGTACTTGTATACATGTTTTTGTTTCATCAAGGAGACTCATTGCCAATCACACTCAACAAACAGGATGAACATGGGATCAATCAATCAACCATCCATTGGATAGAGATGGTTAGGTCTATTTCAACTATATTCACTTAGATTTCATTGGCACATTTGTTTATCCAGTAGCACAACTTCTCAGTAGCTAGACGGATCCCAGAATTGGTGAAGATATCAAAAGGATCCTGAACTTAAGTGATTAAGTTAAGACTGGTGAATGGTATTTGTTCCAAAATTATACTCAAATAAGGGTATATGGTTGTGAGATAGCACCATATAAGCTACCAAAATATGTTCCAATGATAATTTTTTTCTTTGGAATATTTTAGGGAGATGATCAACATGTACGATCATCACTTTGTCTCAGGTAAACGAAAATCAAAATTCAAAATTAAATCAAAAATTGGTTCATTCAACCAAAACACTAGATCATTTGGTATTGAAGCATACACCATTTTAAAGAATATGAATTTTCAGCCTAGCTTCACCTAGTCTTATGAACCCTTTGGCATCATTTCAAATCTAAGGGTTGAATTAAAAACAACTCATTATAATTATACACCAAGGCCAGAAATCGAGAAATTTATGAAATAGGAGCAGTAGACTAAAAATACATTGCAGGAAGTAGAATAAGAGATCCTCTCAACCTCCACCTTGCAGACTCCAGTTGCTCAAAGTAAACAATAGAAAAGGGTAAGGGAAGAAACTTCAAATCCTATGGATCTAGTCAGAGAATTCATAATTCAACAGAAGAAGCAGAAGACTAACTTGTCAGTCTCTACAGAGGAAAATCAAAAGCAACCAGAAATCATTGATCTTGGAGAACCAGAAGTATTTACATCAACAGGAGAAAGTGTTCCTACTCCTCCTACAAAAAATTCACCTTCTCAAGAACCTCTAGAGATCATTCAGAATGTGGGGACCAACTCACCTAATGGTCAGAATATATTCTCAAAATTATTGGAGATAAAGCATAAGAATGAGACATTGAAATAAAATGTTTATAACCAATTCTAGAAAAAGATCTCCACTTCACAACAAAAACTTCTCTCTTCTTTTGACAGTGAAAAATGCAGACTGCAAAAGGATTTCTTACAAGATCATGTTCCTTTTCCCAAGTCTCCATCAGATTAAAAAAATAAAATCTTTTCATTTAATACTAATCAAATTCATCCAATAGATCAGATGGATATGCATAGACAGTCTGGTGAGATGTTTTTCTCTACCATGAATAATACAACTAGGTCTTTGTTTGAGCTTATAACTTCTTTATCAAATGTAAAATCTCAACTTAAAATCGAGAAATTATCTTCTCTATCTAAAGACAAAAAATTAAAGTCTGTAGAAGAACTTGTGGTTAAAATTTGATATCATCCAAAAGATTTAAAGGCTGTAGAAAACATCTTAAGTTACCTTCTACAGAAGATCCATAGAGAAAGGAGATTGAAGAAAGTGAAAAAAACAGAGAAGAGATGCTCAAGTTAATCATTGAGAAAAATATTCAGATTAAAAATATGGAAGAGTATATTGAAGGACTACCCAAGGAGAAAGAATCAACTCAGCTGATGCAGGAGCATCATGGTTCCAAAAATTTGTACATTTAGTAGAATCTAGGGGGTCTTATTTTTTTCAAAAGAGTTGGTTTCCTAAGTATTTAATTAATGTAATTTTCAATGTTTTGAGTGATTTATGTGAGACATTTAGAATAGGATTTAATTAAATATCAAGAGGCATATTTGTAAATGTTCTTGAATGTAGGAGAACATGAGTGATTGATGAGTGATTAGTGTGGATTGAGATATTTTGAAATATTGTAAATCTTAGATTAGAAAGTAGTTCATGATTTTATGGATTTGAAGAGGATCCTTAGGAATTAGTTGAATGTTGATATTCTCAAGGGATAAAGAAGATATTTTAGGGATTAATTGAGGACTTAGAGGACTCTTAGAAATTAGTTGAAAAGATTGAGGATCTGAACCAGAATTGGTTACATAACCTTATATATATATTTGTAAAGCCTTAAAGGCACAAAAAGAAAAAAAGAGAGATATTATTAGAGAGGAAACTTAATTTTAAGCCTACAGGCATAGAGAGAGAGGAAGAGAAAAGGGCCATGTAAAAGGTGGATCGGGCCAAAGCCAGTTTGTAAACAGATTTTTCTTGTATTTGTACAATTTATTTGTTTAAAGAGAAATCAAATTTCATTTTGAAGGTGTCATTTTTGTTATGTGCTGAGTGATCCATAATAGAAATAATTTGATATCTATGTAATAATTTCTTGTAACAAATTCTACATGAATGAATAAGTCTTACTGTGTGATAGAAGACTTAATGGCTAGGTAGAATCTACACGATTCCAGTCTGGGAGTTAATTAGCTGTGAATGAAGCTAATAAGAGTGAATGTGTGTAGATAAAATTATGTGCAGGTCGAAAGGAATAAAAAAACTAATTCTGACTTTAACCAATATGAAAAGGTGTACATTGAGCGTGATAAATTTGGATAAGATTCAATAACAATAACACGCTCAAGAGGAGTAGCGTGGAGGAAACGAAGTTGTAGAGCGGCGGCAGTAGAAAGTAGATAAATCGACTAAGGTAGAAAATACTTAGAAGAATTCCAAAGGAGGAATTAGATGGTGAGGATCAAATTGAAGAATTGAAGTTTTAAGATTAAACGACAGAGATCAGATCGCAAGGTAAACGATTTAAGTTGTGATGCAGTAAGTTGAGAAAGTTGCAAAGTGGACGCGTGTCAGGCAGAGAATGAAAGTGCACATTGAAAATCGACGATTATAGTATTTATGTGTTAAGGACTTTGAAATTTAAACGAAATAACTTGTGATGCGGTAAGGATTGAAAGTTGCGATGTGATAAAGGGAAGAGCCATGTGTCGGCTGATTGCTCTAGCACATATCTCACATCAGCAGGTTTAGAGTTTAGCATTAAGACATTGCAAGGTAAAGTATTTTGGTTGCGATGTGATGAGGACGAGAGATGGAAATTTGAGACAGTACAGTGGGACTGTTAGATATGGCATGGATCTACAGTGGAGATTACAATGCAATTTCGCATCGACATCTTTATTGTTTAGTTCTGAAAGGTATTTGTTATAAATTGCGAATTGTGAAGTGGAGAAACCTGCGAAGTGCGATGAAGCTTAAATTTAAAAAATGCGATCTGCTGTTGCACTAAGGAATAGTTATGTGGGCCATAAACCATAGGTCTGCGAGTTTGTGTAAAGAAGCCTACCATGATTTAAAGGTAAAATTTATGTATGAGCTTTAGAACCAAAGAACCACTTTTAAAATAAGCTTTCGCATGTGTATAAAATTTTAATGTTTATAAAGTGGGTTCTGTTGGAGAATTAAGAGTTTGAAGAAAGAAGAAGAATATATTTGGGATAACCCATATGGATGGGTGATTTATGGAGTAGCATTGAATCCATAATGGAAATGTGGGTAATTGTGGGGTTAATTCCGCTAACCCTGCATCTTTGGGTATTTGCGGCCTTATGGTTGCATCATTTGGTATCAGAGCACGAGGTAAATGAAAATTGGTATAAATGAATATGGTAGAGTTAAACTATGTAGAATAGAATAATATTCAGCGTGATTGTAGATCAGAGGAGAAGAAGTCAGATTATAAATCTAGAAAGGTGGAGACAAGTGTAGAAAGGAAAGTTAGATAGTAAAATCTGACAAAGTGATGGTTATTTTCTTGAGGAGAACAAAGATTCACTCGAATGTGAAGAGTGGATGGAGACTTCCTATGAAATAATGCAAGTATTGTTTTATTTGACTCTAATTTGAGTTTTGCAAAATAAAAGATAGATTGAAGATTGATAATTGTAGCTAATGAAGTATCTCAACCAAAGAAGATCACATCCTTAAGAGGCAGTGATGAGAGAAGTTGGTAAGGATTTCTGAGTGAAAAAAGAGTGTGGCCAGTACCTAGTATTTCATTTGTGATTGAAATACAAGAGGATAGTTGTGTTCTCAAAAGTGCAGATGAGTTGAAGCCTAGAAGGAGCAGAGGAATGCTAAAGGAAATTTCCATAGAGGAGACAAGTGACCAAGTATAGAGGAAATATTGGAGAGGTAAATATAGTAGGAAGGACTTGCTATTGCATAGGATTTATTACAACTCATAGTGAGTGAGGAGCTCATGAAGATGAAGAAGAATATGACTACTGATAGTCATAACAGAGGTTCAAGAAGTAGCCAAAAAGTGAAGAAGAAGATGCCAAAGCAAATGGCATATGGAGATAGATGAGTGATGAAGAATATGAGAAAGCTGAGATAAATTTCCAAATTGCATTATTGATGAATATGTTGCAGAGAAATAAGGTAGACTAGAGGTATGGTTGGACTATGAGAAATAAAGTGAAATGGCATAGACTACAAGAGAAGAGAAAGTAGCAGGTGAATATGAAACTAATAGAAGAGATGATGAAGCTTGAGGAGATTATAGATGTTCAATTGAGGATAGAGAAGCTCAAAGGAGTTGAGCTGTAACAAGACAAAGTTGCTGAACATGAACAAGTTCCTTTTGAACTTGAATATGGAGCAATGATGTTTGAAACATCAGTTGAGGCTACTAAGCCTTATGATTTTGAAATTAACAATTTGTGTATGCTTGCAGGTGTAATACATGATGATGGACAAACTTTGGGTGTTATCAAAGAAGAAGAAGCAGAGAGACATAATCTAAATACTGTTTTAAAGAATAAAGAGGGGACAATCAGGTCTCATGAGGAAGCTCATACACAGTTGAAGGAAGATAGGATTGCACAAAGACAACTAGTGGAAGTTGTTAATGTAGTAGACAAAGACAAGTTGACTGTCAAGGGAAGCCAAAAAGAAAAACAACTGTTGGAAATTGTTATGAGAAAGGTCAGAGATGACTTCATACTTTTTAAGTGCAAGGAAGATATTAGAGTGCTAGAAGAATTGTTGAGAGAGCCTAAAATTGAAGAATAAATTACAACCAAAGGAGAAGAGATGTTTATAATATCTAAGGAGACTGAGATGAGTTTAAATTGTCAAGTTAATGGTATGTTTGCAGGTGATGATGAAGATACACACGAGGCTGTAATAAAGGAGATGGAGGACATCTTATCTTTTGAAGGTAAGAGTGAAGTCTAAAGACAATATGAGGATGAATAAGTTTTTGTCTTCAAAGACAACAAGAATGAAGGAGAATGGAATTGTAATCAACAACTGGAAGAAAATGTTGACACAGGAAAAGAAGATCTCATGCAATGTAAGATTGTTGGGGTATGTAGTAGTGCTAATTATGTCATGGAAAAGCAGGGAATAAGAAATTCAAATGTCTTATGCATCTTTGAAAGACGTGGAGAAGAAAAGGAAGACAACAAGAGTTCTGACACTCTTACAAAAAGGAAAGGACAACAACAGTAAATTAATTTGGATGGAGAAATAGAAAATTTTATGAAGCTTATGAGGAATAAACATAAGGAAAGGAGCTGTGTAAGAAGAAGACAAACAACTAGTTGGATGAAAGGGTAGACTGTAACAAATATTGAAAGAAAATTGAATGGAGTGTTACAAACAAAGGTGTGGAAACCAGGAAAAGAAAGAAAATATAGAAGAATACATGGACAATAATTAAAGGGAGTAAGGAAATCACTGAAGAATAAAGCATGGGATCCAGGAGGACAAAGATTGGAAGCACATGATTTAGAGATCATGAATTTTTTTTCCTTTGGGAGTCTGATGTAGGAGCATCATGGTTCCAAAGATTTGTACATTTAGTAGAATCTAGGGGGTCTTATGTTTTTCAAAAGATTTGGTTTCCTAAGTATTTAATTAATGTAATTTTCAATGTTTTGAGCGATTTATGTGAGACATTTAGAATAGGATTTAATTAAATATTGAAAGGCATATTTGTAAATTTTCATGAATGTAGGAGAACATGAGTGATTGATGAGTGATTAGTGCGGATTGAGATATTTTGAAATATTGTAAATCTTAGATTAGAAAGTAGTTCATGATTTTATGGATTTGAAGAGGATCCTTAGGATTTAGTTGAATGCTAAGATCCTCAAGGGATAAAGAAGAGATTTTAGGGATTAATTGAGGACTTAGACGATTCTTAGAAATTAGTTGAGAATATTGAGGATTTGAACCAGAATTCGTTACATAACCTTTTGTATACATTTGTAAAGCCTCAAAGGAAAAAAAGAAAAGAGAGAGATATATTATTAGAGAGGAAACTTAATTGTAAGCCTATGGGCATAAAGAGAGAGGAAGATAAAAGGGCCAAGTAAAAGGTGCATCAGGACAAAGCCATATTATAAAAATATTTTGGTTGTATTTGTACAATTTATTTGTTTAATGAGAAATCAAATTTCATTTTGACTATGTGTCATTTTTGTTATGTTCTGAGTGATCCATAATAGAAAGAATTCGAAATCGGGTAATAATTTTCTGTAACAAGTTATATATGAATGAATAAGTCTTACTGTGTGATAGAAGACTTAATGGCTGGGTAGAATCTGTATGATTCCAGTCTCGGAGTTAATTATAAGTGAATGAAGCTAATGGGAGAGAATGCGTGCAGATAAAATTATGTGCAGGTCGAAAGGAATAAAACATGAATTCTGACTTTAAACAATATGAAAAGTGTACATCAAGTGTGATAACTCTGGATAAGATTCAATAACAAGAACAAGCTCAGGAGGAGTAGCATGGAGGAAACAGATTTGTAGAGCGGAGACAGTAGAAAGCATAGAAATCGACTAAGGCAGAAAATACATAGAAGAATTCCAAAGGAGGAATTGGATGTTGAGGATCAAATCGCAGAATTTAATTTTTAATATTAAACGACAAAGATCACATCATAAGGTAGACAATTTAAGTTGCGATGCGGTAAGTTGAGAAAGTTGCGAAGTGGACGCGTGTCGGGTGAAGAATGAAAGCGCACATCACAAATTGACTATTATAGTATTTATGTGTTAAGGACTTTGCAAGTTAAACAAAATAACTTGCAATGTGGTAAGGATTGAAAGTTGTGATGCGATAAAGGGAAGATCCACGTGTTGGCCCAAAGCTCTAGCGCATATCGCACATCGGCGGGTTTAGAGTTTAACATTAAGACATCGCAAGGTAATGTATTTTGGTTGTGATGTGATTAGGATGGGAGATAGCAATGTGAGATAGTATAGTGGGATCGTTAGATCTGGCATGGATCTACAGTGGATATTACATCGCAATTTCACATCGGTATCTTTATTGTTTAGTTCTGAAAGGTATTTGTTATAAATTGCGAAGTGCGAAGTGCGATGAAGCTTAAATTTAAATTATGCGATCCGCTATTGTGCTAAGGAATAGTTATGTGTGCCATAAACCACAAGTTTGCAGGTTTGTGTAAAGAATCCAACCATGATTTAAAGGTAAAATTTATGTATGAGCTTTAGAACCAAAGAAACACTTTTAAAATAAGCTTCCACATGTGTATACAATTTTAATGTTTATAAAGTGGGTTCTGTTGGTGAATTAAGAGTCCGAATAAAGAAGAAGGAGATATTTGGGATAAACCATATGGATGGGTGATTTATGGAGTAGCATTGAATCCATAATGGAAATGTGGGTAATTTTGGGGTTAATTCCACTAACCCTACATCCTTGGGTATTTGCGGCCTTATGGTTGCATCATGAGCTTGCTATGATTCTAGTTACCATAGTTCCCATAGCAGTTATTGGTACAAGACCTAGTTCTTCATAAACAACCATTTAATATACATCAACAATAGGTCATCCAATAAGGATAGCACATGAATTGGCCATAAAAAAACAAGAAAATGAGAAGTTGTTGGAGAAATTTAAGATATTAGAAACTCAAAAGATTAAGAATGACACTTTGTATATGGAGGAAATGCAGAAGTATCACAGGTTGGGACTTAAAATTATGAAGTTAGAAAGTGAATTGTTAATGGCAGACACCTTGGCCCAAGCCAAGGAAAGTATATGGACAAAGATCAGTTAAGAAATGACAGATGTATGTCCATCCATACAAATCATTTTTTAACTACAAGAGTTGATTACCAGATGTAGGATAGTCATAGAGAAGGAAAAAGAAACACTTAACACCAAACCATAAGAAGCATCAAATATGATAAAAGTGATCAATTCAAAGAGAAAAACAGAGTTATAACAAATAAATATTAGAGACAGAACAACCACCATCTTGGAGATTAAAAAGGTTCTACAAAAGAAGAATTTAGTTAATCAATTGGAGACAAAATGTAAAACCTTGGACATTGTTGTCCATAGGTTTCATTCAAAGTTTAAAGTGTTGAACCAGAAGGGATTGCCTAGATTGGTACCTCCAAAGGAGAAATTCATAAATCTGGAGGAATATTGCAAAAAATTATATACCATTGCAATTGACAAGGAAAAGTTTGCAGGGTTAAAGGACATATAACAGGCAGATCCTTTCTTGAAGCTTTGGAGTTTTATTTAATCATAAAACATGAAATCAAACATTTGTTTCTCAAAAAGCCAACATCTAAAAGATATACATAGGTGGATGAAGTTTTCAGAAAGGTGGTGAATCTGGAAATTCCAAGTGAAGAAAGATGGGATGAGCTATGTGAAACCATCGAGTAATTTCTGACTCCAAAAACATGTCAACACATCAAATTTTTTGGGCCACATCATCAAATGTTTTAAAAAAATAGTGACATATCACTCATCAATTTTGTTTTTATATTATTTGATACTATGATTGTAATAAATTGTAGATATTTCTAAGTCATAGAAACTAGTATAAATAACTCTTCATTCGAGTTATTAAGGGTTTCACCCTTGGATGAGAATTTTTAAGAAGAAGTGTATGAGCTTTGATCATTGATGATTATAAAAGGATTCTGGATTTGTTTCAATCAGTTTGTTCTCTTGTAAGTTTTCTAGCTATCATTACATCTTGTTTTCTGCATATGTTTAATATTTATAAAGATAATTAGGTAATAAAAGCTATTTTTCAGTCTATATTAAATCCTCTGATGTTATTATATATATATATATATATATATATATATATATATTAGATAATTATTTACTGAATTGTCTGTTCTTATAAGTCCCTCTACATCAATTAATTATCAACATCTTCATAAAGTTAAATATGTTTTGTTAAGTTGATGAACATTGTTTTATAGCCTTTCACACTTATGATTATTAGACATTCAATTTGAATATTTAATTTATCAAACCTTCTTAAATTTTTAGCTTTCACACATGCAAACTTAAATCGCTATTTGAAGTAAAGAAAACACCATTTCCTTATTAATTAATATTATATAAAGTTTAAACACATATGTATACAATTGCTTTATACATTGGTCATCCAAAAAACCCAACTTAAAACTAACCAAAACATTATAGATGCTTTGGCATAATTAATTGAACCAAATAACCTTAGAGGACAACACGATCCAAACAAAAGTTAAGGTTTTGACCTAACACAAGACACGATGGCACTCCAAGTTTTCCATTCCTGTTGTCCTTATGTTATGCAGATAAATCCCTCTTCCAGACAAGAGCGATCTCCCTAGTATCCTACTGATAGCTAGAAACAAACATCCATTTGTAAATCGTTTTCTCTATATTATTTTCAATTAAAAATTATTATAAACAAATAAAGATGCCATGCCCTACCTTGAAATCCAACGTTCGGTGCAACCTTTTATCTAGTCGCTCCAAAGAGGCTTCTTCAGTAAGTTGAACTTGCAATCAAAGACAGACAAAAGAATTAAAAGCACCTGCAGCATATAATAACTGAGAACAAATAATATAACTTAGTGATCAAGGAGTCTAAGTATTGAATTATTCAAATAGACACAAGAAAAACTCAATGAGAAATGGAGATCCATATGTATTATCTTGAATGAAAAGAGTAACTTTACAACCTGATGCCTTGATGTCGTACAAGTTCCTCCTGGGGTCCTGAACAATCGTTCCTCCTTTAGATTAACAAGCCTTCCTCTCTTTGAACTAGCATGAAGTTATGTACATGAGTGTGTGATCATTCTCATATCAATAATAACTAGTGTAGAGAGTATTCTCTCTTGAGAATTTCTTCAACAACTAACATGTATATCTACCCTTGAGACTGAAACATGAGCTCAATTTATAGGGAAATGGAGGTAGTTTTAGTTCCATGAAGAGGGGGATGGATTCCTATCATGAAGGGATTTGAGCTCCATAGACCAAGGGATAAGCTCCATGAGTGGAGGGATAGAGCTCCATGAGTGGAGGGAACTGATCGCGCTTCTAGAAGCTTCCAGTTGCGAGAATATTCGACCAACTGGGCTTCTAGAACTTAATTTTTCCTTTATTTGACTGTTTACGGGGTTCCATAGGTTTTATAAGCAGAATGTGCGAGATGTGCCACAGGCTATAGAAAAAATATCCGCGGATCCACAGGAAAGAGCTAGGAAAAGTGCAGAGTTAGAATTTTAAGGGTTTTAATGAGATTTTCTCTAATTCAAAGACTTGGTTTAGGAACATCAGGGTTTTTAAATTCTAAGGGAGCATAATATAGGTAGTGATGAACCGATATAGATAGTCAAATGTCATGGTGACAAAATAACATGTAATAGATTGCCCCCTAAAGTGCGAAGTCTAAGGTAGTTCTAAAGAGTTAAGTGCTTTATCATTCCAAGGATTGGATTGCGGACACACCAGTCAAAAAACTTTAAAAACATTAAATGCAAGCATGTATATATATATATATATATATATATATATATATATATATATATATATATATATATATATATATATCATCGCTGAGGTAGGCATTCCCATACTCAGATCAAAACTAACTAAATGTTCTGGTACATAAATTATTTTAATCATTACATCAATAGTAGACACAACATGGACGCAACCATCTGTCATCAATAGTCTACTTTATCATGAATAATAAATCTCCTTGTAGCTTGGATGTTGGAAACTAGATCCAGGGTCTTGATTTCCTCTTCCTGAACTAGTACGATTCTATCCATGCGATTGATTGTGTCAAAGTAGAACATGGTAGAAACCACTTGATTACCAGTCAATGATGTAAAATGTTAACAACTATGAGAGAAACCACCAATTATGACAATGTCTCTCAAATTACTTAGTATAATCCATGAAGTGTGAATGAATTATTTGCAGTCAAACACTTCACGAAATCATTCGATCGAAGGTCAATGATGCAACCTGTCGTCGAAGGCGAGAAACTGGCCATTAAGGCATGCAGATCCAAAAGTACTGATAGGATTCTAGTTCAAATTTCTAGATGATGAGTTGTCATCGATAGAAAGTGACCCATCATAGGAAATCCCATGACACAAAACCACTAGATCAAGTTTTGACGAAATATTTGCAAGGACTGACTCAGGGATGGTAAATGCGAATGGAGACAAATTTTTGCAATGAATGTTTTATTTGAACTATCTCTTGAACACATAACAACACTGCAGATGGTTTGGTAACAATTGACCTAAATCTAATACCGAGAAACCGGCTGAAGACTTTCAATGTGGTTGGATTAACTGTTAGACAAAGGATTTCCCAACCCAGGTACAAATGTGACAAAAGTGTCGTGTTCAAGAGTGGTATACTGCTTTTAAAACAAGGGTGACAACTGGATTCCTTTTCTCTTTTTTCCCCACCATTACTGGCAAGTACCTCTTTATTTTTGACAAGCTCGAGGAGGATAACATTTGCTTGTTGTGTAAGCTCATCCTTCAGATGAGTCTATCTTAGTATTAAAATCGAACCCTAAGAAGGAGTGGTTTGTTCCTGTTTGTAATCGACAAGTACTTTACAGTTACATTTTAACGAGTTCAGTATAAGAGAAACTTGATGTTTTTCAATTTTTAGGGAGTTAGAAGAAAAAAATAAGTAAACTCTGTGGTTGTACTTTTTCGTAAATTTAGACACTCAAGCCTGAAAAAGGATAAAATAATGCAGGAGAGAACTCTATTGACCATGATTAGTCAATGTATACCTTTTTCGTAAATAGTCCATTTCAGTCCGGAAAAGGGATAAACTTATACTGAAGGGACAACTGTTCATTTCCTTTAACAAGTTTGAATAGTCAAGTGCTCGAAGATATTTTCATGTTTATAGAGTCTGAAAAGGACTTAAAAGAGAACTCCAGGGTTTCGATTTTTTGTAATTTTCAAGAGCTCAAAAAACTGATAAAAGTATACTCATCATCAAAATAATTATTTTCACCAAAAACCTGTAATCTGCACAAAAACTCAAAAAATTAAAAATACCTGTTCCAAAGAAGTAAAAATATTGAAAAATAGCCTTTTTAAAGTGAAAAGTAAATAAAATACAATATTTTATTCATTCAAAAACTATAAAAAGGAGTTTAACAAAATCATTTTCACCTTTTATTTTTTAGAGCAACAAATTGAGAGCTTTTGGCAAAAAAGTTTCAGAGCCAATATCAGGAGAACCGACCATTCAAATTGTGATTCGTCAGAACCAGGTAATCCACATCATTTTAATCTTCATTTATTTCTGTTTAAGTTCTCTTTTTTGGTTTTAGTTTCATTTTTTAGGGAGAGATTATGTTTAAAAATGTGCTCTCGGGGGTCAGCAGGTCATGCGCACGCTACCTGCGGACCCTGATAATTTTCTAGAATAAAAATTATCGGGCCACCGTGGTTTTTGTGTGGAGCCAGTGTGGACATTCGCACTGTCTCCACACAAAAACTATGAAGGCGCCATGAGTGTTTTAAAATCTATAAATTATCTCAAAAATGATTAAAATTTTTCACTCCAATGGTTTCTAAATTTCAAATGTGTTCATTTGCAGGCTATTTCACAATGCTAGGGTGGAGAGAACATGAGCATGAGGCTATAGACAATGAATCCATGAATGATCCTCAAACAATGCGAGTGTTAAAAAATTGTGGTTTATATAATTCTAGGTGATTCAGGGCATGAAAGGACGAGTAGAGCTGACAACATGGTTAGTGAACACATGGGATGTTCAAGATCAATGCTTTATCATTGGTGACCATCGGCTCACAATCGATCTCGAGGATATCTATTTTCTCACCGGATTGTTCCGAAGAGGAGAAAACATATCCTTGTTTGGCGCTAGACAGGGTGGCCTACCCATTGCTAGCTACAAACAATAGTTTTGCAGTGATGAGGTAGTTCCAAAGGATAATCTCATAGACATAAAAACTATCTTGCGATTATATCTCAAAGTGATTGCCTTCATGGTAACCAAGTTGTGTGGAAGTGTGGCTCCACATGTAGTCACTAAATCTCAAATGCAGACCATGGTGGAGTGCTTTAGAGGCACCATATTCAACTGGTACAAAGGGGTATAGGCCAACATGAAAGGCCAAATAACTAGAGTAAAGAATGAAAAGTTAAAAAATTTGGTTATGGTGCCATTTTAATTTTCTTTGCTTTGGAGAGAATCCCACTCCTCGCCCCTCAGCTTATTCCAGTGGATCACGGGGAACCTCAAGAACCTCGAATGGTACATTGGGTTGCATTAATGACCCGCCATGGTGGCAATGGAAGTTCAGTGGTTCGATTCACTCCGACGTACTTTAAGTGGCTAAAGAATCAAGTCTTCACCATCGAAGACTTACCCTATGTAGGTATATATTTCAGAGGTGATCTTGAGATGTCCTTGCCTCCAGGGGAATAGTGGGAAAAATCAGGTAAGAAAACTATTT
Organism: Pinus albicaulis; assembly: GCA_034641835.2. NCBI lineage: Eukaryota > Viridiplantae > Streptophyta > Pinopsida > Pinales > Pinaceae > Pinus > Pinus albicaulis. The sequence continues at coordinate 404,776,487 of CM076578.1, read as the reverse complement.
TGATGTTTTTAATCTAATTTTTTTTATTTTTTATTGTTCAATATTGATAACAAAATTTAAATGCAGATCTTGGTCCATGACAACCAGCTACACTCCGCTGCTTTGATAGGTGGCAAACAGAGCCGATAGCACCACCACAAGATTAGGTAGTGGAGATCCTAACTGATATGGAACACAACTTGGAGAGGTTAACCATAGATATTCTTGAGACATGAAAATATGACATTCCTCTCTGTCTTCAGAGACATGTAACAGGTGTACCAGGACAATTTAGTAGATTCCTGCGCAAGGTGGCATGTGCCATAGTCTACTACCATGATCATCAACATGGGTAGTGGATGATTATTGTGGATTGACATATTTTGTTTTTTGTATCATTATCTATTAGATCATAATGTGTTTGAACCTATGATCATAGATGACGTAATATTTTTTGAAAACAAACCTATCTATGATATTACTACTTTCTCTGAGTATCTTGTTCAACATGTATCGAATGCTGTTTTAGTTTACTGTTTTAATGTTGCAAATGTCTATTTAGAACACGATTAGCTAATGAATTGGCCAATGTGTTTAAATTTCTTGAAATGTGTTGATATTCAATGTAATCAAACTGTCGTTCCAAGAGATGAACCTTCAAAAATAATCTCAATAACACTGGATTTTTAATTGCATATACTCTGTTTAAATGTAATAAAATGAGTTCTGAATCTAACCTAATGATCAAACGTCGAATACCAAATGAAATGGCATCAAATAATAACTCAATGACTGCACTATATTCTTGTAATATTCCATTGGAATTTTCTGCTCCATCGGGAATATCTTAAGATATTCCAAATTTCCTTCTATAGAAAAACCACAAGTCCATTCCAGAGATTGACTGTTCAGGCATTTACCGGATATGTCACCTTCACAAGGAAGTGTGAGATCCAGAAGCTAGCTGGCCCTTCACAGACTTTGTCTATGGATATGCAATATTTCCACTTCGGGAATTTCTGCTACAAGGTCCTTGAGGATGTTGTATAAGGAAGATGCTGCAAAAATAAGACAAGCCACTACTGGGATGCCTTAGAATATTCATCTTAAAACTCCTATGCAGAATATGAGCTCAAAGAAATAACTCTAGATGGGTTATTCGGATCTCCCCAATCTAGGTCTCTAAAACAATGCTCAATGAGAGAGCTTACAACAATATATGAACACAACCAGAAAATCTGCATATCTGAATATATCATAAGAGGGAAATGCTACAGCCATAATTATATTATGATATATCAATATAAATATACAAGAAATAGTTGAGGGACAAGCCACTCAAGCTTTAAGAACCAACCTCCAATGAATAAGCAATGAAATATAAGAGTTGCTGCAACTCCACAAAATGTCGGAGAGCAGTGAATGCACAGTGTATATGAAGGTATAATCTACTGAACATGAATAAAATACATATGTGGCTGAAGGAATACAAGAAATAACCTAAGAATAGAGAAATGGGCTGAAATACAAGATTTCTAGACAATCTATGGAAGATTGCTAGAAATGCCGGAGAGACCAAAAATGTGACAACCTAGTTGTCACTGCAACTGATACACAATGAGAATGAGGCTGTGGCTGATATAAAATATGTTTTCCCTCCTCTGATCATGTCTCTAATACAAAGTGCTGATCACTTTGTCTCAGAAACACACTCCTGATGAGCTCAAGAACCCCTCTCTCATTGCCTCCTCTAAAATAACGCAGTTTCCTCCATGGACTGCGCAGTGGGAGATGATGGAAGTGTGGCCTCATGCCACTGATATGAAATACAGCTCGAGAATCCTCCTTGCATCTCATCCAATGAATATATCTCTCCTCCACCGAAGGTAACAAGCTAAGATGACTCCATGAGTTCCTCCTTTGCTGCCCCCAGCAACACAACGTCCTCTCTACTGCAGAAATAACGCTGTAGCTGATGGTAGTAGATGTAACAAATTCCGAATTGAGGAAAATTAGCTCATTCCTCATCCTTCCTTGAGGAAGAGGTAGGGATTCCCAATCGGGAACACCCTAGTGCCCGAGGGCACCATCACCCTGCTAAACAGCCCGGGGATGCAAGCCTTGCAGACCCAAAGTATGAAACTCTATATCATAACCTGTATCCAAATGGGTTGCCATATCCTCCTTATAAATAAAGGAACCTCTTCTCCACCATGGTCCCACCAATTAGGGTTTACACCCTCACATGAGTGTCTTCCCTCCAAAACTGCGCAGCTTCTCTAGGAAGCCTCTTCCTCCTTGGGCAGTGCTGTTGACTTTAGTCAAAGGTGACTAATCAAGTGAGATGGGTTCCATTCACACCCTTGGTGTTTATTTCAGCTACTTTATTCTCCTCCTTTTCACATGAGGAGTGTTATTTATTTATCTAAAAGAGGGCTAAGGTGTCTCCTTACCCATTTTTTTAAGCAAACTAAAATATGCAACTATAATATTCCATTTTAGCTTGAGGCTAAAATTGGGAATATTACAGTCCTCCCCTCCCACATGTTGCTTGCCCTCAAGCAAATGTATAGAGAGAAAAAAATTGTCTCCCCCTTCTTCTCTTGTGGCCTCCTCATCAATGGTCCCACCACTGCTCAAATATGCTGCAATGAAACTGTCCTCCAATGCTCTCTCCCAAGTATGCAAGCTGGCAACAATGCTCCTCATGGAAAGATAGAAGGTGTAGTGGAATCATTCTTATTGTGCTAAGGCCTCCTTAAGGTAGGAGTGATGATATGCATGGGAAAATTCTGCTCCTAATGATGATCCTCTCATCCATGCAATCATCCAAATGAAAATCTCACCCTTGATTTATGCAATGAGTTGGGCCGAATGGAGAGTTATTTTGGTTTCCCCATGATGGCCCTCTCTCCATATGCTGCTCATATGGGGCTGTATTTTTCCTTGGGCTGGAAAAGTATGGCCTCCAAGAATGGCCCAGCTACCCCACCAAGAAAAATCAGCCATGAAATGCCTCTGCAAATTCTCCAAGCGGTCCCTCCCACAAGAAGGTCCCAGTAGAAATGTAGCAATCATGGTATGGTATCTCCTGCAAGATAAAAAATATACAATGGGGAGAATCATGATCCCAATGGGCTGTACATAAAAACTCTCCAAATAATGCTCCTCATGAGTGTACAAATATAAAAAATACACGGAGAAAGATACAATAAAAGCAAGTTACCAAATGACAACCGGAGAGTGGTTCAAAGTTCCACTCATGGAACCTGCGCAGTGCCTCTTGGCCTGCCTCAAAATCATAAGTAACAAGTGTTGTACTAGCCACTTTTTTTCTTCCACAACATCTCCTCATAATATGAAAGCATGAAATACAATTTGGTGCCAATGGTGCACACCATGAAGCATGTGGCTTCCCCCACAAACCATCATAAGAATGGTCACTCCCATTGCTGCCATGGGCCCAAAGTACATCACAATAGGGAGCATAAGGAGACGTGATAATCCTTAGCTCATCAAGCTGTCCATAAGAAGCAAAGGAAGGCAAATCAAAATGAAGATCTATACCTCCTCTACCATGTACTCTGGTTCTTGAGCTGAAATGGCTCATCTGAATGTTCTCCGTCTCCTCCAATGAGTAAGGGAATGGTTGTGCCAACCTCTCCAAAAGCATCCAGGCTCTGCATCTATCCATATGCTGATGTATATCATGCTGAATTCCCTCCCAAGTGAACTCCTCTAGCAAGGCAAATTATGCATGCAAATGCATAGCTAAGGAAGTCCTCATGTGCAGCATGCAAAAGTTTCTCCTTGAGGCTAGAAACTCTAGTCAAGAAGAGCCTGCCTTGATGATAGATGATCATATCATCCACTAAATATCTTCCATCTCCATCAAGGCCATCCAAGAATCCTGCATGCATCAAGATCTTGGGGAATACGCACCCAAATCTAAGTCCTCCATCCTAGATCAATCCTCCATATAGACAACACTGGTGTTCTGCAATATGGTGCTCCATCATGTTGTTGCCTGCTACCTTGACATCCCCTCATGCCAAAATCATCCTCCAAGTTGCTGCCATGCCAACATGCAACTACTCATGCTCAAATAGAAATGATGCTCTCTGAAAATGAGCCTCCCATGAGAGACTATCACCTCCAAAGAATCTCCCGATCCTTGGCAGGGTAAGCATGAGTGGCCTCCATCTACTCCAAATCATGAAAGAGTTCTTCCCCCAAGGAAGTAATATCTCTCTCACCCAATCCATGGAGCAGTCATCCGGCATCATGAAGATGCTATCCTCCATCCATACAACAACTCTATCTGCGCAGTTAACTGATGAGAATGGGTGAAACTGAAAATGAGAGAGTGTATCCCTCCTCCATGAGCTTGTCCCCAAACTCTCTGCGCTGTAATGGACTCCTAAAGTGTCTCCACCCCTCCAGAATGCAAGAGTGGTGAAGCAAATGTCATGATGGCTCTCATCATCTCTAGATCATGTAGCCTCCCAAGTGGAAAGCCCCCAAAAGTGAGACATCAAGATAGGAAGTGGACTGAATATATGAGAGGAAGGAAAGGTCCTCTCTCTCTCTACTGCACAGTGCAGTCCTTCTCCCATGTGAAGAGAATCTTTGAAATAGATAAGGGTAAATGTCCATCATCCATTCATGTTGATCCTTCTGCTTTCCTTCTTCTTCCAATGGTGTAGGGCTGTATGCACCTCCTCTCTACCAACATGTGAGTGTATCTCCTCCCTAATGAGAGGCCTTGGATCTTGGCCTTCCCTTGAGAGAAATGTGTCCACACCCTCAGAAATGGAAGAGTGCCCTTCATAAAATGGGAGCCTTGCCTCTAGCAAGTCATTCTCCTGATTTACTCCCCCTCTAGAAAGATGGAATGATATTTGTTTCATGGTTCCCCTCCATGCATGCAAAGTGTTTGTAGTTTTGTCACACCATGTTTTACATTGGTTTTCATCAATCCCCTTTGCAAAACTCTTTGTGACTGCAACATATGATCTCTCATTTGCATGAGAACATGAAATAGAACTTTGAAATCAATTATCATGAATCATACCTTTGGGTTTGCAGCGCTGCTCCTCCAAAGGCCTCAACTCTTTTCCTCCACCCTTCTTGCAGTTGCTATGGGCAGTGTACTACGTTGTGGATTTGCATGTGTGGCTGAATGCTCACACCCTTCATGAAAATAGCTAGGATTTGTCTCATCAACAAACCCTTCTTAGAAAATTTCTCCAAATTTCCCTTTCATCAAGATCTTCAATAATCTCCTGGAAAATAAGAAGGGAAACCTCCTCTTCCATCATTTCTCTTTCCTTGTTTCCTATGTAAATATCCTCTCCTTGGAGAGAAGCTCCTCTACTGATGATATTAGATCTTGGGCACAGGCTGAGCCAAGATCATGCTCTGATACCACTGTAATATTCCAAATCTGGAATTTTCTGCTCTATCGGGAATATCTTAAGATATTCCAAATTTCCTTCTATAGAAAAACCACAAGTCCATTCCAAAGATTGAATGTTCGGGCATTTACCAGATATTTCACCTTCATAAGGAAGTGTGAGATCCAAAATCTAGCTGGCCCTTCACAGACTCTGTCTATGGATATGCAATATTTCCACTTCGGGAATTTCTGCTACAGGGTCCTTGGGGACGTTGTATAAGGAAGATGTTACAAAAATAAGAAAATAGACTACTGGGATGCCTTAGAATATTCATCCTACAACTCCTATGCAAAATATGAGCTCAAAGAAATAACTCTAGATGGGTTATTCGGATCTCCCCAATCTAGGTCTCTAAAACAATGCTCAATCAGAGAGCTTACAACAATATATGAACAAAACCAGAAAATATGCATATCTGAATATACCATAAGAGGGAAATGCTATAGAAATCATTATATTATGATAGATCAGCAGAAATATACAAGAAATAGTTGAGGGACAAGTCACTCAAGCTTTAAGAACCAACCTCCAATGAAGAAGCAATGAAATACAAGAGTTGCTGCAACTCCAAAAAATGTCGGAGAGCAGTGACTGCGCAGTGTATATGAAGGTATATTCTACTGAACATGAATAAAATACATATGTGGCTGAAGGAATACAAGAAATATCCCAAGAACAGAGAAATGGGCTGAAATACAAGATTTCTAGCCAATCTATGGAATATTGCTAGAAATGCGGGAGAGACCAAAAATGTGACAACCTAGTTGTCATTGCAACTAATACACAATGAGAATGAGGCTATGGCTGATATAAAATATGATTTCCCTCCTCTGATCATGTCTCTAATACAAAGTTCTGATCACTTTGTCTCAGAAACACACTCCTGATGAGCTCAAGAACCCCTCTCTCACCGCCTCCTCTAAAATAACGCAGTTTCCTCCATGGACTGCACAATGGGAGATGATGGAAGTGTGGCGTCATGCCACTAATCTGAAATAAAGCCCGAGAATCCTCCTTGCAGCTCCTCCAATGAATATATCTCTCCACTGAAGGTAACAAGCTAAGATGACTCCATGAGTTCCTCCTTTGCTCCCCCCAACACCACAACATCCCCTCTGCTGTAGAAATAACACTATAGCTGATGGTAGTAGCTGTGGCCAATGCCGGATTGAGGAAAATCAGATCATTCCTCATCCTTCCTTGAGGAAGAGGTAGGGATTCCCGATCGGGAACACCCTAGTGCTCGAGGGCACCATCACCCTGCTAAATAGCCCGGGGATGCAAGCCTTGCAGACCCAAAGTCTGAAACTCTATATCATAACCTGTATCCAAATGGGTTGCCATCTCCTCCTTATAAAGAAAGGAACCTCTTCTCCACCATGGTCCCACCAATTAGGGTTTCCACCCTCACATGAGTGTCTTCCCTCCAAAACTGTGCAACTTCTCTAGGAAGCCTCTTCCTCCTTGGGTAGCGCTGTTGACTTTAGTCAAAGGTGACTAATCAAGTGAGTTGGGTTCCATTCACACCCTTGGTGTTTATTTAAGCTACTTTATTCTTCTCCTTTTCACATGAGGAGTGTTATTTCTTTATCTAAAAGAGGGCTAAGGTGTCTCCTTACCCATTTTATTAAGCAAAAATAAAATATGCAACTATAATATTCCATTTTAGCTTGAGGCTAAAATTGGGAATATTACAAGTCTGCAATATTATTCGTTGTTTGACCAAGGCTTACCACATGCATAGAAACTAACTCATCAGTGGGTTAATAGATAACCCAAGCTACAGAAGAAATATTCCGTGTACTACGATAGGAACCATTAGCAAAACAAATGTACGTTTGAAGGGATGTTAACATTTTCAATATCAAGAGTAATCAAGATAAGCAGTGGTAGTAGTAAAAAAAAACTTAATCTAGGCACACTTATCTAATATAAGGCATACTATCTAAAAAATAACTAATATACAAGTGAGATCTTCACATGAGAATCAAGCATAATATCTCTTCAGTAAAGACCATTTCTAGGCTTATCTAAAGAGACCCCGTCATAATTAGTCAATTCATAGGCCCCTTTGGCAAGCACACACTTGAAAATGTAAGGACCATGCCACATTCGTTCGAATTTCCCAGTACCTAGCTTATCGTTAGGTTGATCATATACTAAGACTAGGTCACCTTCTGAAAAAACACGAGGTGTAACACTTCGATCATACTGAGCTTTTACAATTTTCTTATGAGCTTCGGCAGCTAATGCAACGGTGCGCCAAGTCTCATCTAATTGTGCTAAGTAAGAAAAGATTTTTTCCTCTTCAGAGGTAGCTGGTAGTAACTCTATAGCTAATTTGAGTGATGGTATTCACATTCAATGGGTAACATAGCTTCTAAACCATAAAATAGTTGAAAAGGAGTGAACCTGTAGCAGTTTTTTCTGAGGTTCAGTATGCCCATAGTACCGAAAAAATCATGGTATGCCAATTAGATTTGTGAGTTTTGATAATCCGTTTAATTATGGTGGTTAAAACTTTATTAATGGCTTCAACCTGACCATTAGCTTGTGGGTAATATGGAGTAGAGTTATCATGGTGCATACCAAGTTGATCGGAAAGTTTGATCATCATTATATTTAAAAAATGATTCCCATGGTCTATGATAATAGTTTGGGGTACACTGAAATGAGAAATCACATGATTTAATATGAATGTAGCTGCAGTTTTTCCATCTGCCGTGAATGTAGGCATCGCCTCAGCCCATTTGGTAAAGTAATCTACAATGAGAATAATATACCCATGCCCCCCAACTGAGTGAGGGTTACATGTATTGAAATCAATGCCCCATTTCACAAAAGGATCGACAACAATTATTTGGTGAAGAGGAGCTAGAGGTGCACACATCTTTCGATAAAAAATTTGGCAGTTGTGGCATTTTTGGACCGTAATAATACAATATTTGAATAATGATGGCCAAAAATAGCCAGCCCGCAATATCTTTTGGGCTGTGGAAAACCCAGAAATATGACCACCACATGCTCCAGAGTGGCAGTCATTCAAAACCCTTTCAGCCTCTTTGTGAGCTATACAACGTCGAAAAACAAAATCCGCACCACGACAATAAAGTGTGTCTCCAACAATATTGTACTGCTAAGATTGATACCGGATTCTTCATCGATTTGAACATGAAAGCTCTAGGTGAAAGGTTTGGGTTTGAAGATAAATGATGATATCTCCATACCATGTATCTAGTGTATTGATAAGAAACTGAGATTCATCTGCGATGGGATTCTCTACCACGGTTTCCATCTCAGTATTGGGAAAATGACACATAAGTTATGCAAACACCAATGATTTCTTTGATTTAGATTTCTCGAATTCCAAATCAAACTCTTGTAGGATAGCAATACATTTAGATTATTTTCCCCCGAGTAATTGTTTTGTCAAAAAATACATCATCGGGTTGCAATTAGATATCACAGTTGTCTTTCGTAACAAAATGTAGTGACGAAATATTTGGAAAACTTGAACTGCTGCCAAGGCCAATTTCTCCACATGCGAATATTTAATTTCGTTTGGATTTAGATTCTGACTTAGATAGTAAATCACATGCTCATTGTGGGATTCATCCTCTTGAACTAGGACCATTCGAATGGTGGAATCAGAGGATGCTAAATATAAAAAGTAGTCCTGGTTGTAATTGGGTGGATGCAATAACGGTGCATGGGTTAACGCATTTTTTAGAACATCAAAATATTGATCAACAATCTCATCCCAAATAAAAGGAACATTCTGTTTCAACAACCGGGTAAAAACTTTTGTTAACTCAACATAGTTTGGGATAAATCTACGTAGAAATTTTTCTTTCCCTTGCAAACTTTGGAGTTGGCGAAGCATGGAAGGAGGAGGTGAATTTATGATGGCCTCAATCTTCAAGGGATCGACACGAATGCCAACTTTCGAAACAACGAATCCCAGTAATCATCCTGATTTCACACAAAAAACACATTTGTGTGGATTCAAATGAATCTTGTAATGCCCACGTCTCATGAAAATGGCTCATAAGTGAGTAGGATGATCATCCCTGTGTAATGAGTGAGCAGGTAAATCATCCAGATAAGGTTTTACAATATGTTTGATATCATGAAAAGCGTAAGACATTTCCCTTTGAAAAGTTGCACCAGCATTCTTTAATCTGAAAGGTAGTTTGCAATAAGCAAATGTTCCCCAAGGACATATAAACGTTGTTTTTGGTTGATCAACAGGGAGTATGTTGATTTTATTATATCCATAAAATCCATCCATAGATGAAAACATTTCATTCCCGGCACAATCATCAATAATTTGGTCGATATAGGGGGTAGGATAATGGTCTTTTGGACATGCTTTATTAATATCCCCATAATCAACACATACTTGTATAGTCCCTTGTTTCTTGGTAACAGGAACTATATTAGATACCCAATCTGTTAATGGGATTGGATAAATAAATCCTGCTCACAGTAGCTTTTCAACTTCAACTTTAATAACAATTTTTTCGCAGATGTATTGGATGTAATATTTCTCTAATAGGATTCGCATCTGGGTATGTATTTATTTCATGAACGACAATCTTTGGATCGATTCCTGGCATCTCTTCGTAAGACTAGAAAAATATGTCTCGGAATTCTTGAAATAGGGATTTATATGTTTAATTTCATCAATCGTACAAGAAGCACCTATATGAATATTTTCCACAATTCCAGGTTTAACTGATATGTCAATAGGAACAATTGTAGAAATGTTTCCCAAATTAATTTCAAAATCCGAATTTGTAATCGATATGGGATTCTGTGGTTCCTTGACATAATCATCATAAAAATAGATGAAAACTCATTTTCAAACCTATCAAGGTCAGGTAAAAACGAAGATCTATGGTGTAGATTGTTGGTGTCCCATGTTTTGATAGTTTGGAAAATCAAAAGACAAGGCAACACCAGAACCAATCTTTAGAGTTACAGGATCTAGTCCTCCTGTTCTCAGAGAGGGATCTCTCAAAAGTTTTTTTGCAAAGGTTTATCTTGTGTGCTTTAAGTATTGGTTTTAGACTAGTTATTAAGTGCATGTGTTTATTTGTTTGTTTGTTTGGTTGGAATGATACAACAGAACATGAAAGGCATAAGAAATATATATAGGACAGAGAAATATCTGGTTCATTGGGCAATGGAGTCAAGAAAAGGTCATAACAAACTCATCAATGGATATGGGATATCAAAGGGCAAATCTAACTTGGCCACATGATCCTTTTGTCTTTGGAATGGGATGAACATTAATGATTTGGAAAGAGAGATTTAATTCTCAACAAGGGGAATTCGAAAGCATAATTTGAATAATAAAGAGTTCTTTGATAGACAGGGTTAACCATGAATTCTACAAATCACACCTTTAAGCAAACAATGATTTTCAAAACAACTTTTAAAATGAAATCTAAGATTCGGGGAACACCCTATTTCCTCAAAGATTTTATTTTAAATGACTTATAAAACATAAAAGATTCACTGATAATTGCAGTCATAGAAGAGGGAACACCTAAAAACATCTATGATCACAATTATAATGACCTTTAAGCCAACTGTTTAAGTGAGGACAAAGGGCAAGATCAAAACAGACCTCTTTGATTCACTGTAAGCAAAAAACTTCAAAGGGAGACTTCAATAATAGTTTTTAAGTGGCAACAGACAAGCAGGGAGAACCATAAATCATGCTGAAACCAACTGTTCAAACTATTAAGGAAATAAACAAGCATGAAGACTAAAGAGAAAGATTAAAGCCTCTAAAATACTTCAGCAGAAGAAAACACAGAATAGTGAAGGATGAACAGGTCTAAGGTGCTTCCAAGTGTCATTTCTTAGCCTAAAAATTTCAACCTACTGTAGTAAGAAATTATGTAACAGAATGAAAACAGGAGAAAACATCAAATAGTTTAGAATACTTCACCAACAGCCAAGCTCATGGATCCAATGATAGAGCCTTCTCAGGAACAAGCATGCAACAACATCATCAAGACCTCCAAGACTTCAATTTGTTCTTCAACTTCAACGGACGATGTATTTATTTCAAAGAGTTTCAGTATTACAACTTATGATCAAACAACAACCAACCCCTATCTCATCTTCTTCAGAAGTATTTATAGAAGAAATGAGGAGGTGGAATAGGATAAAATATCTTCTAAGTTCAATTAATACAGAGTGATGACTTCTCGACCTTTGAAGGGCTTGATGATGAAGTTTACAGGTGTTTCACTGTATTAACTGTTTAACAATTAATATCAAAGCTCGGTGGGAGCTTTATTGACTTTTAGGCTCTATCTAGGATGAAATAACTCTGCTGATATTTGTCTGCATTATTTTCCTTAGCGGAATTAATTTCTTGGCTGCGCTGTGAGGCGGATATTTCCTTAATCAATAACTTCGGCCTCTGTTTGAATGGTTTGAGGCGACAGGTGGCTCTGTGGTAGCCGAGAGGAATCAATTCACCTCAAATGTGACATTGGAGGCCTTTCTGTTTGCTAAACACTTATGACGTCCCTTTAATTGTGTTTTAATCCAGGGAATAGGATTTTGATAATTATTCTTAGTCGTAATTCCCCAGATCTGTCTTTAATCTTCTTCTCTGCTATGCTCTGTTCTTCAAAACTTATACTCTTTAACTATGCTTTGAATAAAACAGTGTCTTGTCAATGTGCAGGGCCACGCAGGGCCTTTATAGTATCGGCGCCCATGGAACGTTGATAAAACGTGGAGCAGAACCCTATTTTAGTCGTTTTCCCTTTGATAACCAAAGGATGAAAGATCAGGGCCTTTGGCTTTCTTTCCCTTTATAATATGGAAAAAACCTTCGGAACCTGCAAAACAAACAAAATGTTATGAAATCCTGTGAAATTAGGTTAAAATGCATTGGATACGTCGGGGAGAAGCGTGAACATTGGATGAAAGCATCCAACGGTGGAGATCTGCGTAGAGGAGGTCAAAGGAGAGCGGGAGAAGAATAAAGGAGAGTGATTTTGGACCGTCCGATCCGGACACGTGGACGGTCCGGATTCCATCAGAGGATCGCAATCGGGGGTGGTGAGTGGATGGAGCGATTGAAACATGCGATGCGATTCTGCTCGGACCATTGATCTAAAACTCAGATCAACGGTGGGAATTGAATCGAGGTATGGCCGATCGGAGGGGGTAACAAATGCATGCGATGGAAAAGTTGCGATGTGATGGAAAGCTCCGATGCGATGGAAAGCTCCGATGCAATGAAGTGCTGGCCGCTTGATCGACTTTCGATCAATGGCTGGGATTTGTTTAGAGTATATCGGTGGAGAAAACCTTTATAATATGAAAACTCAAACATTTTTGGAATAAAACAAAGGTTTAACGGATCGAGGGTGGAAAAAATATATAAGGCGGACAGGCGCCCGACTGCGGGGCCTTTGGATTTTATGAAATGTGATATGGCTGAGGCGTATTAAAACAAGGGCCAATCGCAATCAGGCCATCGGGCCTGGTCTTTTCAATCTACCCATTGTATTTTCTCCGATTGCAATTGCGCGATCGGTCTTTCCATCTACCCATTAAAATATTTCAACACGTGACTTCGGTTTTTAAGTTTAAACTTTGGAAAAGTGGGTTTCATGACTTTACAAAGAAAAAGAACAATCGGGAATGAAATATTTACAAGGTTTTAAGCGCCGAGACGGGCCCACGTTTTAATATGAAAATGACAATGCGATCGGGGTTTTAAACACAAAAAGGCTAATTGCATCAGAACTTTTGGATGATGGCAAAAGACTTGCGCACTTTGAATTTGTGTGATTCGATAAGCGCCGGGAGGGGCTTAACACCTGGTTTCTGGGTGTAGGCATGTGGGGGAAGTGGTTTAGGAGTTAGCCCAAGGGGCTTAAGTCCATAGGAATAAAACTTTGTTTTTTATGAAATTTTCAGAGTTTTCAATGGATTTTAGAGGTTTCGATTAAGCTAAAGAATGGGTCTTTAACCTTATAAAAATGATTTTCATGAGGGGAAGAAAAGAAATCATGAAAACAAAGGGGTTTTTATGGAGAAAAAGGGGAGCAAATGAAGGTAAGTTTGGAAGAGGGGGAGATGAAAAATGATGGTTTTACAGCACTTTCTTCTCTTGAAATCAACAGAATTTCTGAGTATAAAATGGGAACAGGAATGAAGATTTTGGACAAAGGCATGAGGCCTTCAAGAGTCTTCAAGAGCCAACAATTTTTAGCAATAAAATTTGTTCTTTGAAGGGTTAAAAAGTCTTAGCCACCTTTTGTTATAACAAATTTATAGGTGACTAACAGTGGCTCCACTTGGGGATGATGCCTTCTTGAAGGCATCAAGAATTTCAGACTTGCATTCTCTGAGATGCTGATCAGTTGCCTCATCCATTGGGCTGTATTTCTTTGATTGAATGATCTTCTTTTGCTCTGGAAAAGCTAACAGCCATGGAAAACAATGAATCTTTCATCAACAAGCTTTCTACCTACCCAATCCTACTGATCTAACATTTTTTCTTCCTGAGAGTGCACTTGGATTGGAAAAATCTCTTTCAACATTTTATTCTTTTGAAAGCAAAAAATCTAATCTATTTCTACTACTTATTTCTCCATGAACTTAGATTAAACAGTTGAGCCCATATGCTTCTCTACCTAATCTAATAATCTGTTAGGATTAAACAGTCTAACAGATTTTCATTCTCTAATTTTTAAAGCAGAAATTAAAAAACATACAAGTTAGGATTGAACAGTCTAACTTGATGCTGATCTATGGCATAAAAACAAGCTGCACATAGATATTTATTTTGTAGAAAATTAAATCAAAATGTAAGGCTTAAGATCTAAAAATTTCTCATCATGGCCTTCTCTTTTTACAGCTCTGTTTTGGCTCTTGTTTGAGCTGTTTCTTCCTTGTTTTCTGGTTCAGATTTTGAGCTGATTAGAACCAGATTTACATCTTTTTGACTCAAGAAAATAGAATATCTTTGAGTCAATTCTTTCTTGGAAATTAGGTTTAGATTTTGAGTTTGTTTGAACCTTTGATTTCTATCCTAAACTATCTACTGATAAGCCAAGATTTAATAGTTTGGCAAATCGAATTCACTATCCTATCAACAGAAAATTTAAAGATAATTGGTCAAGCTTAGGCCGTTTGACTAACTAGAAGTGTGTTTTTCAGGAGTGGCATTTAAGCTTGCACACTTTCAGAATTTATTTCTCTTTTTTGGTATGGGGCTATACCTTTCTTGTTTTCACCATCTGCCCTCTTTTCTTTCTTTTATTGGTTTTTTTTTTTTTGTATTCTTCAAAGAAGAAAACAACAACTAACTAAATGCTCAGAACTGAGCTTTATTGACATTCCTATCTAACCTATTTTAAACATGGAGTATTTACATTTATCATATGATACAAAAATGCCAATGCAGCCAGCTGAGTAATGTCAAGAAGAAGTAGAAAATCTGGCTGCTGGTTAGAGGTATCCATACAATATATTGAAGATTAACCTTCAATATCAAGGCTATCACAGAAGGTGACAACTCTTCATGTCTCTGGCTCTTGCAAAGGATCACTGCTTGATAATTTGAGCCAGTTGGGATTTCCACACACTCTTCCATAGGATCAACAAAGAAAAGATGAAGATTCTCTTCTTTTTGGCCCTCCACAATTGGTAGATTATCTACTTCCAAGGCTTCAACTTTGAGGAGTATATCTTCAGAAATTTGTTTGGAAGCATCATCATCTTTAACCTGCACAATAGCAAACAGTGAAATATTTTCTTCCTCTAAACATATGCCTGCTTCAAATATACATTCAGGTTCTTTAAATGGCAGATTGATATCAATGATAGGAGAAGTTTCTTCTTGAAAAGAGGGTATATCCACAATGGGATAGTCTTTTATCTGTTTTTCTCCCTTTTCTTCATCATCATCTGAAGTAGAGGACTCATCATATTTGGTAGTGTTGTCCTCTTGTAGCCCTGGTATGCTTGGATTCAGTGGGCTGAACTCTGTGAAGAGGTTATTATATTCTTGAGTGGGGGTGTATTCAATGGTTTCCTCTTGCTCAAAAATTTCTTCATTACTCTTATCTTCACCTTCTGAGTTGAAAGGCTGTTGATTCCCAATAAATTGAAAGCTTTTTATGATGGATCAAAAAGGATGATTTTGGCTTTCAAGCTGATGATGGTGAAACTCATAACACCAATCAAATGCTAGTTGCCCTGCATGATTAGTTTCTGCTTGGAAATCATCATCATCATAATACTGATTGAAGTTTGAAATTTTATTAGAATAAACATTTTCATCAGTCAAACATATTGGGATATCAGTAGGTCCTTCTTCATTCTGATTTACAAAAGAAATTTCTAAATCTATACAACAAAGTTCTCTACGTGAATGGGCAAGAGTGTTTGTTTTGCAAAAATTTTCAGAGACTGGCTGTTTATTAATAGTCTGATCTATCTCTTTTTCTGTCAAAGGGAAGGATGTTTCTACGTTCCTTTCAACAGGAGTACAACAGTTCTCTGTCTCTTGCGAAGACTAATTTTGAGGCTGGATGTCTGCTTGAGCCTCAGCTATAAGGGATGATGAATCAATATTTGAGTTTTCAGGGGTATCTTGAGGAATGTTCTTTACTGCTTGGATCATCTCTTCCTCAACTGATTCATCTATGTTCTTAAAATTTTTCAATAGGATATTAAACTCATGAATGGCTGTTAAAAGATCTTCAGGATGCATCTCTTCCAAAGCTTCATCATTATCTATAATGTGTTGGGTGATGTTTTGTGATGGATCATAATATATTGCACCCAATGATAATGATGTAGTGTTTTCTTTATAGTTCCCATAGAACACATATTCAAGATCTCTTAAAGAAAACAAACTACTAGATCTTAAGCATTCATACCAATCCCTAGATTTTCCTTCTAATGTTAACATGAACATTTTCATTAGGCAGTCTTCAGGCCATTCAACTTTCAACCTCCATACATGTATATGAAATTTGATGAGATGTAATAGAGGGTCATCAAACTTTTCACCTTGAAAAATAGGTAGGTTGTCATCCCAATTCACCTGGGGCATCTTATGTGGAAACCTAGGGATATGATTTCTACTCATTGGGGCATATCTTCTTTGTATTCTTGGAATCATGTTTGTAAATCAAGAAAGAGGTCACTGTGTCTAGTCAATCAGTTCAGGGTCATCTACTAGTGGAGTCATTTGGTCTTCTAGGAGTTCCAGAGTGTGGAGTCGCCAGGAGGAAGATTTTTAGCTCCTAAGGAGGTAAAATGTTTAATGGTCCACCACCATGTGTTTCTTGTAGAGCTACAAGGTTTTCAGGAACTGAATTAGCTCTTAAGGGTGATCTGAAAACAATTGATAATTTAATCTTAGGAGACTTCCAAAGGATAATTTCTGGGTTATCAACTATCTCAGGTGGATCGAGGTCAGGATAGGCTCTAGTGTGAATCTTTCTAGGAGCCACTATGTTGTGTTTTTCAGACCCAAATAAATAGGAAAAGTTCAACCAGGTATGAAAATCTTTAAGAGGTTAACTAATTTGTTTACTCAAATTTTAATCCTACAGTCCTCTGACTGAGTTTGAATGATATTATGATGATAAGGGTTCTTCCCAGTGGAGTCTTAAGGTCTGTTGAGGATTTTGGAGTCGCCAAGTGGAAGTTTTTAGCCCCTAAGGAGGTAAAAGGTTTTATGGTCCACCACCATGTTTATTGGATACCAACCTGAAATATTTTTAGGTTTTTCCGAGTTATTTTTTAGTTGTATGGTTTTTAAGAATATCATAACTCTGTTTCAAAACTTAGCTACAGTTATGAGACAAAGAGAGTTTACTCTTATGGCTAAGCCAACTAGTATTTCAAGGTTAGATAGAGTCTTAAGAGAATCCTAGGTTTTACCTAGTTTGTCACTGATTCAGACAAGTTCTATCTTGATTACCTTTCTTAGGTAGTGCTTGAAAAGGCTGCTTTTTATTCTCAAATTTCTTATAAAAATGAAAATGATTCTGGGTTTGAGTCCCACCATGATCGCCATTATGTTGGGGTGATGAGGTGGTTGATAATCACTGGATAGTTTTTTGAAAATAAGGGATTTCTGGAGTCCTAAGGCATACATAAATTGACACTGACTCAGAAGGGTCCCACCGTGATCGCCATTATGTTGGTGTCCCATGTTTTGATATTTTGGAAAGTCAAAAGACAAGGCAACATCAGAACCAATATTTAGAGTTATAGGATCTAGTCCTCCTGTTCTCAAAGAGGGATCTCTCAAAAGTTTGTTTGCAAAGGTTTATCTTGTGTGCTTTGAGTATTGGTTTTAGACTAGTTATTAAGTGCAAGTGTTTATTTGTTTGTTTGTTTGGTTGGAATGATACAAGAGAACATGAAAGTCCTAAGAAAGATATATAGGACAAAGAAATATCTGGTTCATTGGTCAATGAAGTCAAGAAAAGGTCATAACAAACTCATCAATGGATATGGGATATCAAAGGGAAAATCTAACTTGGCCACAGGATCCTTTTGTCTTTGGAATGGGATGAACATTAATGATTTGGAAAGAGAGGTTTAATTCTCAACAAAGGGAATTCGAAAGCATAATTTGAACAATAAAGAGTTCTTTGATAGACAGAGCTAACCATAAATTCTACAAATCACACCTTTAAGCAAACAATGATTTTCAAAACAACTTTTAAAATGAAATCTAAGATTCGGGGAACACCCTATTTCCTCAAATATTTTATTTTAAATGACTTATAAAACATAAAAGATTCACTGATAATTGCAGTCATAGAAGAGGGAACACCTAAAAACATCTATGATCATATTTATAGCGACCTTTAAGCCAACTGTTTAAGTGAGGACAAAGGGCAAGATCAAAATAGACCTCTTTGATTCACTGTAAGAAAAAAAATTCAAAGGGAGACTTCAATAACAATTTTTAAGTGGCAGCAGACAAGCAGGGAGAACCATAAATCATACTGAAACCAACTGTTCAAACTATTAAGGAAATAAAATAGCATGAAGACTAAAGAGAAAGGTTAAAGCCTCTAAAATACTTCAGCAGAAGAAAACACAAAACAATGAAGGATGAACAGGTCTAAGGTGCTTCCAAGAGTCATTTCTTAGCCTAAAAATTTCAACCTACTGTAGTAAGAAATTATGTAACAGAATGAAAACAGGAGAAAACATCAAACAATTTAGAATACTTCACCAACAACCAAGCTCGTGGATCCAATGATAGAGCCTTCTCAGGAACAAGCATGCAACAACATCATCAAGACCTCCAAGACTTCAATTTGTTCTTCAACTTCAACGAACTATGTATTTATTTCAAAGAGTTTCAGTATTACAACTTGTGATCAAACAACAACCAACCCCTATCTCATCTTCTTCAGAAGTATTTATAGAAGAAATGAGGAGGTGGAATAGGATAAAATATCTTCTAAGTTCAATTAATACAGAGTGATGACTTCTCGGCCTTTGATGGGCTCGATGATGAAGTTTACAGGTGTTTCACTGTATTAACTGTTTAAAAATTAATATAAAAGCTCGGTGGGCGCTTTATTGATTTTTAGGCTCTATCTAGGATGAAATAACTCTGCTGATATTTGTCTGCATTAGTTTCCTTAGCGGAATTAATTTCTTGGCTGTGCTGTGAGGTAGATATTTCCTTAATCAATAACTTCAGCCTCTGTTTGAATGGTTTGAGGCGACAGGTGGCTCTGTGGTAGCCGAGAGGAATCAATTCGCCTCAAATGTGACAGTGGAGGCCTTTCTATCTGCTAAACACTTATGATGTCCCTTTAATTGTGTTTTAATCCAGGGAATAGGCTTTTGATAATTATTCTTAGCCGTAATTCCCCAGATTTGTCTTTAATATTCTTCTCTGCTACGCTCTGTTCTTCAAAACTTATACTCTTTAACTGTGCTTTGAATAAAACAATGTCTTGTCGATGTGCAGGGCCACGCAGGGCCTTTATAGTATCGGCACCCATGGAAGGTTGATAAAACATGGAGCAGAACCCTTTTTTAGTCATTTTCCCTTTGATAACCAAAGGCTGAAAGATCAGGGCCTTTGGCTTTCTTTCCCTTTATAATATGGAAAAAACCTTCAGAACCTGCAAAACAAACAAAATGTTATGAAATCCTGTGAAACTAGGTTAAACTGCATTGGATACGTCGGGGAGAAGCGTGGCCGTTGGATGAAAGCATCCAATGACGGAGATCTGCGTAGAGGAGGTCAAAGGAGATCGGGAGAAGAATAAAGGAGAGTGATTTTGGACCGTCCGATCCAGACACGTGAACGGTTCGGATTCCATCGGAGGATTGCAATCGGAGGATCACAATTGAGGGTGGCGAGCGGATGGTGCGATTGAAACATGCGATGCGATTCTGCGTGGACCATTGATCTAAAACTCAGATCAATGGTGGGAATTGAATCGGGGTATGGCCGATCGGCGGGGGTAAAAAATGCATGCGATGGAAAAGTTGCGATCTGATGGAAAGCCCCGATGCGATGGAAAGCTCTTATGCGATGAAGCATTGACCGCTTGATCGACTTTCGACCAACGGTTGGGATTTGTTTAGAGAAGATTGGCGGAGAAAACTTTTATAATATGAAAAATCAAACATTTTTGGAATAAAACAAAGGTTTAATGGATTGGGGGCAGAAAAAATATATAAGGTGGACAGGCGCCCGACTGCGGGGCCTTTGGATTTTATGAAACGTGATATAGCCGGGGCGTATTAAAACAAGGGCCAATCGCAATCGGGCCATCAGGCCTGGTATTTTCAATCTACCCATTGTATTTTCTTCTATTGCAATTGCGTGATCGGTCTTTCAATCTACCCATTAAAATATTTCAACACGTGACCTGGGTTTTTAAGTTTAAACTTTGGAAAAGTGGGTTTCATGACTTTACAAAGAAAAAGAACGATCGGGAATGAAATATTTACAAGGTTTTAAGCGCTGATACGGGCCCACGTTTTAATATGAAAATGACAATGCGATCGGGGTTTTAAACACAAAAAGGCTAATTGCATTGGAACTTTTGGATGATGGCAAAAGACTTGCACACTTTGAATTTGTGTGATGCGATAAGTGCCAGGAGGGGCTTAGCACCTGGTTTCCAGGTGTAGGCATGTGGGGGAAGTGGTTTAGGACTTATCCCAAGGGGCTTAAGTGCATAGGAATAAGACTTTGTTTTTTATGAAATTTTCAGAGTTTTCAATGGATTTTAGAGGTTTCGGTAAAGCTAAAGAATGGGTCTTTAACCTTATAAAAGTGATTTTCATGAGGGGAAGAAAAGAAATCATGAAAAAAAAGAGGTTTTTATGGAGAAAAAGGGGAGCAAATAAAGGTAAGTTTGGAAGAGGGGGAGATGAAAAATGATGGTTTTACAGTAGTTTCTTCTCGTGAAATCAGCAGAATTTCTGAGTATAAAATGGGAACAGGAATGAAGATTTTGGACAAAGGCATGAGGCCTTCAAGAGTCTTCAAGAGCCAAAAATTTTTAGCAATAAAATTTGTTCTTTGAAGGCTTAAAAAGTCTTAGCCACCTTTTGGTATAACAAATTTATAGGTGACTAACATAGATCATCCTAGGGTAATTCATCCATAGAGAAAAACTCTCAAATACTTTCATCAGTATCAAACACTTGTTGAAAAGGATCATAAATTGATGTCAAGCCTGAGCTTGATAGTGAAGAATATTCTTTGATGATCACATTCATTGGATCAGGATTAGTTGAAAGTGTGTTAGAAAATGACTGTAATTCTTCATATGCCATCTCAAAAGGACTCAAAGGCATCTCGCCATTGAAATAATCCATTTCTAACTCTGAAGGCACTATCCAAGTGTCATCAAATGGTATAGTGCTTCATGAAATCATATTGATGTTAGCAATGGTACGCGGTACGTTGGGTGGAGGCATAGAAAAATTTCCCATCAAAGCGGAGTCCTTTACTAAACCTACAACAACATCTTCATATGGGATAGTCGATTTTCCAACATGCTGGATACTGTTTGTAGAAGCCGGGTCAGAAAAATAATATGACAACTGATCGATTTTCACAATCTTTCCTTTATGAGGAAACATGATTAACTAAAAGACGGATGAAACGAAAACAATCATGACATAAGACCAACTTCAACCCAAAAGAAGATTGTAATCCAGAGGGGCATCAACAACTTCCACATCTAGATTAACTGTTTTGCCTTATACTTCTATAGGTAGATCCTGGAGTATTCCAAATGGATGGAATCCTCTTCCATCAAAGGTTTTAACGATTGTGGGAGATTTATTGAGTGTCAAAAAACCAAAAGTTTTCCAAAAATTTAATGACATTATGCACATGTATTCCCCCTCATCAATGATAATACGAAAAACTTGTCTATTTTTGACTAATACTGGAATTTGAAAAACCATCTGATGAGGGAGTCTCGGTGTAAAAGTTTCTAGATCGAAGACCATGATGTTAGAACCCTGAGGATCTATAGCTCCAATAACTGATAAAAGTAATTTCCCTTGTGCTGGACATGATTGTAGCACTTCTAAGGCCGACATTGCTGAAGGGGATATCGCCAAGTCTTCAAAAATGTTGTAGTTATGAACAACTCTTGCATGTGGATTGAAAGATGATTTTTGAAGTACACCTTTAGCAGGAAATCTAATTACGAGATCAAGATTAGGTTTCTTGATATGAAGTAGATCAGAAACTGAAGGAGATGTAGTTGGTGTTGAATTAGAATTTTCTATCTCTTTACCAGTTGCAAGATTCTTACTTCCATAGTCTTGCGATCATGTCGCAACCATAACCTCAGACATCATTAAAATATCTGTCGATGAATTTGAAGAAGATCCTATCATTTTTATATCCTGAGTAGGAAAAGGATCCTTCAAGACAGTGGGTGTGGGTGAACCTTTGATGAATTTAGAGACCTTAGACAAATGTGGGCACTCTTTGGTAAAGTAATCCTCGTCACAGATAAGACAAGGATAACGAGGTTTTCATTTATCATCAGATGGTTCATTCTTTTTGGTTTATTCTTTGGGAGACAAAGTCCGTTTATTTTTGTTCTTTCCTTTCTTCTTATTACTGGTTTTGGATTTAGTTTTAGATGAATCTACAACATGAATGTCGACATAAGTTTCAAGGGAAGAATCTCCTTTTAGTGAATTTGGTAAAGTTATAATAGGAGAAGTAGTTTTGGAAGAATTATTATTACCCTTATTTGTGCTAACTAAACTAATTACACCATCTGCAGCATGAGACCCTAAAGGAGTTGTAGTTATTTGACCAAGACGTAGTAAGTCAGGAATTTTTTTGTATAAAGTACCAGACTCTGTATATACAAGGTCTAAGTACTAAGCTTGAGAAATGTCCTGTTCTTCTGTAGCAACCCCTCCCTTAGCCACATATTCAATGATCTTTGGAAGAAATGATTTGATGAACCATTATGCCAAAATATGATCCATAATAAAGACTTTCACTAAACGTCTTCTACGTCTCCATTCATGTATGTGATCTGATATGTACGTAGATGTAGATTGTTTTAATGAAGTCAAGAGTTGCGTGCCATTTTTGTATCTGACTGGAAACTGAAAGTGTGTTAAGAAATATATTGCTAACACGTTGAAATTGTTGAATGAGCCATGTGGTAGTTCAATATACCATTTTGTAGCTAAACCTATCAGTGTTCTCTGAAACAATCATAATCAAATGGAATCATCAATCAAAGAGTTGGATGCACACCAGAGGTGGTAAGTCATGAAATGGTTTGAAGGGTCCTCTCCTGATTTACCTTTGAACTTAGGAATATCACGAGGAAACTTATTCAACATTGGTGGCCAATACAGAAGATAATAGATTGGATTATTTGTTAGGCACGAAAAATCAGGTAAATCCAAATTTGCTATGAATGGCAACTGACGGTTAGGGTCCCGTTGAGAAAAATGATAACCTTGTGGAACTATACCAGTACCAGGAGGAGGATATCCAGGATATCCTGGAATAGCCTATACATTTGGGATTGGAATGCCTCCTAGATAACCAGGATTGGCCAGACCATATTGGTGTTGAGATGGTATCTGATACATGTACCCAGGGTACGGTTGATGCCGGTATATTGAATTTTGTGCTACAGGTCCATATTGATATTTCCCTTGATACGGTTGATAAAAAAACAGAGGTTGGATTGTTACAATTGTACTTGTACCAGGCTGTCCTGCAAGCATATGAACAGTAGTATGAAATGTGGGTCCAGGTTGTTGTGCAGTGACTACAGGGATTTTCTATGATACTTGAGGGGTTGTAGAAATAGGGGCTACAGAAATTCTAGGGATAGGTGTTGTAGGTTGAATAGAAGTTGGTGCAGCAGTTTGAGTTGGGGTTCTAGGTGTACTCAGACTAGGCTGTTGAACTGTACTAGGTGCAGATACCTGTGGTATAACTTGAAGTGTTGGTTGGACAGCTTGTTGGATTTGAATATAACCAATTGGCTGACTAGGTTGATTATAGGGTACTTGCATGTTAGGTTGCAAATTATCTTGACTTTGTGTTGGAGTCCACACCGTGTTTACGCCATGATATGGAGATCCCATTGAAGGTTGTGCTGTATAAGACAGACCATAACCAGGTTGATAATTTGGAACGTATGTTTGATAGTTGGTTGGATAATTTCCAGTATAAGATTGACCTCCCTGAAACAATTGATGTTCCAAGTAGAACTGTGGCCCTAAAAAAGGCTGCTGTCCTTGGAAAGAGGGTTGCCCTGGCATAGGGTATTGTCCTTGAAGAGGTTGCGGACCCTGAACTGAGTACTACCCTTGAGGTTGATATTGTCCTTGAGGTATGTACTGGCCTTGACATATGTACTATCCTTGAGGTATGTACTGTCCTTGTGGTTGCCCCCTAGGTGGTAAATTACTACCTTAAGGTTTCCCCCCAGTCAGTAAGTTACTTCTTTGAGGGTCAGGGTTAGGAATGTTTCTAGACATCATGTAAAATTTTTCCGCATTCAAATTTTCGGTATGTGATTCATTTGGACCAGGTGATGGTCTAATTTTGTCGGGAGAAGGAGCTGCTCCTAAGAAAGTACCAGAAAGTGACTAGTATCCTGTAGGAACAGACAGACCACCATACAAATATGATTCCGGTGATGCAAAAAACATGGATGACTCACTAGACATGTTTAATGAAGGTCTATAAGTACCTCTTGGTATGGCATAAAAAGGAATTCAGGGTGGCGAATAGTTTAGACCATAATTGTGTAGAAAGTCTGTTAACTAAGAATACCAAGGATCTTGTTTGAAAGGGCTATATTAAATCGATTCACTTGGCCTAAGATCTAAATATTCTTGATGTGAAGGAAGAACAAATTCTTCCTCTGTGTCAGTAATTTCTTCAATGCTAATGAGGCCAGGAGGAAGGTTCTCAGTGATGCAAAAATTCACTCTAGGTGAATCAGGATGACCAGGGGTTGGAGTGATGAAATCTGAAGTAGGCTCAGACATAGCAGGTTCAACTTCTGGTTCAGAAATTTCAGGTTCAGTAACTGATAATTCACTAGTTGTGGAAGCAAGTTCAACTAGTTTAGAAATTGAAGTTTTCTTTGAGAACCCTCTACTGTTTGAGGTTGATATATTTCGTAATTAGGATGAATAATTACTGATGTTTCCTCGTGTTCAATTTATCAAGTCCATGATGGTTGTCCTTTCTCATATTTAATATTTTCTAACTGGCTTGGTGTGTACTTAGGGGGTTTACCCTGCAGTCTACGAGATTGTCTAGGTAATTCAGCCACGATTAAAAGTTTTCACACACGAAATCAAAGAAAATTTCAACAAAATATCCTAAAGTCTCTAAGGAAACAATCAAATTGAGCACACACCTACAAAATCTAAAAGATCAATCCACATACAAACAATATATTCCCACACTAAAAACACTAGTTGGTGATGAAATCCAACGTCGTGGAATTCTAATGTGGAAATGGCGGTTGGAATAGTTACCCCAACAACTTGCTTAATGAAACTGTCTGGTGCAAGTATCTCCACTTATGCCATCTCGAAGTGACAACTACCCTCTGGAAAGTCCAAGTGAGTCTAGTCGACGTCTACTCCAGGTACAGTGGGACCTTCCCTCCACCGTCACCTTGGGAAAAAATCTTAAAGTTTATAGCCACTAAGGTCACCAACGGGAAAAAATGTACCTGGGGGAATTGTCTACGATCTGATATACATGCAAGGACAAAGTAACTAGCTCAATCCTTTTGAAGGCTCCTTGATATAATCCAAGGTTTACCAACAAGTGACCCCAGGCTCCTCGACAATGGTCTATCCGAGGTTTACCATTTTTAATACGTGCACATCTGTTATCTTTCCCAATGAGATAGGTACAATTACCTCACTGGTTCTGACATGATATCGTGTTTGAATATTTTAAGAAGAGCTTCCCAGAGCACAAATGCTATAATTGGATTTTTCCTACAACAATATTGCTACTTGTTTTTTTGAACTGTCTTGGAATGTTAATTACAACCTGTTCCAAGGCACTAGCCTAAACTATGTTGGTGGAAAAGAGCCCTAGAAAATGTAAAATATCTAGATTGATTTTATTAAAGCATTGTTTTTAATTTGGCTATTTCTTAAGACATAAGGTATGGAAGTGAAACTTCAATGATGTTTTATGACTTGACTCAAAAATATGCTAAATTCATCTAAATGAAAAGTGCAACTCTTTTCTTTTCAGTGAAGCTTATTTAAGGGAAATATTGAGAGATTTAACAATTTTCTAAAGCACCAATTCTTTCATCCATAAACAAAATCTTTGAAAAGAAGACGATTTCTCTGAGAACTCAATTTCATAAAATGATCAATTACTCGTTCGAAATGAAATCCCTTATCAATCAGTTCAGAAACTACAAATAATTAAAAAAACCATTTCAAAAAAAAAACCATATCTAAAACTTAAAAATTCAAAATCAAAAGAAGAAACTCTAATTTTGAACTCTATCTAGAAAGTTTGAAGACGTTTTTTCTTAGTTTGTGATTGAACCAAGAAAAATTTCTACTTATCTCAGCAGAAATGAAAACATCCAACAGTGGTTTAATGTGAAAATCAAGCCTTAGTAAGCTAAAATCTCTTCTAAATTTGCAAATGAAAATGAAATAAATTTTCATAAAAGTAAGATTTGAAACAAGTTTAATGGCTCAGAAAGAAAACAACATCATACTAGTAAGCTAAGGTATATGAAGGTTTCTGATATGGAGTAGCAATAAATTAGGGCAAACACTCACTCATAAAACGCAAATCAGATGAAAAATCACACAAATGCAAAATTTTCTGAAAAGAAATTCACACATAAGATTTTGACAGTCAAGACAAATTGGGGCAAACACATAGAATCTGGTAATCTGGCTCCTAAAAAGAGAATTATTATTTTTTCAAAAATTTTCCACATATCCATAGGTTCTAATGGAGAAAAGAGTGGTACCAAATTGTTCTAAACTAAAAATTGCAAAGGCTACCACATTGTTTTTAAATAAAAACTGTGGATGCCAGGAAAAGACCAGAAAAAAATTATGATTTTCCTTTCAGAGATTCTCTGAAGTTATCTACCCAACCCATTTTTAGATTAATAAAAATCAGAAAACTCTTAAAATTCATACCGGAAAATAAAAAGGAAAACTAAGTTCTATTTCCCAACGGAGTTGCCATTTTTTTTATGCGGATAAATCCCTCTTGTGGACATGCCCCTACCTTGAAATCCAACGTTTGGTGTAGCCTTTTATCCAGTTTCTCCAAATAGGCTTCTTAAGTAAGTAGAAGCTACAATCAAAGACAAACAAAAGAATTAAAAGCACCTAAAACATATAATAATTGAGAACAACTAATCTAACTTAGTGATAAATGATTCTAAGTATTTAATTATTCAAATAGACACAAGAAAAACTCAATGAGAAAAGGAGATCCATATGTATTATCTTGAATGAAAAGAGTAACTTTAAAACCTGATGCCTTGATGTTGTACAAGTTCCTCCTGGGGTCCTGAATAATCATTCCTCCTTCAGATTGACAAGCCTTCCTCTCTTTGAACTAGCATGAAGTTATGGACATGAGTGTGTGATCATTCTCATATCAATAATAACTAGTGTAGAGAGTATGCTCTCTTGAGAATTTCTTCAACAACTAACATGTATGTCTACTCTTGAGACTAAAACATGAACTCAATTTATAGGGAAATGGAGGTAGTTTCAGTTCCATGAAGAGGGGGATGGATTCCTATCATGAAGGGATTTGAACTCCATAGACCAAGGGATAAGCTCCATGAATGGAAGGATAGAGCTCCATGAGCGGAGGGATAAAGCTCGAACTGATCACGTTTCTAGAAGCTTCGAGTTGGGAGAATATTTGATCAGCTGGGCTTCTAGAACTTAATTTTTCCTTTAGTTGACTATTTATGAGGGTTTGTAGGTTTTATAAGCAGAATGTGCAGGATGTGCCACAGGCTATAGAAAAAATATCTGTCGATCCATAGGAAAGAGCTAGGAAAAGTGCGGAGTTAGACTTTTAAGGGTTTTAATGAGCTTTTCTCTAATTCCAAGACTTGGTTTAGGAACATTAGGGTTTTTGAATTCTAAGGGAGCATAATATAGGTAGTGATGAACCTATATAGACATTCAAATGTCATGGTGACAAAGTAAATTGTAACACCCTGGTTAGGGCTATGTCCATGCTGCAACAACCCTAATTCCCTCAAAAGAAACCCTTAAAATGCTACGTTCTAGGAAAGAAGATATTGTCACATTGTAGGCTAATATTCTTGGCACTTAGCACCCCCAAACATTCCCATGAAGCCCCTATTTTAGGTTGGTAAGGCCTGCGTCCTATCACAACAACATGCTATCACTTCCAGCCAACCTAAAATAGGTTCCTCCTTACCTCTTTGCAACCCAAATAGACTTGCATAGCTCTTGAGGTTACTTGACCTCCTTGTTAGATGAAACAACCCCACACACAAGTGTTGGAAGGCTCCACACAACCTTATCCTCCTCGTTGTGGTAGCATATTGTTGTAAAATGTAACTAGATTCGGTCTTCATAATGATATGTGATTGTGAATCTTCTAAATGATGTAATGAAAAAAATAAAACTATTATTGTAAAACTTGCTTCATGGGTTTCATGAAAAGGTGATTTTATTTCAGTTAATTAGGATTTGTCATTTAAAGTAAAAGAGTCAATGTCATGTATGTAAAATTTCTAGGAATCCCTCCAAAGATAAGCACATTCCTCCTCTTGGAATTCGACCTCCAAACTGTATGTAATATCTTCATGTTAGCTCACATTAAGGATATACACCCATTTGAATGCTCAGGTTGGCTTAAATATATGGTCGAATCACTATATATAGGAGGTTAGGAACTTCACATAAGAGAATGGTTCATACTTCACATGCCTCTCCGATTTTCAGTGATAAGACAATGAGACAGGCTCAGATATTCAAAAAGAGGACTCTCTAAGATTTAGATGGATGATCATAGTGAACATAATTCAGATTACTCTGTAATTTTCAGATCATATCATAGAGATATAGTTCAGACATAATCACATATTTGGTGCTATTACATGGGATAAGGCCCCTTAGTTCTATTTTGTTGAGATGATACTCGGTGCTATAATAAGGTGATCTTTATCTCTATACTTGGTGCTATACTCAGTGCTATGGTGGCAAGATGCTACAATTTCATGATGTCTTGGTAGAAGATCACAAGAAGGTCAAGCAGCCACATTTTTTTGGTATATAGATACCACAATTCAGTGATGTATCACCGTGCTTTGATGCTGCTACAATGGTCATGAATTGGCGACTTCACATTGACATATTTTGGTGCCATGCCTAGCATATATATACATATCATTGAAGAGATGATATCAATTTGAGGAAGATCAAAGAAGTGGAAGAGAATTGAAGAAGAAGGTTGATTGCGTCTTTGTATTGCAGTGGAAAAATAGGTCAATGGTCATGGTCTTGGTATTTATCAATTGGAATCTCTATAAGAAGAATTTTTGTGAGTTTTCCTCTCAAAGAGTGAGAGGTTTTGGCCCTGGATCATAGCCTGCATGTTGTGGCTCTTATATTCATGCATTTGTTTCTGTTTGATGAAGGAGAACACTAATAATCTAACAATAAGAAGATCCTAATATAAAGAAGTTAAAAAGCATTCACAAACAATCACAAATGAAGATAAATAACCTAATGCTAATGCCCTATATTTATCAACATGGTATCAAAGCTAAGGTTCTGAAGTCAAAACAAGGGCATCTAATCAAAGAGACACTAAAGGATCGAAGAAATGCATCTAAGCAAATCAAAGGTTATCAAATATCAAGATCTACATTGAAGAATACAACCCTAGATTGAAGAAGCAGTCTATAATAGCAGAAGTATTGAATCCCCTAGTCATCATCAAAAGACCAAGACCCTTATCAAGTCATCTACAAAGCAAGGTAGCTCAAAGGAATTTAAAGATGAATATCACATCATCTTGGAGAAAGTTTAAATTATGATCTGCACTCATTCTAATTGAAGTATCTAGAAAGAGAAAAGGAATTATCAACATCTTCAAAATCTATAAGGAAAGTTACCTCTCATTGAAGCAAGGATCCTCTCCTTTTTCTTGAAAAATATAATCCAAGGAAACAATGAGTTGGATCAAAAGGTGTTGCCATCATAAAAGGAGAAATCTCCTATATTGAAGAAAGTCCTTTTTCATTTGGAATAAGATCATCCAAAAGGGAGCATTAATATATCTTCTTGAACCACCGGCAAAGTGATCAAGCTGAATATTTCATCTTCACTTTTGAAGTAATTATTTTTCATTCTTTAATCAAATTTGGTAAAATGAATTCATGTTTGCAGGGAGATCCATAAGCTGGTTGGGTAATTGAAATTCCTTGCATGGAAAAAGGAGGATAGACCTATTCCTCAAAGAAAGTGAAGGCATTGATCATATCTATTTAAAAGTATCTGAAGGTCAAGTATTATATGAATACAAGGAAAGGGATAAAAGGACTCAAAGGATTCTTATGAAATCATTCAAAGGTCCCCACATCCCTATATAGAATGATTGGAGACATAAAAATATATATGATAAGCTGGAAGAACTATTCTATGAAGATACGATAAAGTAGGTCATATCACTTAGACCTAATCTACACAAAATTTAAGGTACCAAATAATGAAGGGATATCTTCATAATATATCAATTGGGAGATCTGGGAGAGATGATAAGAATATTATCACCATTGTTCTATATTCATTAATTGATGTCCATGAGATAAGAAATTTACCTCATTTGAAAACTTGTGGTTTCTATTCTATATAGAAGAAGACAAGTTGAGTGAAAAAAGTGTTCAAGGTTAAAGGACTCAAAAATTTGCGGAAAGGAAAGATAAGTTTGGAAAATTTGGTCCTCAGAAAGGAAAGAATATCATAGCTAAGATTCAGTGCTATGAACATTACATAAAAAAATCTCATATCACCAAAAAGATGGAGGAAGCTGAAGAAATAAAGTCCAAGGAAAGAGTGAGTAAGAGATATTTACTACGATTAAAATAATATCCCTCCCAAAAGGTCTTGTCATAGCTTGTAAATATTTTATAGTATATGGATATAATAAACAATAAGATGTAGTGCGGCATCATGGAAAAATTAGAAACAAGAGCTTGTGACATCACCATGGGGAATTATGAAGGATATACATAAAAAAATCCATGGTAGTAAAATATGAAGGATATAATTCTTGGAAACCTCATTGGAAATTGAAGAAGTCATCTAGGACAAGGCTCATCATACATCAAGTAAAAAAGGAAACATCTGCCAAATAGGGATATTCAAGATACTAAATATTATTTGACGGAATCCTCATCAGAAGGGTTCACCAATCTAGAGAGGAAGCAAGTGTTTCATCAGGAACTCGAACTTGTGGAGTTCATGGAATGATGGTATGATGACATAAGTGATGAAGCATATCAAAGGATTGAATATATTTTCGATCAAGGAAGTTTCTGAAGGAAGCGTAGATGACCTAAAGGTAAATTAGGTATGTATGATTTTATTTACTATTATAATTTCATGTCATATGGTTGCAAGTAACATGGATCACTACTTATATCTTGAGAATCATAATCAAAGGAAAGGATCTCCTCCTATGAAAGGATGCAAGAAGGCATCAATCACACTAGATGAAATCAACATAATATGTCCTCATATGAAGTATGAATTGGTTGGATAAAATCAAGGAACTCTGATTGGAAGCTCCTAGGAATGAAATGTGTAAATAAAGGAAGGAAGAGATCATGAGATATGAAACCATGGTAAAGGAAATCAACATCCAAGAAGACCAAGGAGATTTGACTAGGAAATCTCTTGGAAAGATATGAAGACTCTGATGGATGTCTGAAAAAGACATAGACCCTTGAAAATGGATATATTTGGGAGATGTGTCAATATTTATGCAAGATTCTGATACCTACAGGAATATGTCATGATGAAAGACCATCATAAGGGTAATTTTGATTTAAGTGTTCATTTCTTATTTTGAAAAATATCTCGACGGGCTTATGCGGGGATTCCAAGGGAAGAGCTGTGGATGTCTTCCACCATTGATAACCATGTGGTAGGATGAAATATCAATGATGAAACATGGCATGAAGAAAGAAACATGACATAAAGAAAGGCCAAATGAATATTGATGGATCAATTTTTGAAGAAAGGAATGACGACATGACTCGTGAATTAAAGTGATGGATGGCCTGTGCCATATGAAGAAGTCCCAAAAGATGAAGACTCCGTAACAAAGAAGAAATTCATGAAATCGAAGGAATGATTTATTCATAGCAGCTGGTGGTCCCATTATTTCCACCCGAGGAGCTGTTGTAGGTCCCTGATTAAGAGGGAGCCTAGAAACAAGTTTCTTACTTGGTAAAATATTGGAAATTCCTAAGCCAAGAAGCAGCTTATGTACATTACTTGTGTAGGAATGATAACATTACTTTAATGGAATATTTCCTCCCTAATTGAGAAGGAGATATAGACACATAATTCTTGTCTTCACTAGGGAATACAGGATGGAGGATTGGGTAATCATCTGGCATCTGATACACTTTGAGGATGAGATAGTGAATTCAAGGTAAGTGTAGTCGTAGAGGACCTATATTATTTGAGGACTGGGAATCCAAGCTAAGAATGGTCTTGGTGGAACACACCCTAAGATCCTAGGTAAGGTATTTTCTAGGAGAGACAATGATTATGGTGTCTATAAATCATTGGCCTCGCTAGCATTGATCTCAGATCTCGTGGAAATATGGAGTTGTCAGTCATTGCCTTGCAATATGAAAATGATGGTTGATATGATGCTTTATAAATGAGTTACCAGTATGATTATTCTTGTGAAAAATTGTTCATATTGAGAATGACCAAGTACCATTATGAATAGCTCCCTAGTTAAGAGGGAGTGTGGTAAAATGTAACTAGGTTCGGTCTTCTTAATGACATGTAATTGTGACTCTTGTAAATGATGTAATGAGTAAAATAAAATTATTATTGTAAAATTGATTCATGGGTTTCATGAGAAGTGATACTATTTTAGTTAATTAGGATTTTTCATTTAAATTCAAAGAGTCAATGTCATGTATGAATATATATTCTTGAGCATATAAGTCTATAATATTTCTAGGAATACCTCGAAAGACAAGCACAATCCTCCTCTTGGAAGTTGACCTCCAAACTGTATGAAAGATCTTCATGTCGTCTCACATTAAGGAGACACACTGTTTCGAGTGCTCTAGTTGGCTTAAATGTATGGTTGAATCACTATATATAGGAGGCAAGGCACTTCACATAAGAGCACAGTTCAGACTTCACATGCCTCTTAGATTTTTGGTGATAAGACAATGAGAAAGGGGCATATCTTCATAGAGAGGTCTCTCTGAGATTCAAATGGATGATCACAATGAAGATAATTCAGACTAATCTGTAATTCTAGGATCATATCGCATAGATACAATTCAGAAATCATCACACATTTGGTACTATTGCAGAGGATAAGGTCTCGGTGCTATGATCTTGAAATGATACTCGATGCTACAATAAGGTTATCTATGTTTCTATACTTGGTGCTATACTCTAAGCTATGGTGGCACCATGCTATAGTTTCATGATGTCTCAGTAGAAGATCACAAGAAGGTCAAGGAACCACAATTTGGTGGTATATGGAGACCGCAGTTCAGTGGTGTATCACTATGTTTGGATGCTTCTACAGTGGTCATGAATTGGTGATTTTACATTGACATGTTTCGGTGCCATGCCTAGCATATATATATAGTTCGTTGAATATATGATCTCATTTTGAGGAACATCAAAGAATTGGAAGATAATAGAAGAAGAAGGTTGATTGTGTCTTGGTCTTGGAGTGGCCAAATAGGTCAAGGGTCATGGTCTTAGTATTCGTCAATTGGAATCTCTATAAGAAGAATTTGTGCTAGTTTTCCTCTCAAAGAGTGAGAGGTTTTGGCCCTGGATCATAGCCTACATGCTGTGACTCTTATGTTCATGCATTGGTTTTTGTTTGATGAAGGAGAAAAATAATAATATAACAAGAATAAGATCCTAATATAAAGAAGTTAAAAATCATTCACAAACAATCACTAATGAAGAGAAATCTCCTAATGCTAATGCCCTAGTTTTCTCTACACCTATATCCTGCGGCCTCAATAGAAATTCCTTAGCTCCCTTGACCAAGTTCTCCTCTACCTCCAACAATATGCTCTATTGTGTCTTTTTTGCACCAATGGATGAGTAAATGTCCTATCACTCACCTTATATATATACCCATAAAAAAGGGCTTCAAAAAATCATCCTAAGGGCTTTCGAACTTTCACATGCCTAAAATAACCTTAGTCCGACCTTAAACATAAGCCACAACCCCAACATATAACTTAAAAAATTCACAACTCCTCAACGACAACCTAGAATTAGATGATTTTCATTGATCTAGAATTGTCTCGATGAGCACTATCATCCTCATCCATCACATGTTGAAAAATTGTCACAATTTTGGCCTAAATCCCGATGGGTGAAAAACCCCATGCTTGGGTTCCAAGCCCAAAAGTGACTCTTTTGGTGATTTTCCCTCCAATCCTGGAACCCTAGGTCTTGGAGTACCTCCCAAGATACACAAAAATCAACACTCCATCTTAGAAAGTGTTGGAACATGATCTCCTACAAGAGCTGCGAAACTGGTCCATTTTGTATATTTTTTATTATATTTAGTCTAATGCAGGGGTTATGGGGTGGGTCAAAGCCACTAATGCATTTTAAGTGAGTCAAGGGTAGAATAAGAGTCCGCAAACCATAGTTTGCGGACCATTGGATGCGTAGGCTAAAATAGTATAAGTAGTTGAACCTTTTTGAGCTGTAAGACAAACTTGGAATAAGATTGGTGCGAGTTGAAAATTAGCAAATCTATTTGGATTTTTGGGAAAGGAATCCTACTGGCTGTGTGCGCTAAGATCCTCAGTCCTGCTGTGTGTGGACCCTGATGCTGTGTGCATAGGTTGGGTTTTGGTTATTGTAAAAGGATAGGAAGAATTAATGAATGAGGAAGGCTATTGAAATATCTGAATCTAATAGATCTGTGATATCTATTTATGTATGCTCTGTGTCATTGATTTAAGCTGAAAAAATAATTGTGTTACTTATTTATACTGAGATCTTGATCTATTGTGGTATGCATGATTCTATATTGAGCTCCGCAAGTAACTGTGCTAAGTGCTTATGCTGTGTTGACCATTAATCTGAATCTGTTTATTAGACTTGATGCAAGAATAGCTGCGATAGTTGCCTTATTTTCCTATATCTGTTATTCATTGCGATTATACATGATATTGTGCACATGGATGCAGAGGAAATGATAGATCTGGGTTCTTTAATATGTGATCTAATATTTGTGAAGTTGAACGCAGCTCTGCCTGACTTACCTACCCTATCCCAGGGTGTGGAAACCTAGTTCTAACACCCTCCCATACTACTTTGGGTGACACTTTGGCCTGCGCAAGCAGGCCATTGCTGAAAGGGCCAGTAGTATAGGGTTTTTTGGCAAACTTTAACCTTCAAACTTGGGTCAGGACCCCTCGAGCCAACAAATGATTCTGTTTCTAGGATTGGGAGCACTTTGAGGGAGGGATTAATGTTTAGAAACCTGAAAGAAAAGAAATTGATGAATGTTTCGAACGGAAAATTCAGGAATTCATAGTGAAAGAAAACCATAGTAAGAGGTTGACCACCAAAGAGTGGAAAAATATGTATATTTTCATAGAGATATACCAGATCTTTTTCGTAACCATTGCGATTGAGCTCCAGGAGTGGCTCGTAAGGTTGGTTGAATTTCAGAAGTGTTGGAAGGACGAGCGGGTCACGCAGTGGACCCCATAATTGATCCAATGGTTAGAAAAGGCTGATAACACCATCACTCACACGGTAGACCACTGGGTGGACAATGTGCTAGGAGGATTCGTGACGGAATTTGCCATCGATCAATTCATGCCCTACTCTGAAGCAGAGCAAATATTCTTCAAAGGATTTAGGGGTAAGTTTCTGAAGACTTTACCATTGTTGATTACGATATTACTATGTGAGAAAAGTATTCTGTGTAGTCACACTTAATGAATGACTGCTGATCTGGACAAGAGTACGACATGAAGCAAAAAATACTATCGGACCAACCTAGAAGGAGGCAGATCTGTCTATAGCCCGGTAAGAAAAGTAGCTATGCAGAGTCCTCTAGTCACACCACTTTCAAACCAACGTAGGGGTAAGAATTCACCTACATCTCCACCACCAAAAGATGACATGGCTGCACACATGAAATTTCCTACCTTTAAGGGTGTGGGAGATGAGGACATGGAGCAGTTCTCGTTTGTCACAGAATCGGTATGGACTGCATAGAATGTAGCTAGTGATGCGGTAAAGAGGGCACAGTTGTCCCTTTCTTCGAAGGAAGAGCTTTGGATTGGTACATGGGATACATCGAACAACATGCAAACTCAACCATCGAAGAGATCAAGAATGCCTTAAAACAACAGTTCAAGAAGTCTAAGTCCTATTCTCAAATAGTGGTTGATCTAAAGGATTTCAAGCACGGGGCTTCTGAATTGGTATGGGAGGCCGATCAATGGCTGAAGAAGGTGATCAGGGAAGGAGGATTTCAGTACGATGACATACAGCACACAGAGTGGTTTATTGCTATGTTGCTACCTCACCTACGCGTACCTATGGGTCACCAAACTTTTGAATCACTAGAAAAATCTTTGGAGGTCGCTATGAAGTTAGAAACTGCACCCAGATATAATACCCATATAGGCATCCAATACATCTAAGGACAATTGGAGGTGATGCACATGGAGATCCAAAACCTACGAAAGGAGCGAGGCACAGAGGCTAGCCTAGAAAGATGGTGCATACATTTCAGGACGAATGGTCACACCAAGGATAACTGCCTGCTATTAACAGAATGCATGCAGGTCAGGGGACCTAGTCCACTATGCCCTAGGGAAGTGGCAGGACCAAGTGGGCTAGCACTATGTTGCGATGATTTCCGTGTTGTAGGGCTGCACGATACAAACCATTGTCCCCGCCTTGCTGCGTACATCCTAGAAGTAAAACAAAAATGATGCAGGTTCTGCAG
Organism: Pinus albicaulis; assembly: GCA_034641835.2. Taxonomy (NCBI): domain Eukaryota; kingdom Viridiplantae; phylum Streptophyta; class Pinopsida; order Pinales; family Pinaceae; genus Pinus; species Pinus albicaulis. The sequence goes on along the minus strand of CM076578.1, from coordinate 404,739,254 downwards.
GTTAGTAGGACATGATGAACAAAAATGTCGGACGTATGATTTGATGATTTATTAGGGGAATCTCTATAGGGTGTAGTCAGATGTATGAAGCTGCTACGCAAGCCGAGGGTTGTGGAAAATCTTTAGGCATTGATAGATAGTTGCGCAACATGACCTATCCTCCCTCCGAAAGTCAAGGATGTACACAAAATCTATAGGTATAAGAAATTCACCGGCAGGGAGATGCGGTTGACTACACAGTTCGGTGATTACGAGATGGATTAGGTTATTTTGGACCTAGGGTTAGAGGCAAATGTATTACCTAAAAAAACTTGGCAACAAATGGGGGAACCTACGTTGGAATGGTCCAGTATCCAACTGCATATGGCCAATCAATAGAAGATCATTCCATTGAGAATAATATCGAAGATTGTTGTGGGCATCGTAGGGGTTAAGGTCCAGGCTGAATTTGAAGTAATTCAGATTGTCGAAGATATGAACCCCCACCCTGTGCTCCTAGGCTTGGATTGGGCCATCGATATGGGAGGCATCATTAGCTTAAAGAAGAGAAGCATAGTATTCGAGAATAACAGTACAAGGGTAATAGTACCATTAGATCCGGCAAAGGGTGAACGATACACATAACCAGTGTGTGACAAAGAGGATGTAGATCACATCTGTAAGTTGACTGCGTGAGATGAAGATTGGATCAACCCCATGGCGGAGGGGGTACTCTACTAGGAAAATAACAACGAATGTTTCTCTGACTCTGATGGGGAGATGGAGAACTGGCAAAACTGATTACATGATGTCTCTACGCTAAGATGTATTCAGATCACAAAGAAATTCTGCTGCATCTCCTCAGAGGTAAGAGATCTACATTATTTTGATGGTTCCAGTAATGTTAGGGACTTTTTGTGGGCATTTGAAGCTGAGGTTCCCCAAGAATGATGGCCAGGGGCCTGTAAGCTGGGCATGCAAGGATCACTTGTGCAATGGTGGGTAACGCATGAGGAGGCATTCTAGGATTGGGAGGAGTGTCAGAATATGTTGATCCTATGGTTTGAGGCCCTAGCTGACTTGCGAATCAAAAAGTTCCTTGGACCCAAAGATCCACACTAATATCTGGTTGCTTGGATAAAACAATGGTGTGATAGAACTTCCTAGGAGTGAGTTCATATGCTTATTCATGCCCTGGGACCACTTCCCACTGTATGGTACTTAGATGCGAAACTCCACCAGCACACCCGCCACTGGGAGGCTTTGAGGGATGAATTTCTGGGAACATTTGGGTTCATAGGCGGGACAGAGGTGCTTAACGCAGCTCTGCGGGACATTGAAATTGTAGCATGGGGTGAATCACACCTGTGTATCACACCTGAAATACCCAATTGGGAGCTGTGGACACCAAGCAAGATCAAATATCGCATCCTAGATCCAAAAGAAGGTAAGAAGGATTCACGAGAGGGTCCTGACTCAGAATTGAATAGGGTGCGCACGGATATCGCAACACTCGAGCTGTGAACAGATAGCAGTGAGATGCACCCCATGCTGGATAAAATTGGGGATGCAAATATTATATATCCGCCAGCTCCCGGAACAAAGGGGCAGCTGATTTCACTTCTCGTCCATGTGGATTATTACAGGAAGTTTGTTCAGAGATATGCAGTGACCATCGCACCTTTGAAAGATTTGCTCACAAAGGCGGCCTGGTTCTATTATGATGACACAAGCCGAGCAAACATATCTTTGGGTTTGAAGTACTTGGGGCTTAAGCCTGTGTTGGGGGAAGATGCCCAGGAAGCGCATGCGTTTGAACCAAACGTAGTAGGAACGTCAAGTGCACAGGAGGTGCGAAAACTAGATGTTGGCATAGTAACATTTGGTAAAAAGAAAAAGTTACCGTTAAAAGGAGCAGGCCACTGGAATTTAATGGGGAAGATATTGAGGATTTTCTATCGTTTATCTGATGGTAAGTTTCGAGTCAAGTTGATCCTATCGTTGGATGCCCGTAGGTGCTATATAAAGGGCCAGATAGCTCAAACAAGGGTTCCGTCCCACTTGCATAACTTGCACCTATCCTCTTTCTCTTAAGTGAGCCTGAGCTATAAGATTTCTTGGGTCTGCACTATCCCTCTCATGTCGGATCAACCTCCCCCTACTAATAGTAGCCACCCAGAGTTGGGATTCATTTTCCACGCTAGGATGACAACCATTAACCCAGCTGAGCCCTCGGCACCTACTACCCCAGAAGTTGAGGAAGTGGTTGTGATTGGGTTTGAGGATGAAGAAGTACCCTCAACGACAGTCACAAGGAAGGGAAAAGATTAGGCACAGGGCCCAGGGAAGCCCCCCAAAGCTGTGAAATGGGCTTCAGGGAAGCCTAGGACCTCCCCGAGGCATGCTAAGTCCCCACGAGCAACACCTTAGGCTCAGGCTATGCAGGAGGAAGCCCTACCTACCAATCCGATCAGCTGGTTACCTCCCTTCATCGGCACATGCAGGCCCTTGATGCGCACACCAAAGAACCTTGATGGCCTGGTTACCTACCTACAGACACCGCTAACCCCTGGAGAATTCCTTGTCCTAAGTGACCCCTATGGGAAGCTCCATGAAGTTTAATTTGATGATCACGACTTGGAAAATTACGAAGCCTTCCCTGAGCTGACCCCCACACTATACTTTGACATAATTTACTCGGACGATGGGGTCACAGTTTTTCCTCATCACTGGGTAAGTGGATTGGCTGGATCTAGGCTCTTGAACCTGCTGCGTATGCCTCACTTTGGCCATTACAATGTCATGGATCGACTGGACCAACAACTACTTGCCCTAGTACACAATGGCTACCTGTGGATTCAGGATAGGGTCCCCATAGATGCTGCCTTGGTTCATAGAATCATGGGCCTTCCCATGAATGGGCCATACCCTCTGGAGCGTGTTGGCAAGAAATATGAAGGGGACACCGTTGAGTATGTGTGTAAGACCTACCATGTGGAAAGGAATATGCGGGGCTTCGTCATAAAATCCATCAGTGACCCGGCTACATAGATGGGTACCGTATCACTAGCCTGCAAGCTAATGCGAAAGTGCCAGGTTGCAACCATCCTTGCCCATGTCATTCGGCTAGCCGGTCAATGTACGAAGGGGGTCTGCCTCAATTGGGCCCAATACTTATGCGATGAGTTCTTAGCCAACGTCCACGAATCGTAGGAGCAGGGTAAAGCCTTCTGCTATGCGTGACTACTATTTCTTATAGCCCTTGTTGCTTGGGAAACTCCTACGGAGTCAGTCCTCCCCGAGCTCCCTCCAGATATGTGCGAAGGGGCTCGGTATACCCATCTGTGGGATTCCAGGGATGTGTAGCGCATATAAGATAACCAAGTCTTTTGGGTCCTCTTCTAGGGTAGTGTGGCTGTAGCCATCAATTCTCGACCTCGACTATCCCCCATAATATATGACAAGTACAAGAGTATCGCAGCATTCTAGGTTACCACGAACAACATTCAGATCCGCAGCCACAAGGATAAAACCTGGACATCACTTCCTTATATGGTAGAAGACGAGGAAATCGACAATGTGATTGTGCTATGGCCTCTTTCCTGGAAGATAGGCTTCAAAACCAGCGCAAGGGGCACCGCTGGTACTAGAACGATGTAGGTACCCCCACCTGTTACCACCAAGGAGACCGAACACACAAGGAAAGATTCCAGTGCAACCGTGAAAAAGGACACATAGCCACCACAGGCCACCACGAAGAACACTGGAGACGAGACCCAGGTTGAGTCGCAGCTAGGCACGGAGGAAGTGAATGTCGAAGGTATGAAACGCACAGGCGAGCCTGTCAAGGGACCCCAAAAGAAGCAGCGCACCCAGCGGAAGGAACAGGATGAGACATTTACGTTGATAGATGGATATCTCGAACAAATCGCAGATGTTGTTACACTGGCCACAGAAGAAAAATGGGTCGCTTTAGAGGAGCACTAGAAGGCTACGATCAACGCTATCTAGGAAGAGCTTCGAACCTTGCAGCTAAAGATAGACACCATTTAGACCATCGTGGTTTAGGGACAAATTCCCTTGGCATCTAGCAGTATAGCGCTAGCCACGGAAGAAAGTCGCCTCTATCCTTTACCTAGCGTCGCCCTTGTGGTCAGTATGCTGGACCAAGAGATCCAACTTTAAGCAGGTCCAGGGGTGTAGCTGAATCTTTCCAAGCTACCCCATGCAGTATTACAGGGTCTCCACTCCGTAGTGTTTCAGGAGATTCACCACTGGGACCAACAAGTACACCACCAACTGGGTATGGCCGAACAGGTCATCGCACAACAAAACGCAGAGGTACTCTTTGCTGTCGGGAAAAAAGTAGAGCTCGAAACTCTGATCAACCAGCTCTACATAGAGGTTACAGAAGAAATATCGGCCGCAACCACCCCCCGGGCTAAAGTGGAAGGATTGGTCGCAGCATTGAAGGCTTCCAGGAAGGAAATGCAGGCTATTAAGACATAGTTGGAGCAGCAAATCTCTGACTTACAAGCCAAACTGCAGCCCGAAACACCCCCGGAGGTATGAGCCCAGCGCACTATGTTAGTGACCGAGGCTACCAACATTATTAAAGGATATATTTCTCAGAGTGCCCAGTTACTCGAGGATGCCATGCAACTTTGGACCAAGATCTAGCGTGATCTAGTCCTCTAAAAACTTAATCAGGACTTACGACAAAAGGAGGAATATTTTGAGTAGATCGAGGCTACATTACCTACCTTGGTCCTTGCACAATTTTTGGCACAATTTTTGACCAACAACGCCCTCCAAGATGAGATCGAGTGTAATATCCCCAAATTGGGAAAATCTACAACAAATAGAATATCTTAAGATATTCTAAAGTTGGAGCTTCAGAAAATCATGAGCATGGAAATGTAGATCAGCTCATTAAATTTAACATAACATCTCACCAGCATATGAAAGAACCTCAGCAAGTATATGGCCTATATCCTCCTTCCCAAGTGGGGAAATTCAACAATATAGGACATAAAATAGCTGTCTTCAGAAATTAACACTATACCTGTGAGGAATGGGACTTGGATCCCTTAGAATACATCATATAAAAAACACATATAGAATTAGAGGTGAAACAAATAACTCTAGCTACTTTAAACAGATCTCCCTAGCTCTAGATAGCTCAAAAACACCCCAACCCCATGACTTCCAACTACAGAATTTCTAAAGACTGTAAGAGAATAATTCCCATGAGGGTTTCTATATAAAATGATGAATTAACACTGATCTAAATATTATATTAAACTTGTAGCAAATAAATGGAGGTTTAACCTCTTTTACACAAGAAATAAGGCACCTGGCAAGGGTTTCCGGCATTACACATGTATAAAAGGCGATACTGCAGAAAATAACGCAGTCTAATAAAAATTTGTATTTTTCATGACTGAATATACCATAAAATAACTGATCAATACAAAAAATGGCTAAAGGCCCTCCTTATTAAACCTTTCAGAGGGAAATAAACACCTCCTCCTCAAACACTAGTACAAAATCCAGGGGTTCAACCCTGCTATTGCTACACCTGCAAAAAAGATGCAGTTTCTGAAGGTAGCTGCACTGTAGATGTTGATGGCGGGTTGGCCCTAATCCAGATGATGAAATTGAAGCTCAAAACCTTCCCTTTAGATCCCTTAAGCAAGCTGATCCAAAGAAGAGGATGGAATTCCCGCATGAGAATTCTTGGCACTAAACAGTGATGCAACCATAGCTAAAAAACTGAAGCATGAAAGTAGTCAAAAGACCAAAGATAGATGAATACTTGATGAATTCCTTGCTGCTATCCCCTCTTTCTTATCCTTGGTGAGCCTCCTTCCTCGGACCCACATATTGATGAGGTGACTTCCTAGTAAATATTCCTCCTTCAAAACTGTGCTGTCCTTGTTGGCTTCCATCCTCTTGTAGCAGTGTTGTTAACTTGGTCAACTTGACCTATTTCACCTGTATTTCTTCCTTTCACACCAAGGTTTCTTCAATCCAGCTCTCTTATGCGTGTCTAGGCTGATCCTTGTTCACATTGAGATAGTTTATTTGGATGATCTCTTCCTCCTCAAGAATTCATGTCGACTTAGTCAAACTTGACTTTGTCCACATCTATTTTGCCCTTGTTCACACTTGAAAGTGTAAAATCCAGCTCCTAAGATGATCCCCTTCCACATTAAGATGTATACTATTCATGTTTTTATTGCTCATGGGCCTCCTTACCCATTTATTCATCTCCTAGGTGAAATCAACAAAAATCAATATTCCAATTTGTTGTATGCAAATTTTGGAATATTACATTGAGGGTGTTGGCTTGAGGGGTCCTGACCGAGGTTCGGTGTGCAAGGTTTGCCAACAAACCCCTATAATACTGGCCCTTTTGGCCGTGACCTGCTTTCACAGGTCACAATCTCACCTAAAGTAGTATGGGTGGGTACTAGAACTAGGTTTCCGCACCCTGAGAAAGGAAGGGTAAGGCAAGCAGGGTTGCGTTATGTTCAGATTCCCTTGCTTCTTTGCAGAGTTAACTATGTATCTATTTTGCATCCATGTGAAATATATATACAGTTATATGCTTTTCATAATATCAACACAACATTATATAACCAGAGTGGAATAGATCTAGATCCAATCATTCAATGCATAGACTTTCGCAGCGAAAGGACAGAAAATACATAACACAGTAATTACCAACAATTCATTCAATAGTACTCATAGATTCAGATACAATAATCCTTCGTATTCATTCATTCATCAAACTTTCCTTACACTTCCCTTCCCAACCTGTGCACACAGCAGTAGGGTCCGCACACAGCTGGACTAGGATCTCTGCACACACAGCCAGCCAGAGTTCGTTCCCCCAAAAACCCAAACAGATAACTTACACAATAGATCGCATCAATAGTTATCTCCTATAATCTGAAATGCCTCTCTATTTATAAAAATCTAGCTTTAACATTCCTATGGCCCACAACCCATGGTTTTTGGACCCCTAGTTTACCCTTTGACCCATTACAATTCATTTGGGGCTTTGACTTACCCCAAAACCCTTGCGCTATACTAAATATAACCAAAATTAACCAAAATGGACCAGTTTTCTAGCTTGTTAGGAGACCTCGTTCCAACAGTTCCCCAACACAATCTTGTGACTTATCCCGAGTCACTTTGGTGGCACACCTTGAATCTGCACGCATAAGGTAGCCAGGGTGCGAAGGAGTGGTGGAAGCACTTCCTTGCTTTGGGTCACAGCGTGTTGGGCAATGTTGATCATCGTCAGAGAAGTAGGCCCATTGATATCTGTAGCAACTCATTCTAACAACCGATGGAGGCGTGCAATGGCAGACTGCACATCATGTGCAAGCTGGAGTGTAGCATCAGACCATGGCTTCAAATTTCTGTATATAACCTTCTTGGAGTGACGAAGGTCCTCAATCCTGTATATGGCGGAGAGGTGCTGTGCGGGGACGGGTGGAGGTGTGGAGGCTCGGACTTGATCTAGAACATCTTCTACCTGCTGCAATTTCCATTGGGCATGTTGAAGTGTGGGGTGGTGCCGTACTGTTGTCCATAGCTACGTAGCCGCTTCAAGCAATTGGGCTCCCTACGCTAGATGTTCTTGAATGATGCATGTTGCATTAGTGACCATGGCAATTCGTTGGACTCGTTCTTCCAGGGGCATGACATACTATTGTCGCCTTTCTCGGTCACAGCGGTGGACTTCTTGCATTACTCTGGAAGACAGTCTTCGTAACTCTATAGTAGATAGTTGCGCTAAGTCTACTTGAATGTCCCCAGTAATTGGTTTAGAAGTGTGAACTATGGCAGTGCGGGGAAGCAAACATACGTTGCTTCTAGTGGGCGGGGTTTGGAAATGGTGGAGACGTCGTAATAGGTCTCGGTACCGCAGTGTTTCTACTGAGCTTCATTCACAGATAATCCTTTCGAGCAGAAGTCTGCGCGCACTCCTATGACTACACTCAGTGTCCCCAGGTCCTCTTAACAGTTCCTTTAGTGAGTTGGGGTCCATAGAGAGACAAGCGTTACATAAAGTATGAATGAGTATAAAAACTAGAATGCGGATAACCAATGCTTGTTGAAGGGTGCATAAATAGCCCGACCCAATGTCTTCCAGCCATCCGAGCTCCCACTGAAGCTTCTTAATGGCGAGGTATTTTGCGTGTGGTGCGTGCCCTCGATCTTGCAGACTGTGATTATCATAAATGGTGATATTGATGATCTGTCGCCCATTTTTCGTGTTTGTAAGTGTCTTTTCTCATTAATTCAGGATGTGCTGACAGTCCTCCTTCGTGCCCAAGGTCGTGTCCCTAAAATGTCAAGGCATAGGTGATGTTTGGGGTTCGTTTTTGTATCTTGAAAAGGGGTTGACACGAGGTGACCCTGCCAGGCGATTGGGAGTCTTTTCAAGGTCTTTATGTTGTTTGCGGGTGGAACATCCTTGTGTAAGAAGGCTGTGTCACACGTCCGTATGTTATTTATTGCTTGAGATGTTTGTAGATTATCCCAGGTACACATGATTGTAGCTAGGTTCGTAATCTTACACGTTCTGAAGTCAGTGGTGCCCTAGTAAGTTTGTTGGGACAATGGTCGATCGTACCCCTATATCAGCAAGCATCCACGCAGGTCAACTGTCCTTGGGTCCCAACCAGCCACTGGGATGTCTATCCGCATCATCACCCTACTCCAATACTTCCTCTGACTCAAGAATATCAGTTCCTACGTAGGTGCTTCATATCGAGTTAGTGGTACTGGTTCTGTCCTACATTCCGGGGGAGGCTTAGGCTTCGTAGGATGTTGATTATTACCTGCGTCCTCTTGGCAAGGAAAGGTTATTTCTATGGTAGAAATTCCAGATGGTTTGAAGGCTGCGAAGCACCGAAACCTCATGCAACCGGCTTTGCCAATTCTCTAGCTCCTCATTAGAGTCGGAAAAGCATTCATTTTCCTTTTCCCAACAGAGCATTCCTTCATCTGTGGGGTTAACCTGATCTTCATCCTGCGCAGTTATCTTGTAGATGTGATCCAATTTTTCCTTTGCATAGGCTGGCTCGGTATACCGCGCACCTTCTGTGGGATCCAGGGGTACTATGACACGCATACCTTCGTTTTCGAACACAATGCTGTGTTTCTTGAGATTGATGATCCCCCCCATGTCTATCGCCCAATCCAGTCCAAGGAGCAGAGGGTAGGGGTTCGCATCTTGAATTATTTCTATTACTTCAAAATCAGCTAGGGCCTTTACTCCTGCGATGTCCACCATGAATTTTGGTAACCTACACAGAGGGATTATCTTTTGCTGATTTTCCATTCGTAGCTAGATAGTAGACCATTCCAACTTAGTTTATCCCATTTGTTTCCATGTTTTTTTTGGTAAGACGTTGGCATCCGATCCCAGATCTAAGATAAGCTAATCCATTTCATAGTCTCCGATTTGTGCGGTTAATCACATCTCTCTCCCGGTGCGTTTCCTATCTAATTTGTGTACATCCTTGGTCTCAGGGATCAAGGTGAGCCAAGTTGTGTAGGCATTTAGTAACGCTAGGAGATTCCCTACTGCCCGTGGATTCCTTAGCAACTTTAGACATGCCTTTAAAAAGGTCTCAATTCCTTCTTCAATCGGAGGCTGTGCATGGGTTGTTGATGGTGCTTGTTCATTGCAAGATACTTCTTTTCGAGAGTCAAGCCCTCATTTGTTTCCCTGGGTATCCAACCCACTACGTGTCATGACATTTACATTTATATCTGCTTCTCGCAGCTCATTTTTAACCCTCTGTACATTTTTCATAGGGGTAGGCTGCTTTTCCTGCATTTTGGATATTAAAATTGGGCAGTCTTCTACCTCATGATCCAGCTGTCGGAAATATTTAAATGATGGCCTGGTGGGATTAGGGCACTCTCTAGAAAAGTGTCCTATTTCCCCACAGTTATAATAGATTAGCTGACCTCTTCCTCGCCCTACGCTTCCTCCTTGACCTCCTCTGCCTCAGGCCGGTGACCCTCCAAAGTGCGTCACTAGTCTTGGTGATGCAGGGTCTAATTGCACCCAATATAGGTTCCCATGATCCATCATTAAGTCATATGTTTGGTAGTTCTACTCATCATGTCCTACTGATTGGCATAATCAGCACCATTGTTGTTTTAGCTCTGGGAAATACGCACCAAACTGAGGGTAATGGTTCATATTATGTAGGCCTGCTACACGACAATCATCACACCATAGCATAGATCCACTTGATCCTGGTCGTAACAGGACATATTATCTACTTGCCCCTGGATGTATCGGACTAGGTCCTCCGGCTTGCATATAATCGGTTAGTAGAGGGCACTAATCCTTTTTATGGCCAGATGCCCGGCAACGTATACACCAAAGATCTGCGTAGATGTCTTTTCCTTGCTCTGTTCGCAGGTTCTGTATCTCCATGTGCATAGCCCCATGTTGTTCCTAGATTTGTTGTACCCCTGCTGTGGTATCCTCCCAGGGAGTAGCTTCTAACTTCATAGCGACTTCTACAGCTTTCTCCTATGATTCAAAGGTCTGATGACTCATTGGCGTACACAGGTGAGGTAACAACATGGTGATGAACCACTCCATATGTTGTATATCATCATACTCAAACCCTCCTTCCCTAATTGCCTTCTTTAATCGCTGATCTACCTCCCATACCGATTCAGATGCACCTTGTTTGAAGTCCTTTACTTCTGCTACAAGCTAGGAATAAGATTTCAGCTTTCAAAGTTGTTGCTTCAGAGCATACTTAATATCCTGGATGGAGGTAGTTCCATTCTGGGCAATGTATCACATATACCAGTCCAGAGATCTGTCTTCGAATGCTAAATATAGTTGCGCCCTCTTTATTGTGTCACTAGCCACATTCTGCGCAGTCGAGACAGAGTTCGCAACATACCAAAATTGGTCCATGTCCTCATCTCCTACCCCCTTGAATGTTGGTAGTTTTAAATGCCTAGACATATCATTGTTTAGGGATGTTGTTATAGGTGAATTCTTACCTTTATGTGCCCTAGGTGGTGACATAGCTAGTTCTTGCACTTGACTGTAGGCAGTCCTTCCTCCGTCAAGGTTGGTCCAATAGTATTTACCACTGCGTGTTGCGCTCCCGTCCAGATCCGAGGTCATTCAGTCAGTATGACCACACAGAATGCTCTTCTCACACAGTAACTTCTTGATCAACAACGGTAACATCCTCATAAAATTTTCTCGGAATCCCTTGAAGAATCGTCACTCGGCCTCTGAGTATGATACAAACTAATCAATGGCAAATTCTGTCACAAATCCTCCCAACACACTATCCACCCAGTGATCTACCGTGCGAGTAATAGTATTATCAGTTTTTTCCAACTGTTCAAGTAGCTCTGGGGTCCACTGAGTGACTCGCTCATCCTTCCAGCACTTCTGGAATTCCACAAGTCTGGACAGCCACTCTTGAAGTTCAATCGCAAAAGTTACAAAGAATATTTCGTAGCTTTCAGTAAGAATGTACCTATTTTTCCACCTCTCTGCTGTTAGTTTTTCACTTTGGTTTTATTTTATTGCAAACTCCTGGATTTTCCTTTTGAAGCAGTCCTTGATCTCTTTTCTTTCAGGTTTCTAGTATTATCTTGTCATTTCCTGATTCCTCTCTCAGACTTCTTTGCATCCCGGCAACGGAACCATTTGTTGGCTTGAGGGTTCCTGACCCAGGTTCAGTGTGAAAGGTTTGCCAACAAACCCCTATACTACTGGCCCTTTCGGCAGTGACCTACTTTCGCAGGTCATAGTATCACTTGAAGTAGTATGGGTCGGTGCTGGAACCAGGTTTCTACACCTTGAGAAAGGAAGGGTAAGGTAAGAAGGGCTGCATTCTGTTCAGATTCCCTTGCTTCTTTGCAGAATTAACTATGTATCTATTTTGCATCCACGTGCACTAGATCTACAGTTATATGATTTTCATAATATAAACACAACATTATATAACCAAAGTAGAACAGATCTAGATCCAATCATTACATACATAGAATTTTGCAGCAAAAGGACAGAAAATACATAACACAATAATTACCAGCAATTCATTCAACAGTACTCACAGATTCAGATCCAATAATCCTTTGTATTCATTCATTCATCAACCTTTCCTTACAATTCCCTTCCCAACATGCGTACATAGAAGTAGGGTTCACACATAGCTGGACTAGGATCTCCGCGCACACAGCCAACAGGAGTTCGTTCCCCCAAAAACCCAAACAGATAGCTTACACAACAGATCGCATCAATAGCTCATCAAATCCTATCTCCTACAATCTGAAATGCCTCTTTATTTATAACAATCTAGCTTTAACATTCCTATGGTCTGTAACCCATGGTTTTCGGACCCCTAGTTTACCCTTTGACCCATTAGAATTCATTTGGGGCTTTGACCCGCCCCAAAACCCTTACGCTATACTAAATATAACCAAAATTAACTAAAATGGACCAGTTTTGTAGCTTGTTAGGATACCCCGTTCCAACAGAGGGACTCCATCAGAAGAAGCATGTTATTGGGGAATGCTTGAAGTCTTAGGCTGCTACAACCCTCCAACTCTCACAGGATGTAGATGTTGTTGTGAAATGACTAAACCATACACTGGAGAGTGTCACGGCTGTGACAGAGGGACTGACCTCACAAAAGCTTATAGATATTGCGCAGAGCGTTGCTGCCCAGAGTCAAGAAGTGCTGCCTCCATTGGTCACAGCCGTCAATGCACTGCATGCGTAGGTGGAGACCCCATCACCACAATGACTCAAGATGAGTCACAAGATTGTGTTAGGGGACTGCTGGAACAAGGTCTCCTACAAGAGCTGTGAAACTGGTCCATTTTGTATATTTTTGATTATATTTAGTCTAACGCAAGGGTTTCGGGGTGGGTCAAAGTCCCTATTGCATTATAAGTGGGTCAAGGGTAGACTAAGAGTCCGCAAACCACGGTTTGTGGATAATTGGACACGTAGGTTAAAATAGTATAAATAGTTGAACCTTTTTGAGCTTTAAGACAGACTTGGACTAATATTGGTGTGAGTTGCGAATTAGTAGATCTGTTTTGGTTTTTGGGAAAGGACTTCTGCTAGATGTGTGCGTAGATATATTCAGTCTTATTGTGTGTGGACCTACTACTATGTACACAGGTTGGGTTTTGGGTATTGTAAAAAGATCAGAAGAATTAATGAATGTGGAAGGTTGTTGAAATCTCTGAATCTATTGGATCTGTGATATCTGTTTATGTATGCTCTGTGTCATTGATTTAAGTTGCGAAAATACTTGTGTTACTTGTTTGTACTAAGATCTAGATCTATTATGGTATGCATGATTCTATATTGAGCTCCGCAAGTAACTGTGCTAAGTGCTTATGCTATGTTGATCATTAATCTGAATCTGTTTATTAGACTTGATGCAAGAATAGCTACGATAGTTGCCTTATTACCTACATCTATTATTCATTGTGATTATACATGATATTGCGCACATGAATGTGGAGGAACTGAGAGATCTGGGTTTTGTAATATGTGATCTGATATTTGTGATGTTGAATGTAGCTCTGCCTGACTTACCTACCCTCTCCTAGGGTGCGGAAACTTGGTTCTAGCACCCTCCCATACTGCTTCGGGTGAGACTTTGGCTTGCGCAAGCAGGTCACTACTGAAAGGGCTAGTAGTGTAGGGGTTTGTTGGCAAACCTTAACCTCTGAACCTGGGTCAAGGTAGGTAAGTTAGGCAGAGCTCCGCTCGACTTCACAAATATTAGATCGCATATTACAAAATCGAGATCTATCAGTTCCTCTGCATCCACGTGCACAATATCATGTATAATTGCAATGAATAACATTTATAGTAAAATAAGGCAACTATCACAGCTATTCTTGCATCAAGTCTAATAAATAGATTCAGATTAATGGTCAACGTAGCATAAGAACTTAGCACAATTACTTGCAGACCTCAATATAGAATCATGCATACCATAATAGATCTAGATCTCAGTATAAACAAGTAGCACAAGTATTTTCACAGCTTAAATCAATGACACAGAGCATACATACACAGATATCACAGATCCAATAGATTCAGAGATTTCAATAGCCTTCCACATTAATTAATTCTTCTGATCCTTTTACAATACCCAAAACCTAACCGGCGCACATAGTAGCAGGGTCCACACATAGTAGGACTGAGGATCTTCGTGCACACAACCAACACGAGTCCTTTCCCCAAAATCCAAATAGTTTTGCTAATTCACAACTCACACCAATATTAGTCTGGTTCTAGCACCCTCCCATACTACTTCAGGTGAGGCTTTGGCCTACGTAAGTAGGCCACTTCTGAAAGGGCCAGTATTATAGGTGTTTGTTGGAAAACTTCAACCTCTGAACCTGGGTCAGGACCCCTCAAGCCAATATCAAGGGTGTTACTTCCAAGATGAGGAAGTAACCATCATCATCTGACGACACTAGCCCATCTGGTATCCATCAATGCAACATACCCTTTAGAATAAAATTTGCATATCAGTAGTTTCTCTGCCTCATAACATATGAACCTGAAGATATCAAGCCTAAATAGGGTTTCTCCCTCTAAGGCTAGAGTCCCTTTGAGCCTACATGATATTCACTAACTCAATCCTACAAGCGCTCATCCTCCTTGATCAAATACCAATCATGCAAATCCCACCAATCTCATATATGCGACATCACGATTCGATGAAGATTCTAGCCTGCCAATATGAAGTCCATCACATGAATCCATCTTAATCAACTTGATATCTTCCATGGAAAAGTAACCCTCGAGCTATCCCAACCATCCATGACACATAAAAATAAATCCATGATCAACAATTTTCCCTACAACAAACTGTTTTTCACTAGGCTCACCACCAATCCACCAGAACTCCTAGCCAATCTCGTGGCCAAGCCAGTCAAGACCACATCTCCATATCTTTAGCTGAACCCTCTGCTCCATGATCTAGACACCCATAACTCCTTCTGAGTTGCTTCGCTATGCACACTCTGATTCGCTATCCCTCAAAGTAGCTTAGATATGCTTTGATACCATGTTGAATTTCCACGATCTTAGGTCTAGGTTAGAGTCTTAAAATCACTGACGCTACCAAACCAAGAATCTCAACCGTAACTACTTTTCACAATGGAATAAAATAAAATTAAATCACACATGCATAAAATATATATATTTTTATTTTATTTTTCAAACCAACTTCATTATATTAATCCAATTGATATAATACAACAGTCTACAGATCCTGTACTAGGGATAATGGCCCTCATGCATCCACTAGTACAAGATACAAAACAAGATGCTCTGACCATCTAGATGTAGCATGCTCTATCAGCTTCTCTCAGTCATACCCTATACCTTCCTGGTCCTTTGGCTCCTGATCTGTAGCTCCTGCCTCTATCAATGATCTATGTCCATCTGGGCACTGAATCTCGTCTATCCAATAAGCTCTCTAGTTATCCATTTGTCCATCAAGTGTACAACACAATGAGAATCCTGTCGATTTTTTCACAACTCCACTTGTGAACAAATATTAATTTTACCACCACTCCTCAACTACTGAAGGACTTCAACTCACTATGGTCTTCCTGTGCTACTTTGATGAAGACCAAAATTGGGCATGAAGGGCTGCTACCTATCATTGCAAGATGTCCATATCCCACAATGAACATGATCTAGGAGGATTTCCCATCATCCATTGTAGAAGTCCTTCTCCACACATAGGTCTCAGGTTCCACAAACTCCTCCTGGCTTATCAGACCCTTAAGATCCAACAAATTCCACTTTAGAAAATATCTTTTTCCATCAACATATTTCATCAACGTCTTAGGAGTGTCTAATGGAACATTCAATGCAAATGATTGTTTTCTAAACTCCTATCTAAAATTATGGATACTTTGACGTTTACACTATTTAAAATGTTGCCATTCCACCATGGATTTATGTCTGTAACCCAATGAGTAAAACTATCCTCTTAAAGATAAAATTAACTTAGACCAGGATGAAAGAAGTTTACGACTACTCTTACCACCTTTCTATAGTTTTCCTTCCCACTAGAAGAGAGAAGTTCCACTAAATCAAAAGGATGCTAGGTGGATATTGGCTTCATTCTCTTTGATTTTTTGTATGCAGGAATATACTTCGACCTATCTTATCCAGTTATCTAGCTTTTCTGCATTATATTCTCCACTAAACATAGGAAAATATAATTTGACATCCAACTTAAAAAATGGAATTTTAGATGCATTTCTATGATGTCTGTTGGAATGGTGAGAAGAGGAAGACGAAATTTCACTTGAGGATGGAGAGGGAGGGGGTTATTCTCCTCCACTTTCATGATTTATCGAGGCATAGTAATCTGGCTATTTATTCTCTTTCTTCATTGTCTTCCCGTATTCTGCAAACAATTTTTCCACTTTGTATACCACGATGTAGAAGGCCTTGCAATAGTTTCTCTCTTCCTCCAACCAAGCATCTTCATCTTCCATTTTCCCTCTTCATGATGCATAGCTTGCTTCTGGATCAAATTAATTAAGTTTTCCTTCACCTCTTTGGAGGTTTTCCTTTGTTATCATAGACTTTTAATTCACATCAACAAAAGACTGAATCTGATACCAAACTTGATCCAGATCTTTTTACTTCAAATATACATACATAATTGCATATAAAAGAGCATGAAACCATGAAAGAATATCACATGAGATAAGTAGAAATGAAAGGAAACTATGAGAAGCAAAACAAAATAGATTGGTAATGGAGTTCACCTAGTGTGGGCTATGTCTCTAGGCTTTGCTCAAAGTGGGGAGGCCACTTTCATTAATATTAAACAAAAATCAAATTACATGCATGTACAAAAAGGAACCTTATACCTCCAATTTTGGGGATGGCCTAAAAACACATACCTCTACTGAAGAAATGGATTGCACCATTGAATTCCTGGCATGAAATCATGAAAAATTTCTATAAAGTTGAACCCATTCCAACTTGGTCAAAATATGGACCCTTGGGAATCTCAAAGATTCCCCTAAATATTCCTTCTCAATGGTTTAATAGAATTATGATGCTCAGATGAAAAATATGGCTTCACCACTACGCTTCTTGTAAAATTATAAGAAAAATGAGTATACAGTTTATATGAGTACGACTCCTTCAAAAATCAGCCTCAAGGGAATCTCTAAGGTTCCTCATTGATTCTGCATGGAATATTCTATGGGATATTCTAGGGAATATTCCCTTGGAATATACCATCTTGAAAAACACATCGGCTCAGGGTTCCTCCTATATTTAAATTCGTGCTCCTTTTCTGCACGGTTCCACCACTCCACCCCCACTGAGTAATTGAGTAAGGTTTATATGGCAATGTGTGGGCGAAGTTTACAAAGGTGTCGCATGGGCCTTTTGGAAAACATGTTAGTTTGGAGGGGGAAGGACTGGGTTCAAACCCTGCAACCTCCCCCAAAAAATCAATTGCTATTTACTTTTTTGTCACATTGGTTAAGTTTTGGCGATTGTTTGTGATGGGACCACCGCGTTGGGTGAGAAAACCACCTGGCCAATGCAGGTTCAAACCTTGCCGATCACGCTTTTGGTATTGACCAACAAACATATCATAACCATGGCTATATATATTCGATGGTGGGTTGATAGGTTTTGACTACCATCCAACCATATATTTAATATATGTGTTCGATATTTATTTGGTGGTGTTGGTAGCCCGCCAACTAGTCTCTTATATATTTAATTTTTTCCATATAAGCCTCATTAGCCAAAAAATTCTTGCTGATTTTTTAAGGTCACCAGAAAAATTAAAGAGGTGAAAAATTCACTTGTTTCGATCTCCAAATTTCGTGTGCTGACCCTTTGCCAAATTTTTGCCTCGTTAGTGACTACGACTAGGCCTATTTTGACCAAAAATTTGACCACAAATATAATGAGCATACTAACTCAGATTTGAGTGTCATTTCCACCATTGGAATTAGGATGACGAGCATTACAATCTGTTCATGGTTTCACTTCAATACGATGAATTTTATTTTTGAGTTGTTTGAAGGCCACTTCTATTTATGGAGCCACCTAGATCAAGAAATGCCCTATGGGGATGATACTATATAATTACAATCAATAAAGTAATATTATATATATAGAAAATTTTGGAACATCAATATAGAAATGGTTTACAAATATAATATATAAGGATAATGAAGACAACAAATAAAAAGTGAAATACATTTAATTAGGTGATACCAAGAAACAAAGACAACAAAACAATGATGATGCTTGTGCAATTTACTAATATATTTAAGAATATGTTGAAAAAATATAAGAAATATGTTACTTTTCTTGACATGTAGATCGAAGTGAGACACTTTCTAAGATATATAGTCATGACCATAATAAAAAACATATTGATCTTATTTTTCATTTGTCATTATAATGTCATATTATTTTTTTGTGTCATATTTTGCATAATATAATTTAAAAAATGATTAATAATTCTCCATAAAAACCCATGATAAACCTCTAAATCCACTAGGTCTAAATTAACCCCCTAAACATACATTAACCCCCGATCACCTTAACTCCATTCCTCTAAGCCGTTAAACCCCTACCCTTAACCCTTAAACCCTTAAACATTGATAACCCCTTATCCATAATACCATAAATTAATTAACCCCTAACTCAACCTAACCCCTTAATCGACCCTAACTAAAATCATAAAATAATATTTCCAGTCCACATCAAGATGAAAACATAGTTCAAATACCTCCCAAAATAATATTATAAAATACATTTACAATAGAAAGATAATACAAATTACAATACAAAGACATACAATCTAAAATACAATATACATATAAACATTTACAAAAACAATCTACAATAAAAATACATGTAATAAATAAATTACAAATGCATGATATTCATGTCTGTCTTCAACGTGTCCATAGTATATACAATGCTTTTTAGCTAATTTTATTAGAATTCTACTTGGCCTGAAGCCATTGCAATTTATACAAGGGAAATAACATTTTCCATTCTCACTAGAAGCCCTCGATGCCAATCCTTGCACGTATCCTTGGTCTCCTTGAGGAATGTTATGTGACATTTTTTGTCACCAAACTTTTAGTGATGATTTTGTTCAAATATTAACCTCAAAATAAGACTACAACCTTTCAAAACAATCACAACTAATATATATATATATATATATATATATATATATATATATATATATATATATATATATATATATATATATATATATATATATATATATATATATATATATATATATAGCAACTATGTCAAAGTAATATGATGTTAGGGCCTATACACACACACACAGACATATTTATTATAGTTATAATAATATATTTAATAAATTTATATATATATATCTATATATATATATATATAGTCATATAAAATTATATTAATATTAATATATTATAGTTATTAGTATTAATATATATTAGTTATATATTAATAATATTATATTTAATTATAATATTAATGTTATATTTATTCAATTATTTAATGTGATCAACGTAAAGCGGTCTCATATTAGATGTTATTAGTGAAAAAATCCATTAATGGTGGAATGAACATTATGCAATGATTATTTTCCATTTTCCAGAAATTGTACAACACATTTTCGTATTGGATAGAGCATCAGATATCTTATGGTATAAGAATGCACGTCGGATATTCTACGAAAGGAGGGATTATAGGAAATCGTTGGATGATAAATGGGACTGGACAGTACATCAAATATTCGACCGTTAAAGAACTCTCGTTGAATATTTAAGGGGCTTTGGGATTTTATAAAAAAAAAAAAAAATACATTTAACTTCCGACACTTTTTCTGATTTTATCTGTTCCACCATTGGAATTTCTGCCCAAATGTAGCAGTGTAATTCAATCCCCTTTGTGTAATTAGAGAGATGGGATAGTTACAATTTTTTTTTTGGTACTTAAAATCTTGCATTAGATATCATCGTGGAATTTATCTTAGTGAGATGCTTCAAGTGATATAAAATTTCACTCAAATCCGACCTTTGGATCAAAAGTTACGACCCTTCGAATTTCTAGCCAAATTGATGATGCCACGTCATCATCTCACCACGTGGTGCTCATGCAACCATCCTAGATAGCCCTAAAATTACACTTAGCATCATTATATTGGCCCCTATCCATTCATGTGTGGGTTTTGAAACCTCGATCCATGTGCTCACTTACGGGCCTTACACACACCAATACACATTTATTAGTTTTATACACTTATCCTGCCAAAACCCTTACCAAGGAAAACTTCGAATAATGAACCAAGTATACGAGTTATGCTCAGAGGTCGGATTGAAACTATGGTAGTAAATACTGCACCCAACAATTTTTCCCAACCTCGACCTCGTACATGTACTCATCATTGTATGGGGCTTGACCTTGACTCCAAGTTAGAGGTCGGCACCATCTTCGATCCATCATGCCACTACGCTGTCCCTGACCCTGAATATTGCTTACCCCTTAGGTTGGCCCATTATTAACACACTTAAACAATGTGATAGGAGGAGCTCTAACTCCAACCTTTCTCCCAAGGTCTCGATCCTACCTCTAGCCACAAGGGTCGAAGGAAAAGGGGCTAGCGATCTACAACCTCCTATAAGTGTAGAACCTATGCTTCATTTCCCATTACGATGTTATGAATTTTATCTGTGAACAATATTAGGAAACCGTATTGCATTCATAGTGGACTTTTCTTGTCGTAATAACAAATGTTTCAACATAACATGGGTCATATAAACAACAAAGGGCCACACATGAAGGTCTTGACTATGACTTGGCCTTGGTGGTTTTGTTACCACAAATTCTAACCTTGATAGGCTGCTGATCAAGTAGACTCTGAGTAACTCTTTTAAACCAATCATTTGGCTGAGGCTTAGCCTCCTCAACCTGAGAGGGCTCTCTCAATAGGTTTAAGATTTTTTTATTAATGATTAGATGGCTAAATCTAGGAATAAAAGGATAAAATGTATAACTGGTTGAATCAAAGATTAGAAAACATATATTGGGCTATGGAGTTAGAGTAGTCTTAAACAAAACATCATGATCTGTCAAACATGGAAATCAAGGCACTTGGAGTCTAGGTTTATAAGTGAAAATAGTAACATAGTGAATAAGCATAGTCTACAAGCATGTGAAGGAAGTTAGAGCATTATTCAATGAATTCTAAGTAACACATGCTCATATCACTGCAAATAGATAATTAAAAAATGCCATAGTAATATCAAACACATAAACCCCTTGTGAATCTTGAGTAGTAAAACTGATCTCTGTATTAAGTTGAAAATATCCAATAACATACAATAATACAACTACTTTGCTAATGAAAATGCCAACCTTGAGGAATTCAACCTCATGCTTCATATAGAGTCTTTAAATTTCTTGGATTCCATGATCCATCATTAGGAGAATTCGAATTTCTAAAATTGACACCTATGTACTCCTAAAACAAACTCTTAATTACAAACTGACAGGTAACTGTCTTCTAGGAGTTCTAATACAAATAGGAGTGAAACTCCTTAACATGTCTCAGAAAACCTTATCCAAAATTTAAATACTCTCTTTGACAGTTGCTAATCAATGTCTTCGACCTTTATGATGCCTCTAGCTTTGTGGTGAAACTTGCTGATTCATGACTTAATTGTCCTAAAAACCAGGAGACAGATTTTCTTGATTTTTAGTCCTTATCTCCATGCTTGTCTTTGAACATCTTTGCTGACCTTGATGACTATCTTGTATATGTAACATGTGTTAAAATTCCATAAAATATTCAACCTTCCACCTGTGCAAAAGAAGCCTTTGAAAAAATGAAAAGGAGAGGGAATATGACTGCATTATGAAAACAACCTGTTTTCGTAGCGCAACTTTTTATATCACTGTAAAAACATTCCTTTGACCATTCTTTTTCTTGCTTTTCAACCTGAGACTTCATTTGTGACCTTTCACTTTCAATTTTCAATATTAAACTCTGAAAAATAGAAGTCCTTACCTCCCAATTTCATGCAAAAAATGCCAAAACCGCACCTTTAGCTGTTTCGTAGCATGCTATGAAACTGCTATGTGTACTCCTTTAACATAGTTTTTTCCAAAAAATTATATTTTTTAGGATATTTAAGATTTTTTAAGGACATATGTCAACATCAAATAGCTTTAATGGATGTTATTCTTCAATAATGATCCTTATCTTCATGAGAAAACTGATTCAAGGATTTACCATTTGTTACCCTATTTCATTTTTGCTGCAACTGTATTTCTAGGTCTTTAATATGCCTCCTCAGTTTCCTGTTGGTGGCTCTTAACTGAGCATTCATCATTCTCACATATCTAGCCTCTTTAATTGTAGGAACAATCCAAGTAAAGTATTGAGCTTCACTACTTATTGTTTCTGGTTTGGAAACCTTTTCATGTTCCCATAGAACCTTTATCCTCTTAAAATTTGTCTTTTCAGCAGCATGCCTTCTTGCTCTCTTCCTTAGTCTAGCAATTTCATAATTTTCTGATTTCAACTTTTGTTCCATTTCTTCATAGCTGGTTGCTTTTGTCTGAGTGGAAAGTACTTTGTCTTTGTCACCTTCAGGTATTGGTGATGAAAGGTCTATGAACTCTTCCTGAATAGTGGAATCTTCCTCTGTTTCTCCTAATTCAACATTGAACTCTTGCATCTTTTTAGATTTCCTGGTTAAAGGCTTTCTAGGATTAAACACAAATTCTGCAACCTCATCCTCAAATTCCAGTTTCTTAGAAGATTTCATCTTCTTAGGTTTTCCCTCATCAAATTTTATGAAATCTGCCTGTACCAAAGGGGATTCTTCAATATCAATGGCTTCTAAAATATCATTTAAGTTACCCTTTAAGCTTGGAATTTCTTCTGTGATCTCTAATTTACCTTTCTCCTTTGCAGTTTGACTTCTAGTCAATCTCGTTTGAACTTGCTTATCAACTGAATGTTCTTGTGTCACTTCTCTAATTTCAGCTATCTTTTCTTTTGTAGGTTTAGGAGTCTCAAGAATAACAAATGATTTTTTACTCACTTGCTCTTTCACTTGCTTTCTAGGTTTCAGCTGGACAAATATTTTTGACCTAGTCACTACAGGCTTACTGGTTTCTGCTGGTGGGGTTTCTTTAGCCTTAGGGCTAATGCCTGCACCTTGGTTTTCCAATCCAAAACCACATAAAAAAAAAAATTTAGACCAGTCTCTGTGGATATTTTGAAGTTCATGTAAAACTATTAGTTTAATTAGGCCATGATGGAAAAGGGAAGTTTCACATCCTTGAGTTTTCATTTGCACTTTATCTGCCATCTTAGCTATACTTCGATACAGGAAGAAAGGAAAATCTAAAGAAATCATGCTAGTAAAATGCAACAGGAGTTTAAAATAATATGAATACACTTTATGATATCTTCCCTCAGAGTTAAAATACCTTTTAATGTTGAAGATCAAGTTGGCATAGATGTCTTTGATGTAGTTCCTTGGAGTTTCCTTGGTTAACTCCGTTTCTGCAAACTCTGGCTTCAGAAATACATTACATGGTTCCATATCAAATCTGAAATTTTTGAACCATCTATCTTGCCCCCTAGGAATCTCTGTCACCAAAGCTATGATATCAGGGGTTACTGCCAAATTTAGAATTCCAATTTTTTTATTTGAGCCAGTGAAATGAAGAGAAAATTCCTTTGACACTTGACTATGTCCTTCTTGCAATTTTTCACAAAATCTCCAACACCCTGTTTTCTTAAAAGCCTCCATCACTGATTTATCTTTGACTAGAGCCTTTTTGCTTTCATGCTCTGTTCTTAAACAATGACCAGACCTGTGATTTTTTCTTTCTTCTGTCATATTTGACTCTGAATTCCTGTAACAAATCAACCTTGCTTGAATTTCTATTTATCAGCCTCGCTTGCCAATGGTAGTGAACCTCGCTTGCTAATGCTGATCAGCCTTGCTTGAAAAATCGATGAGAGAAGCTTTGGTAAGAGATTACCATGAGCTTAGCATTAAAAGACAATTTGCTTGAGTGCTTGCATGAAAACTGCAATAAGAAACCCACCACTCCTTTCAAATTTGAAATTACCTATCATGATGACCCCTATATTCGAAATGATGAAATTTAATTGTTGCATGCCTTAGAAATGACTCCTAGTTGACACCTAATGATGAAAAATTAATGGAATGTGACTGAATTGGTGATTTGACAAGACTTCCTATGAATCCGCGATTTTGTAGCACATTTATTTCAATTTCAGGGTTTTGCACTACGAAAATAGCAGCGTTTTCATAGTGAAAAACATACTTTTTACACTGTCTGCGCTACGAAAATGTGGTTTCGTGGCTAATTCAATTTTTTTTTTTTTTCAAATGGTTTGAAATTTGACTTCTAAATAGGGTTCTGTGACTTTTGAATCATGAATAAATTTGTTTAAGATTTATTTGGACATAAAAATCAAACTTTAAGACTCTAACCCTATCACCTACCCTATAAAACATAAAATGACCCAACACCTAACTAAGACCATAACTAGAAATGATGTAAACTGTCCAAGTTTAGAAATTTTTTTTATGGTGATAACAGGATCTATAACCAATTATAATTGAAAAATAATTTGAACCTTAATCTCATGGTTTTGTGATGTTGAGATTCAACAATATGATGAAGCTTAGTGAAAATCGGTCACCTTTACTAAGTGGGCCCGCAGGCTATTTTTAGGTGTAAGTCTATTTTTAGACTATGTCTATTTTTATACATGGTGA
Source organism: Pinus albicaulis (assembly GCA_034641835.2). NCBI lineage: Eukaryota > Viridiplantae > Streptophyta > Pinopsida > Pinales > Pinaceae > Pinus > Pinus albicaulis. The sequence continues at coordinate 404,714,378 of CM076578.1, read as the reverse complement.
TCATATTTCAGAAGTTGCAGGATGCTATTTGTGGATGGTTGGTCAAGTTGGAAAAATAGATGAAATTCTATTTTTAGAATATTGGGCAAAGTCTATTTATAGATCACCGATCTAAAAATAGATGTGTCGATTATTATTAGCCATTAATAATAATCATACTCTAAATATCAACTTATTCTCTTGGAGCACTTTATTTCAGTATAAAGATTTGGAAAATCAGTGGGCTGAAGGAATTATGCAATTCCTAGGGTTTATTGGTGGCTCATGCATGAGGACTCAGTTATAACTGAAGTGGAAAATTTATGACAGAGTTGGAAGAGTAGTTCATGGAGTTGTTATTCAGTTTAACTCAGTTAATGGAGTTAAACTCAGTTGAGCTAGTTGTATCTAGTCTAACTGAAAGATACACTAGTGAGAGTTAAGTGAATTAATTAGTTAATTAATTCACAACTAATAACTCACTAACAACTGAACAGAAACATCAGTTAACTACAGTGCATGTCAGTTCCAGTGGAGACCTAGTGGAGCGGTAGGTGAAAGGGTAAGATGGATTATCTGTTGTGACTATAGTGATGCATTGATTGCATCACACACAAATTGGAGTTGCCAATGAGGATTGCATAGTCAAGGAAAGTTATATTCAAATTCATTCAAGGGTCTTCTTCAGCAGGGATTGCACAGTGGAGGCAGGCTATCAGGTGGCAAGATATCAGTGCATGGATTTGCAGATTTCTTCATGTTAGTGTTTGACAATTGATTGTACTGAGAGTTTGATGTACTCAGATTTGTATGAGATTGTTACATGATCTCCATGATACATAATATATTATAGTTGGGGTTTTTAGCTTCAGGATTTCCCGTTAAACAACTGTGTTATGTGCGATTGTTTTCATTGCTTCATGTGTTTGCAATTGAGTTTTAAACTTTCGTAAAAGATTAACAGTGGAAGGATTATGTATTTAGCAAGAAGATAAATATTGTTAGATCAGGAGAATCTGGATATATACATGCATATGTTATATAATTTATACATGGTATCAGAGGAGTGTTGATTCTTAAATATTTCAATTGTGAAGAATTATTGAGTTTGTGCTGGTGGACAATTTGAATTTGCTGCAGAAATTTCTTGGTGCGATAGTTGAGTATACATTGAAATGTATTTCAATGGGTTGCGATTGGAGTATGCCCTTGAGAGCAGCTCAAATTACATAGCTTGGAAGGATAGGATGGAGGCGGTGCTGGAAGATAATGGACTGAAGGAGTTCATCGATAGTGATGTTCCTAAGCTTGGTTCTAGTGATGCTGCATTACTTGACGCATGGAAAAAGAAGGTAGCAAAGACAAGAAGAATTATGTTGAAAGGTGTGAAGGATCATATTATGTCTAGCATTCATGGGAAAGCCACTCCATTTTAAATGTGGAAGGCTTTGATAGATTTTTTCCAAAGTAGCAGTGACCAAAGGAAGTTGGCGCTGAAAGATAAGCTTAGAAAAAATAAAAATGGAGAAGGGCGATAGTATTCCAAAATATCTCATGAAGTTTTTCCACTATAGGGATGAAATAGGAAGTTTGGGGATTACTATTGATGATGATGACTTGGTGAGCTTGGCTCTCCTTGGGCTTCCAAAGAGTTGGCATAGCTATGAAGACTTTGTCAATGGATGGGAGAAACTGCCGGGTTGGGAGTGACTTTTGTCGGATCAGGTGTAGGAGGAGATAAGTCAAAGTACCAGGGATGGCTATTCATTGAAGAATGAAGATGAAGAGAATTTTGCTTTGGTTGCAAAATAAAGGAAGGGGAAGGGGAAGAAATTCCCTTCAAAATCTGAGGCTAAAGGCAAGAAGCAGGATTTGTCCAAGGTGAAGTGTTTTCACTGTCATGAACATGGGAATTTCGCCACTAACTGCCCACAGAAGAAGAAGAAGAAAAAGGCCGCTGGAGTTGTTGTGGGTGAGGCCTTAGCCTCACAATTTGAACTTGATTTCTCTTTGATCGCATGCTTGGTTTCAAGCTCAATGGGATCAATGTGGTATCTTGATAGTGGTGCGTCTTTCCATATGATGGGAGACAAGGAGTTGTTTAGTGACTTGGAGGAGAAGGATCTCCAAATGCATATAGAGATGGTCAAAGATGGTCGATACAGTGTGACTTGTATTGGGACCATTACCTTTGAGAGCGAGTTAGGTAATCCATTTCTGTTGAAAGATGTTATGCATTTTCCAGGTCTGAAGAAGAACTTGGTCTTGGTCACAATGTTGGAAGACAAAGGTTATGACGTTGTTTTTAGCGATGGAAAATATTTCCTATGACATATAACAAGGGGTCAAACCAGGAGGATAGGGATTCGAGTTAAGAATATCTACAAGCTGGAGGTAGATGGCTGTGCTGCAATGATGGGCAAAGCAGAAGAATTGGTGAGTCGGGATGAGGGCGAATTATGGCACAGGAGATTGGGCCATCTTCACCATGGTGCTTTGAATATTTTGCAGCAGATTTCTACTAGACTTCCCAAGGGTACTCTTGCGCAGTCAGATCAGTGCAAGGGATGTACTATGGGTAAGTTTGTGAAGACCACCTTTCATGATATGAGAACTGCACAAGATCTTAGAGAAAGAATTCAAGGTATCGTGACCTTTCTCGGTTGCTTCAACAGAAAAACACAGGTATTATGTTATATTTGTTGATGACTATTCTTGTAGATGATGGATATTCTTCATGTAGAAGAAGAGCTAAACATTCTCAAAGTTCTATGAGTTCAAAGCATTGGTGGACAAGGAGTCGGGGTAGCAAGTGAAAGCTCTATGGAGCGACATTTGTGGTGAATATATCTCGAAAAAATTCAAAGACTTCTGTAGCAAAGAAGGAATTCAAAGAGAACTCATAGCGCCTCATAACCCACATCAGAATGGGGTCATAGAGAGGAAGAAAAAAATGATCACGAGTGCTGCATGAATGATGCTGCATGACCAGGGCCTACAAATGCACTTGTGGGTGGAAGCATGCAACACTGCGGTTTATGTGCAAAACCATTGTCCTCATAGAGTACTTGGCACGAGTACACCTGAACAAGATTTTACTGGTAAGAAGCCTGATATTTCTCATTTGAAGATTTTTGGCTCATCTGTTTACATTCATGGGACAAAGGATGCTAGGAAGAAGCTGGAGCCGACTGCAGAAGTTGGGATATTTGTGGGGTACATAGAAACACCCCATAATTATCGTGTGTATTTTCCAAACAGTCGAATGAATGTGGTGCGACGAGATATAAAATTCAATGAGGTGAAATCCATGAAGTTGTCGCTTGAGAGGGAGATACACTTACATGCAAAGGAAGAACTTCTTGTTCCTAAATATGAGCCTCTAGATGTGGATCAGCCATAGGAGGAGATTCATGGAGTGGAGGAGTCCACTTATGTAGAACTAAACATCAAAACAGGAAGAAAGTGTACCATAGAAGCTGAGAGACTTAAGCTTGTTGCGGCACAGAATGTAGGAGTCCCTACATCACAGCACAGACAGAGACAATCACCTGAATGATTCACTGGATACATGGATCTGATGAGCAAGTGTATCGTGACAGAGCCATCTTATTTTGAAGAAGCAGTGTAGGAGCCCACATGGGTAGATGCCATGGTGGAGGAGTATGACTCCATTTTCAGAAACAATGATTAGGAGATTTTTCCAAGGCCAGTGGGTAAATTAGTTGTAGGATCAAGATGGATCTACAAGGTAAAGAAAACTGCTGATGGGAGTTTCGAGAAGTATAAGGCAAGATTTGTTTCCCGGGGCTTCTCATAGATCGAGGGGATTGAATATGAAGAAACCTTTGCACCTGTCGTATGGTATTCTTCCATAAGGACCATCCTTGCTCTCTCAGTGTAGATGGGTTGGCACATTCATCAGATGGATGTGAAGACCGCGTTCCTTAATGGGATCATTGAGGAAGAGGTGTACATTGAGCAGCCTAAAGGATTTGAGATCTTCAGCAGCAAGTCGCATGTGTGCAGACTCAAAAGAGTGCTGTATGGGCTGAAGCAAGCACCACGTGCTTGGTACACATGGATCAATAGCTATTTCACTGGACTTGGCTTTACCAAGAGTGAGGCGAATGCAAACCTGTACCAAATTGTGTTGGAGGGTAAGATTTTAATCATTGTTCTTTATGTTGATGATTTAATACTAACGGGTGATGAGCAATTGATACACTCATGCAAGGCAGATCTTGAAAAGTAGTTTGAGATGAAGGATTTGGGCCTCCTTCATTATTTCCTTGGATTGGAAATATGGAAGCGGGAGGTGAACTATTTGTGTCACTAAGTGGGCCCGCAGGCTATTTTTAGGTGTAAGTCTATTTTTAGACATGGTGATCATATTTCAGAAGTTGCAAGATGCTATTTGTGGATGGTTGGTCAAGTTGGAAAAATAGATGAAATTCTATTTTTAGAATATTGGGCGAAGTCTATTTATAGATCACCAATCTAAAAATAGATGTGTCGATTATTATTAGCCATTAATAATAATCAAACTCTAAATATCAACTTATTCTCTTGGAGCACTTTATTTCAGTATACAGATTTTGAAAATCAGTGGGCTAAAGGAATTACAGAATTCCTAGGGTTTATTGGTGGCTCATGCATGAGAACTCATTTAGAACTAAAGTGGCAAAGTTATGACAGAGTTGGAAGAGTATTTCATGGAGTTGTTATTTAGTTTAGCTCAATTAATGGAGTTAAACTCAGTTTAGCTAGTTGTATCTAGTCTAACTAAACGATACACTAGTGAGAGTTAAGTGAATTAATTAGTTAATTAATTCACAACTAATAAATCACTAACAACTAAATAGAAACAAAATTTAACTACAGTGCATGTCAGTTCCAATGGAGACCCAGTGAAGATGTAGGTGAAAGGGTAACATGGACTATCTGTTGTGACTATAGTGATGCATTGATTGCATCACACACACATTGGAGTTGCCAATGAGGATTGCACAGTAAAGGCAAGGTAGATTCGAATTCATTCAGGGGTCTTCTTCAGTAGGGATTGCGCAGTGGAGGAAGGCTATCAGGTGGCAAGAAATTAGTGCATGGATTTGCAGATTTCTTCATGTTAGTGTGTGATGATTGATTGTACTAAGAGCTTGATGTACTAAGCTTTGTATGAGATTGTTACATGATCTCCATGATACATAATATATGATAGTTGGGTTTTTAGCTTGAGGCTTTCCCGTTAAACAACTGTGTTATGTGCGATTGTTTTTATTAATTCATGTGTTTGCAATTGAGTTTTAAATTTCCACAAAAGATTAACAGTGGAAGGATTCTTTATTTAGCAAGAAGATAAATATTGTTAGATCAGGAGAATCTGGATATATACATGCATATGCTATATAATTTCTACATGTGAAGCACATATAGGTGCTATCCCTTTTGAGGTTACTGCCAAGTCTCCTCTTCTTGGTCTACAGACAACATATGGTGCCAAAAGGGCCACACGGTGTCCGAAACACACCAAATAATTAGGAATCCATCCTTAAAAGGTAAATCACAAGAATGGGCCATGGATAAGAATGCATAAGTGACTACACTAAGAGCCCATGAGAATTTCATTCCTGCTTAGGGGTCCTAGGAACTCTATTAAATATTAACAGACACCATAAGCTGATAAAAATGACCAGGAATATATGGTGTCAAGTAGGGCTACAGGAATATTGGAATTACACAAAAAAAGAGGGGGATCCATGTTCAAGTTCAAGGATGAACCTGAACCATACACACAAACACATGGATGATCATAATATAAGCCTACAACCATCCCTTTGTCATGGATGATAATTATAGGAATGAGCTACATTGATGGATGTTAAATACCCTTTCCCACCATCCCGGTAACTCTTGAAGGGACTTCAATTCTCTTGCCACACACCAAGGTGAAACCCAAGGCATATGCCAACCCTGCGAATGGATATGCACATATATACATGTAGCATCAACATGAAAAACAATTATGAAACACTTGTGAAAGGTTTCTAGGAAACTTGGCTATTAGCAGGGACACATAAATGGTCTCCCATAGACATGGAATCGACCAAGTTAAATCACCTTGATTAAAACCAACCATTCAAACAAATATTACTAGGATGCTCCAAAATCAATATAACATAAACACTAGAAATCCTAGTCTTAAAGGATTTAATCATCAATGCATACATAACAAAGATGAATTGAGCATGTAATCGATCCATACAAGCTCACGAGGCCATGCCTTATACACCATATACACATGTTATTATTTAGACCAAAGAATTCATATCGATGCATAATGAAAAACTCACAATTAGTGTATCTACCCATAAGGGATTTGAAGTCATCATAATCTCAGTCCTGAATCAAAAGCACTTCGACATTAGTCACTAGTTCCTTCAAGACCCATATCAATACAGCTATTCCAATTCCTTGAGCTAGTAGTGGTAATATTCTAGTCATATATGAAATAGCAAGAACATAAACCATGTTCAATACATTTATATAGTACATAGTTTCAACCAAGAATGAAAACATATATTCACTATTAGAGAAAACACATTAGAATAATTATCTTGAAATATTTTGGGAAACTGAGTTTGGGACTACAACTCTCCACCCAAAAATAGATAGTTGCAACCAATACTTACCTGCAATTGTCACCCTTGAGCTAGATTCCAAAGCTTGAGGTGGGCTTCTTTTGATTATTTTAAGCCAAAAAACATCGCTGAAACATGATGTCACAAGGAACTTTCCGCCTTCACCCACCAGCTAAGCTATTTATAAATCATACGATTCATGCATACATACATTCATGCCAATATTTCACAATGCAAAGAAATCCAAATTACTTTCAGGAGAAGAGAGTCCACTATGAGGAAGGTTATTCAGTGTTAAGCTATTAATGGGTGCAAAAATCACTTTCCCAAGTGGTTCGTTAGTGAGTAAAACACCAGAGCTTCATTCCCAAGGAAAATTCTGGTGATTCTTCAACCCTCACAAACACTTGAGTGATTCTTCCCAAATCCAATAGGTTCATTGATCCAGAAGCTTCTAGTGGGTTCTTTAGCCTTACATGCAAGACACGTTCTCTTAAACAATTGACACAAAAAGCATCAATTAAAATGTTTTTTAGGTGGTGATCCTTTCCTAGAGTCAATTACATGCTAGAGACCACTTGATATCTTTCTCAGTTTTACATTCTCTCCCACACAGTAGTTATGAGCATTGCATTTTCTGCAATGCCCCTTTCTTGTGCATGTGCGAGAAATAGGAAGAATGTACCATCCTTTCCACATTCCCCCCGTCACCTAATGGATTAAATACCTTTGATATTCCCACAATTCGAAGAACAATCATCCCCTCACAATGCAACCCATGTTTCTCATTAATTTTTTCCCTTTTCCTTACTTATATTTTGGGTTGAAGGACACTTGGACCATTCCTACCATTTTCAGTTGAATTCAGTACAAAGTCAGTGCATTTAATTGCTTTCCACCAACCATGATGGTTATTTAAAGAACACCATTTACTCAAGCAACCCTCTTCCTCAAGATGTAACACCATCTTCCCACATCTATCCAAGTAACCGACCAACCGGGGTAAACATGTGACGGGAGGCTACTATTATGAGATTCAACCTCCTAGATGACCTTAAGGAAGCGGAAGCAACAAAAACACCAAAAACACACCTTACACTGCATCATTGACATCCCCAAGAGGTTACCCAACTTTCCAGGGCCCTATTCCCTAAGGGGGGTCTGATTTTTAGCCCCTTTGAGGCTTAGTCGCGGGCTTGTAAGGGAAAGGGAGCAGCTATAGGGTGTTGAATATTGCAACAAGAAATAGTGAAGGAGGCATCCTGAAACATCATCCTTGATCCTAGTTGGAAAATAATCACCTAAACTAGGTGGGGCCCACACAGGTTATTTTTAGGTGTATGTCTATTTTTAGACATGTAGATCATATTCTATGAGTTGCAGGATGCTATTTGTGTATGGTTGGTCAAGTTGGGAAAATATATGGACTTATATTTTTAGACATATTGGGCGGAGTCTATTTTTAGATTGCCAGTCTAAAAATAGATATGTCGAATATTATTAGCTCTTAATAATATTTGGACTCTAAACATTATCTTATTCTCTTAGAGCACTTTAGTTAAGTGCACAGATGTGGCACATTAGCTGACAGAAGGAATTATGCTATTCTTGAGGGTTTATTGGAGCTATTTCATGGAGGACTTCAGTTCGAACTCATGTGACAGAGTTTGGTGGAGTTGGAGAAGTAGTTGGTGGAGTTTTATTCAATTTAACTCAGTTGAGCTAGTTGTATCTAGTCTAACTGATTGATACACTAGTGAGAGTGGTGTGAATTAATTATTTAATTAATTCACTAAATAATAACTCATTAATCAACTGAAGAATACATCAGTTAACTATAGTGCATGGTAGTTTCAGTAGAGACCAGTAGAGAGATAGGTGAAAGAGCAAGTGTGACTATCAATTGTGACTATAGTGTTGCATTGTTTGCACCACACATTAATTGGAGATGCCAATGAGGATTGCATGAGAAAGGCTGGAGAAATTCAAGTTCATTTAGAGCCATTCTTTAGTAGGGATTGCATAGTAGAGGCAAGCTAGCAGGTGGTAGAGATCGGTGCATGGATTTGCTAGATCGGACCTGATTAGTGTGTAGCGATTGTATTGTACTGAGAGCTTGATATGATCATATTTGTATGAGGATTGTTACATGATATCTATGACATATATTATATACAGATAGTTGGGTTTTTTAGCTTCAGGCTTTCCCGTTAAATCACTATGTTAATGTGTGTGAATTTTTATGGTTTCATGTGTGCATTGCAATTGTGTTAATTTCCGCATGTGATGATCAATGGTGGAATAGATTCTGTATTGTACATGAAGTCAAATGGTGTATAATCAGGAGAATATTAGACATATAATGCATTATTTATATAATTTCTACATGGTATCATAGCAATTGATCATTGCAACAGATTGCAATTATTGAATCAGTTGAGTTTTGTACTGGTGGAATTCGAATTTGCTGCAGTGTTTTCTTGGTGTTGAAGTTGAGATGTCTTTCAACGGATTGCGATTGAAGTATGCCCTTGAGGGAAGCTTGAATTATGTTGAATGGAAGGACAGGATGGAGGTGGTTCTGGAGGATAATGGGTTGAAGGAGTTCATAGATGCAGAAATTCCAAAACCTGCTTCTAGCGATGCAGCTGCACTTGACGCATGGAAAAAAAAGACAAAAAAATGTCGAAGAATTCTATTGGAAGGTGTGAAGGATCACATAGTGTCCAACCTTCATGGTAAAGCTTCTCCATTATTTATGTGGAAAGCTTTGACAGACTTGTTCCAAAGCAAAAGCAACCAGAGGAAGTTGGTGCTTAAAGACAAGCTCAGGAAAATAAAAATGGAGAAGGGCGAAAGTATACCCAAGTACCTCATGAATTTTTTTCAGTGCAGGGATGAGCTGGAAGTGTGGGGGCTACTGTAGATGAAGGGGACTTGGTGAGCTTGGCTCTCCTTGGGCTTCCAAAGAGTTGGCATTCCTACGAGGACTCTGTCAATGGTCGGGAGAAACTGCTGGGATGGGAGCGACTTTGGTCGGATCTTGTGCAGGAGGAGATAAGGTGGAGTACCAGGGATGGATCTTCATCGAAGAATGAAGATGAAGAAAATTGCGCTTTGGCTTCCAAAGCAAGGAAATGGAAGGGAAAGAAAAATCCTTTTCAATCCTGTGCGAAAGGCAAGAAGCAGAACTTGTCCAAGGTGAAGTGCTTTCACTGTCACCAACATGGACATTACGCCACTAATTGTTCACAGAAGAAGAAAAATAAGCAGGCTGCTAGATCTGCAGCTGGAGATGCCTTAGCCTCGCAGTTTGAGCTAGATTTTTTGCTGATCACATGCTTGGTTTCAAGTTTGATGGTATCAGTGTGGTTTCTTGACAGTGGTGCATCTTTCCATATGACCGGAGACAAAGATTTGTTTACTGATCTGGATGAGAAGGATCTTGGAGTTCACATCGAGATGGGCGATGATGGTAGATACAGTGCGACTGGTATTGGGACCATTTCCTTTGAGAGGGAGTTTGGTAAACCTTTCATATTAAAGGATGTCATGCATGTTCCAGGATTGAAGAAGAATCTAATCTCTGTGGCGATGTTGGAGGATAAGGGATATGATGTTGTCTTTAGCAAGGGAAAGGCTTTCTTGTGCAATAAGGAAATTGGTGAAACCTGGAGGATAGGGGTTCGAGTTAAGAACCTTTATCAATTGCAGGTAGATGGTTGCGCATCAATGGAAGGCAAAGCAGAAGGAGTGGTGAGCTGGGATGAGGGCGAATTGTGGCACAGGATATTGGGCCATCTTCACCATGGTGCTTTGAAAATTTTGCAGCAGATTTCTATCGGGCTTCCCAAGGGTACACTTGCGCAGTCAGATCAGTGCAAGGGATGTAATTTGGGAAAATTTGTGAAAGCCACCTTTCATGAGGAGGATAGTCACGCCACGAAGATCCTTAAGAGAATTCACATAGACGTGTATGGACCTTTCTCAGTAGCTTCGACAGTAAAGCACGGGTATTATGTGATACTTGTTGTTGACTTTTCTCGTAAGTACTGGATCTTCTTCATGCAGAAGAAGAGCGAGACATTCTCAAAGTTCTGTGAGTTTAAGGCAATGGTTGAGAAAGTGTCGGGGAAGTAGGTGAAGGCTCTCAGGAGCGATAATGGTGGTGAATTTATCTCTGGAAAATTCAAAGACTTTTTCAACACAGAAGGAATTAGAAGAGAGCTCATAGCGCCTCATAACCCACAACAGAATGGGGTCGCGGAGCGAAAGAACAGAACGATCGTGGGTGCAGAGTTCAACAACGTAGTGGTTCCTGAAGACATGTGTATTAATTAAGCAGAAGTCGAAGACTTTGATGACAGATGCATTGTATTGATTGAGTTGTTTGGAGCCTTTCAGTTTCGAAAGTGTTGCAGCAAGAGTTGCAGAGCATATGCATGGAGTTGCAGGGTGAATGCATGGAGTTGCATGTCACATGCAAAGAAAATCCTTTCTTGTTGAGAGGGAGTGTTGAAGATTGCAACAAGAAACAGTGAAGGAGGCATCCTGAAACATCATCCTTGATCCTAGTTGGAAAATAATCACCTAAACTAGGTGGGGCCCACACAAGCTATTTTTAGGTGTATGTCTATTTTTAGACATGTCGATCATATTCTATGAGTTGCAGGATGCTATTTGTAGATGGATGGTCAATTTGGAAAAATAGATGGACTTCTGTTTTTAGACATATTGGGTGAAGTCTATTTTTAGATTGCTAGTCTAAAAATAGATATGTCGAATATTATTAGCTCTTAACAATATTTGGACTCTAAACATTATCTTATTCTCTTGGAGCACTTTAGTTAAGTGCACAGATGTGGCACAGCAGATGAAAGAAGGAATTACGCTATTCCTGAGGGTTTATTGGAGCTATTGCATGGAGGACTTTAGTTAGAACTCATGTGACAGAGTTTGGTGGAGTTGGAGAAGTAGTTGGTGGAGTTGTATTCAGTTTAACTCAGTTAGACTCAGTTGAGCTAGTTGTATCTAGTATAACTAATTGATACACTAGTGAGAGTGGTGTGAATTAATTATTTAATTAATTCACTAAATAATAACTCATTAATCAATTAAATAATACATCAGTTAACTACAGTGCATGGCAGTTTCAGTGGAGACCAGTGGAGAGATAGGTGAAAGAGCAAGTGTGACTATCAGTTGTGACTATAGTGTTGCATTGTTTGCACCACACATTAATTGGAGATGCCAATGAGAATTGTGTGAGAAAGGCTGGAGCAATTCAATTTCATTTAGAGCCATTATTCAGTAGGGATTTCACAGTAGAGGCAGGCTAGTAGGTGGCAGAGATCGGTGCATGGATTTGCTAGATCGGACCTGATTAGTGTGTAGCGATTGTATTGCACTTAGAGCTTGATATGATCAGATTTGTATGAGGATTGTTACATGATCTCTATGGCATATATTATATATAGATAGTTGGGGTTTTTAGCTTCAGTATTTCTTGTAAAATCACTATGTTAATGTGTGTGAATTTTTATGGTTTCATGTGTGCATTGCAATTGTGTTAATTTCCGCATGTGATGATCAATGGTGGAATAGATTCTGTATTGTGCACGAAGTCAAATGGTGTATGATCAGGAGAATCTTATACATATAACGCATTAGTTATATAATTTCTACATAGGGTCTATAGCTATGGGCTAGCCTTGTCAAGGTGGTGGATAAGGTCCAAACAACAAATTTTACGCCTTTAGCTTCAGGATTTGTGCCACATTTTCAACCCTTGAGACCAGGTCACTTCCTAGAAATTACTGTAAATTTAGGAGAGGGTAAATAACATTAAAAAAACATATGGAAGAAATCACATCAACCCCTCCTATCCGTGATAAGAATTTCGTCAAACATGTCACAAACATGACCTCTAGAGGTATAAACAACAGATTTAAACAAAGGGGTATCTCTCTTATCTAAGAATGGCTAAGAAGAATTTCTCCCATACACCATAAGTTATCATTCAATCAATTTTACCATAGATACATTGTGAATTCATTTACAAGTAAAAACATGGAGATAACCATACCTCACCACTATCACAATACATTCTTATAAATAGCATAATACCAACAAAAATACCATGCATATCAACAATAGAATCTATATATATACCAATGCATGTCCACATCAAATACCAAGGCAATGAAACTTTCACCAATGAGTGTGAAAACCAACCCAGAATGGGACTTCCATGTTCCACCCGACCATAGACATGGCTGAGCCAAATCTCACTTCAGCCAGTCTCCCCCATGCCATATTCCAAGCACGAATGTGGGACTTTATCAAACACATCAGTCAACAAAAAACCATGGATCTAGAGACCAAACCATCTCAACCCCAAACCAGTGATTCCACCTCAGTGTTGGACATCACTAACCATCACGGATGGGTCTCCATCCAAGCTCCTCTAGGGCTCCATAGTGTTTGTTTCAACCAGGGCTTTCAGGACTAGTAACTCAACCCCAACTGTTACAGGGCTTCCAGAGTATTTTTCCAACTAGGGCTTCTAGGATTGGTAGCTGAACACACCTAGGGCTTGCAGAGAATTTTTCCAACCAAGGTTTCTAGGACTGGCAACTCAACCCACAATTGTCTATTGGGCTTCCAGAGAATTTTCCCAACCAAAGATTCTAGGAACTAATAACTCAACCCAATAGCTAAAGGAATCATGAGAACTAAATAGAAAAAAATCAATGGAAATAAACCCACAACACCATGGCTATCAAGGAAATGACAAGGCTAGGAAAATCCACATGCATACCCATGGAAAACATAATGCAACTTGGTACCTGCACTTAGAACCTATTGTAGATGCTGATCCCAATGTCCTCTTTTGCTTTCCTTATTTTCCTTTGCATTCTTGATCCAAATCTCCAAGTATGCCACACTCTACAAGAGTGTTGCAAGAATACACTAAGTGCTCAAGAGTATGAGAGAGAGAAAAATAATAATGAGAAATCCAAAACTGTATTGACCAAGCCTTGCCCAATGATCCTCATAAGCCTTTTTATTAATGAGGCCTCTAATTTTTTAATTTTCCATTATTTTCCTTCAATTTCCTCCTCACATGAAACCTATGACCTTTCACTTTCCTTTTCTCCTAATTTCCATTATTTTCATAAATAAAATGCCAATTAATGCTTCATGCCTTTCCAAATCCTTTTCATTTTCCTTTTCTAATTTCATTAGCCATAATAAGTCGAATGAACACCTGCTGGGATTTTTTTTCCACCATTCAGTTTGGAATATGTGTCCCATCCACTGTGGTTATATTTTTCCTTTATTACATTTTACACAGAATTTTTTATGAGGGCTATTATAGAACCCTCCCCCTTGGGGGAGCATCGTTCTCGGTGTTCAATCACACCTACAAACCAAGAAATTGTTGAAAACAAAATATATTGCCTATGGAGCTTTATAACAAAAATCGTTGCAATATTTACAATGAATAACTTGCTAAAACATCATAATCATACCATTTACTCGAGCTTTATAACACAAATCATTACAGTATTTACAATCACAACCACATATACTTAGGCACATTTGGTTCAACCAAAAAATAACCATACTGTTTGTTGAGATTTATAAACTAGATAGATACAATATTTACATTAATATACACATATGCACATTTTCTCAACCAACAAATATAATGATATGATGCCTATATCATAAAAAAGGGAATACAGAGGCTCACACCTCCACCCTCAAAGGTAGTACCAAGATTCACCTCCTTCCTAGGAATTCCAGAATCCACTAACAAATTCAAAGCATCATCCAATGTCCATCACTACATCCCACACCACTTTTCCTCTCAGTGAATAGTTACTAGCTCATTGTTCCTAGGCACACTCCTAATGTGCATTTGATTCCATCTAGTAATGCTAACGACCAAACAAATCCACCCTGAACTTCCCTTCTCTACTACACAGTACCTTGGGAAATTCGGTCATCCCCTTCCATGCAATCTGATCAGCTCCATCATTAGGTACATTTGGAGGGGCTAATTGTCACATTTTTGCCTTATTAAGTTTCTTTTTCTCACATTTAATTATATGATGGTCTTATTTTGCTAGTGTAGATGGTGATTAAGGTTTTTCATACTTAGAATGCCTAACATGAGCTAAATGCAGGAAAATTGCAAAGATATTGCATTTTTTATGAAGATTTTTCCATTAAATCTTAGAGTAGACAAAAAGGAGAGATTCTAGGGGGATTTATCACCTCCTTAAATACAAAAGGCAGCCAAGGGATCCTCGATATTCCCTCCAACAACTTGAAATTAAAGGCAACCAAGAAAACTCAAGGTCAAGTGCATCAAAGATACACTTCACTTGCAGTCAAAGTGGAAACATCACCTACTTTTTAGGGAGTTGTTGGTAGCTACCCTCTAGGTTAAATAGGGATGAGAAAGAGCTCATTAGGATTCAAACTTTGAAGGAGGCTAATAGAATCTTAGCTCTTGTAATAGGTTTTTGAGACTTTCATGTTTATGTAATGAGACTATTTTCTGCAATAATATGAGTATTTAGATTGTGCTTCACTAATTTATTTTCAGAGGGCTAGGATTTTGGGTTAGGGCCCAATCCATTGGCCTTAGTCTCTATTGTGTATTCATTCTTTACTCTTATGTCATTGTAGCTAGTTTTATTTATGGATTTTTACCTAGTTTGCTTACATTTCAAGTCACTTTTTTTAGTTTTCTTCCATTTGCCTTTTTTGTAGATTAAACTTGCTTACATGTTGGTAGAATAGTTTCTAAGCTCGTAAAGCTATGTGTCAAGCCTCCCTCTCTCATCTATTTCATTGGAGCTTGAGGAGGGTAGAACTTCTCCATAGGCCAAATTTGTTTTTTAGTTTATGATTTCTTGGAAAGAGTAGTTAGGTTGCTATAGTGTCATGAACATGTTTAGAATGTTGAGTTAGATTTATGTTTGTAGGCTAAAGTAGGTTTTATTTCCAAATTCAACTCATATTTTCCATTTCCTTCATCATGAATTTGCTAATATTTGTTGCATGAAAATGTAGTTTGCTTGTAGGTTCAAGTAGCACAACAAAAGAGGACTTCACCAACACCCTCAACTTCATTTCTCACCCTTCATCAACATTCTTTTCATCAAATTTCCATCAGCTATGTTTTCAGATTTTTCACCTTCACTCTGTGAGCAAAACCTGGATATGAAAGACAGGCTTCTCAAGAGGTCCTAAGATTTTCCAAGGGGTTGGACACCTTCCACCCATCCAACCAAACCTTCACTATGATTTTCTCCACCATTTTTGGCCTCATATTGCCCTCAGACTATTTCTTATAGAAATTCAGGACTTTCCTATAGCACTACATGAAACCTGTAGTAGCACTTGCAGTAAAAATAGTGGGCCCCTCCTTAAGCCCAAAAACCACCATACACCTCATCCAAACCTGCTAAAACCACCCAGGCACCTTCAACCTTGCACCCATGAGTTCAAGCCCTTCTTAATCCACCTTAGAGCTTTCTCCTCCTAGCTGCAAAACAATGCATTTACAAGCATAGTTAGGTCATGAGTAGATGCATGGTAGTTAGAACATGAAGTAGACATAGTGTATTTAGCCATTTTGCCTAAAAATGTGTGATTAGGTTAGTCTTATTTATGAAATTTCAATTAAGAAATTTACTTCACGAAAGATGCCTCGTTTTCTTTCATTTCTTGCCATAGCTTAATTTGCACATTTCTTTCATTGCAGAGTAGCTAGATGTACTTTCTTGCTATAGAATAGTTATTTTCTTGCTGATAGAGTAATGGATTTGAAACATTTGTAGCCTTAGGTCTAAATTCAGAAGTGTGATAGACTTCATTCAGAAACCATAGAAATAACACCCTTTCGTAGATCTCAGAAGAGGATGGCATGAGTAGAATGCATCTAATGTGTATATAGCACTGCCACCTTCAAGTTTGTACGAACCCTGGGTTGATAAATTAAAGTAGAGTTTCCTCTGGGAGTTGCAGCATTCTTGGTGCAATACCAGGGCTCACCACTTTTTGGCGCCGTTTTCAGGGAGGTGTCTAATAAATGCTTTCACTTTTTTTTAACATTATTTTCTGCTTTACTTTTACATGTTGTTGAAAAAATATTGGAAATATAAAAAATAATGATTTTCATTCCTCATAGGAGTAGGGATACTCAAGGAATTTTTTTACCTAAAACCTCCACATCACCACATAGTTAGCCTTCACTCTTCATTAGTGACTGTGAGGTTGAACACACCATAGATGAGCCTTACAAAATTTTTTAAGAACCTATTCGAGAAGAAGAAGATCTCGTTTCACCAGAGGAACCTGCTTCACCTATTCAAACCATGGTTGAAACTGGAGCCCAGGGAGCCTTCCCATTAGAGAGGAAGATGGGGAAACTAAAATGAAGAACATTAGCCCCTCAACCCTTCCAAATTTCCATGGACTTACCTCTGAAGACCCTGACACATTCATGTTTGAATTTGTTGTTTTCTATAGGACCTATGACTATGCCTTAGGTGATCAAAAGCTGAATCTATTCCCATCTACCATTAAGGATGTAGCCTTGTGCTAGTTCATGGATCTACTCGTGAACAAAATCACTAACTAGGCATAGAATCTGCAAGAGGCATTCAACAACAAGTACAGGGACTACTGTAGGTCCAAGGAGACTAAAGATGAAATATTCAGGATGACTCTAGGGCCTGATGAATCCCTAGAGGACTATGAAGAGAGATTCTAGTTAAAATATAAGATAGCCAACTATACCCTTTATCTCGAATCACTTAAACTAGTACTTCTCCGAGGGATCATGGAGGAGGTGATAGAAACCCTCAATATGTTATTAGGAGGATATATCTACCAATTTCCCTATGAGACAGTAAAAAATGTCTTTAGGAACCATTTTAAGGCAGCTAGGAAGAAAGGCAGAACTAGCCAAAGTACAACCAATACCCCTTCCTCTTCCATCTCCATCAAGCATGAGATTCAAAATATGTTGGAGGAATTCAAGAGTGACATGTCGCACACCTTTTCCTTGAAAATGGACACAATGCAGGTCAAGATGAAGCAAGAAGAAGTAGAAAGAGCCTTGGCTATATTTTTCCCTAGATATACTAGAAAACACCCTTGGAACGAACACCCATTAAATGTCATAGAGGTTTTCTTAGTCTATGAGGAGAATCATGCCACAGGTAAGTTTCCTTCCTTACCTAGAACCAAAGCTGTATACCAATGTGGGGAGGTAGGACCAGAGCAAATATGTTTCATCAATAAGGCCCTCGATCATATCAATAGGGTATGCAAGGTGCACCTTATTCCTACTATCAAAACAATAAAAATGCACCTATACAATCTTGGTACATCCCCACTCCTCCATCGTGGCCTACACATCCTACTTGGCCTTACAACCCTCCATATCATCCTCAACCTGTGAACCAACCATTTTAGCAGTATGTTCCTCAATAACATCAGTGTAATAACCGATCCTAAGGGTGGATGCCTTAACATAATCAACCAATCACTCTAATTCCTCCACCCCAACCTCAACCTCGGCTTACTCATGCTGCTCCACCCAAGTTGCCTCACATGCCCGCACAACCCAATTTGAACCTGGAAAACATAAAGACACAATAGGTTTACAATGGAGAGACATCCTATCCATATTATGCTATGGAGATCCATGAGATTAATCTTAGGCTGGGAAGAGTACTCCCAGAAAACCATCCTCCATCTCCACCTGTAGAGATTGAAGAGGAAAATGAAGAAAGTAACACTCAGATCCAACAAACTCCTTTTCCTGAGTGCTAGATCCATTCCATTCAGCACACCCCATAGGAGACTGAACTTCTGGGAAAAATAAAAAAATTGTGTGTAAAAATACCCCTTCTCCAGGCCATTAAGGATGTCCCTATTTACAATAGGCTCACTAAGGAAAAGTGCTTCAAGAAACCTGGGAGAAAGAATAAATATACCCCCACCATCAATGTAGTAGGACATCTGTTCAACTTAATGTTGGGAAGGGCGGTCTTCCCAAAGTATTTGGACCCTGGTATTCCAGTTATATATGTGCACATAGATGGTGTCAAAGTCCCCAATACTTCAATTTATCTCAGGGCCGCCATCAATGTAATGACCAAGGAAACTGTGCTCAAACTCAACCTACAAGGGACTTTGAGGAAAACCACAACAATTCTGCAACTTGCAGATTGGTCCACACTGGAAGGAATTGTTGAGGATGTTATGGTTTCAATTGACTCTTAGGATTATCCTACAGATTTCATAGTTCTCTAGCCAAAAAAAAAGTTTAATGGATATCCTCTCATTCTAGGGAT
This sequence comes from Pinus albicaulis, assembly GCA_034641835.2. Lineage (NCBI taxonomy): Eukaryota > Viridiplantae > Streptophyta > Pinopsida > Pinales > Pinaceae > Pinus > Pinus albicaulis. The sequence goes on along the minus strand of CM076578.1, from coordinate 404,695,372 downwards.
ACCTTGGTTAGCCACTGTCAATGATTATATCAACTGTCGGGCCAGAAACATGCTATTAAGAATGGGCCCTTGTTTAAATAGCTGGTATTATATCCTCTAGCCCAAGCTTCAATTGAGCATGACCTACCTATATGGTTGGAGGATGAAGAAGAATATGAAGTATAAAACACTACACCCTACCCCATTTGTACCATAGATGTTGTTCTTAGAGGGGGGGCAACTTGATGAAGATGAACTCATCAACCAAGTAATTCATAACCAGTCCCCCACTGAAAACACACTTGAAAAACTAGTCAAATAATCTGAAAGCCACCCTTGGATGGAACTGCACTTAGTTGATTCAACCTTTGAGGCCACCAAGGCTGTGGAATTTGGCCCATCCAAATCTTTGAAAATTAACTCAAACCTCTCAGATAGAGAAGAAGAGCAACTATGCCAAAATTTGAGAGAAAACCTAGATGAATTTGCTTGGGATTACAATGACATGAAAGGGGTGCATCCATCAAGATGAAGACATCATATTTACATTAAGGAAGGATGCAAGCATGTGTGACAACCCTAGAAGCGGATGAACCCAACTCTAAATGACATAGTCAAGGAAGAGCTGCATAAATTGTTGGATGCAGATTTCATTTATTCCATATCAGACAGTGAGTGGGTATCTCCTCTTGTCCTAGTCCCAAAGAAAAATGGAAAATGGAAAATTTGTGTTGATTATCGGGAACTCAACAAAGCCACCAAGAAGGACCACTTCCCTTTTCACTTTATAGATCAAGTCCTGGATGGTCGGGTAGGAAAGAAGTTCTTTTCTTTCTTAGATGGGTTCAGTGGGTATAACTAGATCCAAATTACCCCTGAAGACCAGGACAAGAATACTTTCACATGTCCTTGTGGTACCTTCACTTATAGAGTCCTACCCTTTGGGTTGTGCAATGCCCCAACTACCTTCGAAAGAGATGTCCTGGGCATTTTATATGAGCTAGTACATGACTCATTTAAAATCTACATGGATGATTTCACACCCTATGGGGATGAATTCTAGGAATCCCTCTCCAATTTGGGAAAAATGCTGAGAAGATGCATTGAGACACATCTCTCCCTGAGCCCAGAAAAGTGTGAATTCTTGAAAATAGTAGAAGTAGTATTGGGACAATCAATCACCCAGGCAAGAATACAGGTGGACTCGAAAAAAATAACCATCATCAAAAGGGTACCTGATCCTCAAAAGAATATATATGTGAGGAGTTTCTTAGGTTTAGGTGGATACTATAGAAGGTTTATGAAATATTTCAACAAGTTGGCTTCACCTCTATTTGGTTTGTTGGCCAAAGACTCTAAGTTTACTTGGTCTAGTCTCTGTTAAGAGGCTTTTGAGCTCATTAAGGGAAATTTAACTACTGCCCCCATTCTCCGAGGTCTAAATTGGACTCTTCATTTTCACATCCACACATGTGCATCATACAAAGATGTGGGGGAAGCCTTGGGGAAGTTAGAAGACAAATTACCTTATGCAATATTTTTCATTAGTAATAAATTGTCTAAGTTCGAACTCAATTATACTGTCACAGAGAAGGAAATTTTAGCCATTGTCCATGATTTAAAAAAATTTAGACATTATATCACTGGTTATTAGACCTTTGTACACACTGACCATGCAACCATCAAATATTTAATGAAAAAAACAGATGTTAATGCTATAATAATTAGATGGTTGTTACTATTACAAAAGTTTGATCTAACCATTGTTGATAAACCTAGAAAGGAGAATGTTTTTGCAGATGTTTTATCCAGGTTAGCTCTATCTGCATATGAAGAAGGAATGGTGGATGACCAGCTCCTGGATGAATACCTATTTTCTATCTCAACACTATCTCCATGGTTTTATCACATAGATAACTAATTGGTTGCTGAAAAGTTCCCTCCTAACCTCTCACCTAAGGTGAAGAGAAATATCATTTGAAAACACACCCCTTTCACCCTGATTGGGGGAAATCTCTTCAAGCTAGGACCTGACCAAATTCTCAGAAGATGTGTGAGGGAGGAATAAGTTTTTGACATCCTCTCTACATGTCATGATAGCCCTTGTGGAGGCCATTTTTCTACAAAAAGGACAACCTTCAAAGCTTTGAAGGTAGGTTACTATTGGCCTACCCTTCACCAGGATGATAGAAGATACACTAGTAGGTGTGACCAGTGCCAAAGGATGGGGAAATATATGCAGAGGGATGCGATGCCTTTGCACCCTCAGGTGGCTCTTGAGCCATTTGAAAAGTGGGGCATGGAATTCATTAGACCCATTGATCCACCATCTAGTCATAAAAAGCATATCATAGTCTGCACTTACTACCTGCCAAAGTGGGCTGAAACAAAAGCTATGAAGGTATCATAATTTTGAGAGAGAATGTTTTCTATAAATTTAGATACCCCAGAGAGGTATTCACTGATCAGGGGGCACAATTCACATCTCAACTCATTGAAAATGTTCTGAGGAGGCACAAGATAAAGCATAAGACTTCCACTACCTACCACTCTCAAGAAAATGGCCAAGTGGAAGTAACCAGCAGAGCCTTGGAGAATATTCTCACCAAGGTTGTGAGAAATAGCAGAAAATATTGGTTAGAAATATTGGTAGAAGACACTTGGGCCTACAACACTACGTGAAAAACAATAACAGGGTTCACTCCTTATGACTTCTTCTATGGGAAGAAAGCTCTACTTTCAATTGAATTTGAGTTCAACACCTTAAGGATGGACGTTGAGTTAGACCTAGATATATAAAAAGGCCAAAAAGAGAGGTTGCTGCAATTAAATGGACTGGATGAGTTCAAGATGCAAGCACTCCTTCACAGAGAAGTGATTAAAATGAAAAGGAAGGTCTAGCATGACAATTACATTAAGGAAAATACCTTTCAAGAAGGAGATTGGGCACTGCTATATGACCCGAGGTTCAAAGATTTCAAAGGAAAAATGATGAAAAGATGGTTGGGACCCTAAAAATTGGAAAAAATTTATGATGATGGCACATTTTAGATAATAACAATAGATAAGGAAGGGATTCCCCTACTTGTCAATGGTTACATGCCTAAATTTTACAAAAGTCCCATGTGTAGGGCAGAATTTATAAATTTCATAAATAGGGTGGTGTATGTCATGGGATACTCCATATTTTCTAGCGCCTACCCCTCCTAGAAAAAAAAGAAAAAAAAAGAAAAAAAAAGATGCATGGGTGAAAACCTCTATGAGGTGTCTGAGGCCAACCCCAGGGTTGAAAACCTCCATGAGGCAATCCTGGAGAAAAAAAAAAAATAAGAGAAAAAAAAATAGAAAATAAAAGGTCCTTGGGTGAAAACCTCTTTGAGGTGCCCAAGGTAGGGCCATGGGTTGAAAACCTCTCTGTAGGCAGCCCAGTTTCCTTAAAAATAAATAAGATAAAAAGATAAAAAAAGAAACAAAATAAAAAAAGAGAAAGAAAATACCTATGCGCTCATTTGTTTTTCTATTTTGCAAGTGATTGATCAAAGATGGTTTTTCTTCACTTCTCCTTCTCCTCTACTTACATACACCATGAACCACTCCAGCAGGCACCCATTCATTTATTTCATCCCTCGGATAGGCAGAATATTCATTTTTTTTCTCGTGACTGTAATTTCTACAGGAAAGTCCAGTAGCTACAAGATTCCTGTAGCATTATAGGAAACTCTCATAAATGCTATAAGAAAATTATTCATGAAGGAAATATCTCTCTCAAGGATCTATAAACTTCAAGGAGAGCATGATAATTTATTTTTTCCTGTACCTACCACTCCTAACCCGATATTTCACTCCATGCACAAGGATTCACTCTCTAAACCCTATGTTGCGTGATTAGCAGCTAGATCATATAAAACTTGTAATGAGACCTCTCCACTTGCCTATCCACCACTCCATTCATTTCATGACTCCATTCATAGCCTCCATAAACCATTTCCCTCCATTTCTAAGCAAGCCGAAGTAAGAAGAAGCAAAAATAAGACCACTACAGGGAATTGGGAAGTTTCCTATAGAAATTATGTGTGTGGCACAACAAGGACAAAAGCTGAAGGAAATTTTATGAAGATGGCTTAAAAATACCACCCGCAGACTCTAGGAGAGAAAGCACACTAGCCAAGGCACCTAAAGATCTCCATGCAACACCTGCAAAAAAAAAATACAGAAAAATATTAAGCAACTCACTCAGAAAACAAGAAGCTCACTCAAAAAAAGCTGCTCACTCAGAAAATAAACAAGAAAATATAAAAACAACAAGAGGAAGATCATGAATGCAACCACAAGCTCCAAATCCTTGCACTGGCTCATTCTGCAACACACTAGCACCAGGTAGGCTCACGTATGGCCCTTCACCTGTCGCTGTGCATTCATAATGACCAAAATAGTTAATGTTGAGGTTTAGAGATTTAAAAGGTAAAAAGGTGGCCAGTTAAGTTGGTCACCTTCGTAAAGTTAAACTGATTGAAAAGTGAAGAGTACATGCCACCTGTGCAAGTAAAATCAAGTCAAGAGGGATTGAATGAGTATGAAGAGGTGATTATGAGGCTGTGCAATCATTAACTGGAGTGAGACGAACGATATCAAAGAGGAAAACTCGTGTTAATTACGAGTCAACACCTCGCTTCAAATTTGGTTAAAAATGACATAAAGGTGAGTCCTGCCTCATTTTCATGATATCGCTAATAATTTCGAAGAGCAGTGAAAGAAAAAGAGCAGTGAGAGCCATCAGGGAGAGAAGCATCGAATTCTAGGCTTGCATGCACCATTGTGCTATAGGAAACATAGAATATCTACAGGGAACTACACAGGCTGATCAACAAGGATACAGAGGGAAAAATAGAGTCACCTATGGGTGAAATTTCTTCCTAAAGCCACCATCGCCCAAGAAAAATCACCAAAGGACAGAGGAAAATGGTTGCCATCCTCTAGAATTGAATTTTCTCCATGAAATTTTCACACAAAAAGTTATAATTTGGCAATTAAAGGGTAATTTTTTTTTTTACATTTGTTTGAGACCATCATCTCCAGACCTCTTCACCTAACTCTAAAAAATCCCACTAATTTCCTATCACATCCATAAAAATGGGAGGGGGGTTTAATAGAAGGGGGCCTACTGATATTAAAAGAAATAGGGAGCATCCTCAAGTCATGGAAATTTTCAAAAATCACCAATGTCTAGGTTTCTTTGAGCTGTTGAAAGGTTTTGATGAAGAGATAGCTCAAGAATTTGTAGTGGCTCTACAATCACACTCTAAGGAGAGAGCCACCACTGTGGTTAGGGGCCTAGCCATCACACTTTCATATGAAATCATAAGAAAATTCACGACTTTTCCCTTAGGAGTTAAATGGGTTAAGGAAAGGATGCCAAGCACTGCAGCCAAGAAAATATTCTTTCTGTCGGGATAATAATACATTGAAGACAAGAATGGAGTGAGGAGAGAAAGCCTTCCATATCCCTGGGATGAAGTAGCCTTCCATATCATGAAATTCATTTAATATGAAGGCAGACTTATTGTAGTATATGGGTACCATTTTAGGTTATTGAATGAGCTTAGGTTTCAAGGAGAACTCCCTCTAGAACATAGATTTAGCATCCCTCATTTCCTCTTAAACTTAGTAATAGACATGAGAAAAAAGGCGAGGGAAAGAAAACACCAACATCTTGCTCATCATGGCTGTATAAAACTGATAGCGAATGATTCTTTGAGTAGATTAAACCTCCCTGTATCTTGGTCCTCATTCATAGACATGTATAGGGAATCATTCATAGCCACCCAGGACAAACCTCTACCTCTAGTATTAGGGAGAGGGAGGTAGAGGAAGAAGAAGAGGAAGTAGAAGAAGAAGAAGAGGACCTGAAGATGATGAAGAAAAATAAGAGATGGAGATGGAAGCATAAAACACATAGATAGTAGAAACATAGAAAGAAAAGGCAAAGGGGAAGAAGGAAGAAAAAACATAGGAAAAGAAAGGATTGGACCCTATTTTAGGTAGTGATACCTCCCCTCAGGACACCAACATGTCACTAGAAATTACAGATTGGGAAGTGGATGCTACCCTAGCCACTTTGAGCACACTTGTAAAAACAAAAAGGAAGAGGAAAACACCTATGTATTACAGGACTAGAAAGAGTTGAAGGGTAAGTCAAGGGAAACCACAGACTCCCACCAAAAGCCCTATTTGCATTGAGGAGTCACCAAAGAAAGATGATGAAAGAAGGATAGAAGAAGGAAAAGTGCAAGAGGTCACCTCACCTGTGAGGACCCCTATGAACTACATGTAGGAACTCAAACTTCAATTCAACAGCACTGATCTGATATTTAAATTTAAGCAGAATTTCATGTGAAAGGAGATTTAAGCATAAGATCTAATGAGAATTTCACAGTTTCTACTTAATACAAAAAAAATAACTAGCTGATGCATAGAGGGATACCTGAAAACTTGAAATAAAACCTGAAATGAACTGCTGAAAAACTTGAAACAAAACCTGAAACGAACTGCTGATTGCTTGAGCTGTGGATCTTCTCTTCCACGCAACGAACAGATTACAGAAGCAATCGGTTCCTCCCAGCCAATTTAGGAAACAATCCTAAACCCAGAGGATGCCTCCTCTACCCCCGTGCCCAAAATTCCAAGATCCAGGAGACTCCCTTTCAAAACAACTTATCCCTTTCCAGCAGAATTTAGCAGAACACCCAATTTCTTTTGCCAGAACAACCCTCCTCTCCTCCATGTCTCATCGTTTATATAACACTCCTCCCACCGCCCTAACATTCTCCCACCGCCTTTTCTCCACCGAGATTTGATTTTCATTAAATGTAGGAATGAATGTTATTTATGGAGATGTGACTTATATTAAATGAGGAGATGTGATTTACGTTTACCAAATTTTAGGGGGCATATTACTTCAATTTGAGTAACTTTATGATGAATTCTTATATTTGAATATTTAATCTTAAATCAATTAACTTTATATATAGTTTTAATTAACTTAAATTATTTTATTTTATTATTCCATTTACATATAATATATACTTAGTTAATCTTAATATTAATCTTTAACTTAGGTAATCTTGATATCAATAGATATGTGTACTAGTGCGATGTGCGCGATATATGCATGTGTAGCTATCAAATGCGTATATCGTATACACGCTAATATTTTCTTGTGTATGACTTGGGAATGGGTCGTTACACTACATAAAAATAAACTCAACAAGTTTGGCATACCATACACATCATACAACCCCCACAGACCCTCAAAAGACTAAAAAAGGGAAAAAAAGAAAAATATGGTCTTCAACAGGAAAAATAAAATTTTCTACAGGAAACTCTATCTTTGCTACAAGAAACTCCAGCAGACCTAGAATTAGAGAAAAATAACTTGGTTGAGGGAGAAAAGAAAACCATGGATGGGTATGAGGCCCAAGAAGTTAAGGAAAATGTTATAGGTCAAATTGGGCACCATTCCCAATGACCTGGTTAACTGGGCATCATCTCCAGGATCGATGATCAAAGGGTCTATCGTTCCCTATCACATTAGTTGCTATATGCCCTAAGACAAGAAACAACATGAATCAAACAAATGACTTTCATAAAAGCAAGGCTTTTCCATGGTTTGAAGATTATTATTAAACATGTGGGAGCTCACCAACGCAGGCTCTAAGGGGCCTAAGTGTGTTGCATATGCAGGTATCCCCATTCAGGGCTGCTCTGCAAAGCACTTCCCAACATTCAAAGGTGCATTGGTCACATTGGGAGTGAAATTCTCATTGTTCCAGAATCTCCACTTGGCCAGTGTCTTCTAGAAGGGTTAACATGTGTCATGCTTTGGATCCAAGTGTCCATTTTACATCTACATGACTAGAAAACTTGTCTTGCCTATTTTTGGAATGCAATTTATTGCAAAACAACCTACAGTTCATCTATAAATTGAACACAGATCTAAGTGTTCAAGAAGGAAGAATTTGAGTAGAGAAATTCTAGAGAATTTTCAATAGAGAGTTTGATTTTTGGAGCTATTGGTGGAGAGACTTATGATGTGATGAGACTTGGGAACTTTTCTAGAAGGTCATGATGAATTAGTCACTAGGTTGTAACCTCTCCTTCTATCATCAATAAAGAGTACTTCTTTTTTTTCCCTACATGCATCCATGTTTACTTTGATTTTACATGTTGTAAAATCTTGGTTGATGAATCTAGTTTATGCTTAACTGATTTGGCTAATTAACTTGAATAGATATATATATTATTGTATCTTCTACTGTTTCAGTGCTCTTTCTTGCAGGAAGCATTCAACTATTTGAAACTGCTTGAAGTTGAGGCTGTAGTGGAAGTGACAGAAAGGAGCCATTTGGAAGCGACTAAAACAAGTAAGCATCCAATCCTCTCTGTATATCTGTTCTGAGTTAGGAAAAAGGGTAGTACAGTCTTTCACCTGTTGTTCTAGACTAGACACCGGTCTAGGGAAGCGTAGTTTATCCGTAGATTACAATTCTGGCCCAACAAACTGGTGACTCTGCTGGGGAGAATTTCTCTTGAATCTTGGTGTTTTAGTCTCTGATCTACTTTCTAAATCTACCCAGTAGCTATTTTACATAAAGATTAGACTTTTTCAGAGCTTAATTTGCAAAGTTAGTGAGCCAAATAGTAGATTTTTCTTTGTTTACTCTGCCCAACACACCCTTGGTCAAGGCACAATGCTTTGCAGAGCACTGTCTCCCTTGTCAGCCTGCATTGCAGAGCACTGTCTCCCTTTAGAGACTGCGTTGGCTCCTGAAAGGAACAAATCCCCTTGAATCTAACTTTGTATTTTGCTTCAGTTCTGTTTTCTGACTTGTTCTAAAAAGTTTAATGCTCTATTTGACCAGTGGCTCTATATATTTCTTCTCCTTTGACTGAAAATTTGTTCAATGTTGTTTTAAAAAAGTTTTTCATTATCATTGTCAAGTTGATTTCAAAGTACTTTTTATGGTCACATTAAGAATCATTTTCTTTCGAAATAGGAAATTGTTGTAAAGTCTTCATTTCCTTGATAGGAGAAATTATTGTTGAAATCCTCATTTTTCCTTTAAAAGAGAACTTGTCGTTTGTATTCTTCGTTTCTCGAAAGTAAAAATCATTTAGATTATTGATCTAGTGCACCTAGTTTTCTTTCTGCATTCATAACATTAAGGAAACTTAAAAGTAAAACTTGCATTTGCATGTAGGATTGTGTGTTTTTTGCAAAAGGAACATTAGGAAATCTAAATTTAGTTTGAGATTCATTGATTTTGTTTTTGTTCATTGATTCGTTTGCTCTCAAATTACTTGCTCTCTTCCCTTAGTAGCTAGGTCTTTCATTGAAAAAGCTGAAAGTGAAAGTTTGTTTATCATTTTTAGCTTGCATTTTAGGAATTTCATATACATCACTATGGTGAACCTGAAAGGCAAACTGTTAAGCAAGATCAACATAAAATAAACCTCAATTTACTTAACACTGCTTTGGAACATTAACGATAACATTTAGAGGTCTAGGCTAGAGACATTTTTCGATGTCGTAAAACATAGCAGCTATTGTTAGCTTGTCTACGATAAATTCCAAGTGTGATACCTCACTCCATGTACGTAAGTATATCGTAGCTCATCCACGTACTCTCGGGTATATCGGGCGGTGTTACAGTATGATAAGTATAAAGGGGTGCTCTCACTGTGCAGTTTCGCATTAAACAACACTAATACAGACTTCGGCCTCCATGTACCTTCGGGTATATTTGGGAGGACAAATTTTAGGTGCCATCCATCCATAGTGAACTGAGTCGGCTGCCTTGAAATTGTGATACACCGAACACAACATTCGAGGAGATTACCTGCCTGTACTTCTTGGTTCACCGAGAGGTATTCTGTAGTTCACAGTTTCCTCGTAAACCCTTTTGCTTAGGATTACCCTCTTTTTGTTTATTTGTTTTTGGATAAAATAAATCATTAATCGTGGAAGAACATAATCCTACCCCTTTTCGTTTGCGTAGATTAGCTTTAAAACCACCTTTACCACCAGAAGTTATTTCTGGTAGGCGAAGGTGATCAAGATCTGCCAAATCAAGTACAATTCGTTCCTCTGGTGAAACATCATATTTTAATATAGAGTTAGCTCAAATTTTTTCCACACATCCCTGTTTGTTTACTGTTGTCAAAACGGAGCCTTCACAGTCACCCATGGTCACAATCCATTCAATCGCTGAGACCATACCTCCTGGACCCGACGTTGTTCAATCACATATTGATCTAGATCCTGTCTCTTCTTTGCCAGAACATTTGAATCCTAAATCTAAACAACTGGAATTTGTTCCTACCTTGGTCATCCCATAAAGTTATGTAACCACTGAAACTCCTATTTCACACAGTCAACCGTCTGAAATATATTTTGGGCCTGACGATGAAGTTCTTCCTCCTAGTTTAATCGCAATTGAAGAAATCCCTCAACCTAATACACCTTTAAGTCAAACCAACTTTGGGGGAGACCTTTACCTGTACTAGTAATTTCCTCAATCGTTTCCATCTGATTTTGTTGATCCTATTTCCATTCAGTCTCCCATCTATTTTCGAGGGTATACACTTGGTCAAACTACCATGTCTGAACCAACATCTTCGGTTGGGTCTGCTGTTCCAATTACATCATCTCCTACCCTCGCTACACCGTCGATGTTCACAACATCACCAGAGTCATATTTTCATGGTGGCCCCTTAGTCCCAACAGGTTACAAATCACTATCTGGCACTTTCTCTGGTGCACCTTCACGTTCATGGTCTTTACCAATGTCATCATCTGGTGTTTTAACTGGTAGTCCTATAGTTAGTACTGAATGGCTTGATTCATTAAATCCATCATCAGGGCAATATCAAGCCGGTCATTATTGGTCAAATCCTTTATCAACTGGACTCCCAACATTCGGTGAACAATATTTTCTGTCTTGTTATCCTCCTTATGCGGGGGGGAAACCTTTGGTTACCTAATATGACAGTACTCAGTCACATTTTGGTCAGACTAATGTTGACATGAATGTTTGTCAATGGCAGCCCACTCTGTCTATCCAACCACAAATGGTTGTCCAATCGTATCAACCCATTCAACATGTTACACCCACTTCAATACCACTTTTTAATACATCTATACCCCTGTTACAGCATCAAAAAATTGTACATCAACCTTATCAGGCGAGTTCTTCAACTCAATATCATCTAATGTTGGGTCCACAAACTCAAAATCCTTTGGTTAATTTACAAGAACCTGTATCGGGAATTATTTATTCACAAGCTGGTCCACCATTTTATGGGGTGTTACAAACACAATCTGGTTATACATATCAACCAAATCCAACTTATACAAATTTGGGTTATAATCTTGGTGGACAGACCCCTTGGCAGCCATAGGCACAAATTCCGCAAACTTCATTTCAACAATAACATATCCAGGTTTTGGTCAACAACACTCTCAAGCGTTTGCCATGCAAAACAACCCCTACCTGGGTTACCAGAAACAAATCCCATATGTTGGTGCTCAAAGCCCTGTTGCCTAAGCAATTCCATCTTATCCTGGCTATGCTCAACCTGACCTTAATAGACAATTGCCTTTTGTTGCAAGCTTGGAATTACCAGATTTAAACCGGTTAACTAATGATCCTATCAGTTATGCTCCTTAGTGGCCGGTGATACCACATAAATTACCCTCTGACATTCCTAAATTCAATGGAAACCCTGGAGAAGACCCATCAACTCATGTTATGACTTATCATTTATGGTGTTCATCAAATTCCCTAAATGATGATTCTGTTCGATTACATATTTTCCAGATAACGCTCACAAGTCTGGCAGCTAAATGGTACATTGAATTACCTAGAGCTTCATTTGAAAATTTCACTACCTTGGCTACTGTATTTTTGACCCATTCCCAGTTACTGATCAGATACGAAACTGGAACGGAAATCTTGACCAACTTCAAAAAAAGTAATGCTATTCACATTTCAGATCATATTCACGAGTGGCATCGCCGTCGACGAATGGTTAAGACAGTTGTTTTTTGATCAGCTCCTTGCTGAATGGTTCATCAAATCCTTGTTAACATCTATAACAGAGGATGTGGCTAAAGGTGGCGTCGTCACAAAAGAGAAATTCATCGCTCGTGCCCAACATTTAGACTTGATTTATACTCAGTCTGGCATGCTCTATAAGAAAATAACAAATGCGCTACGATCTAATTTCAATGTTCCTCCTCAAATAAAGGACTCTCATGCAGGAGACGGCTTGATAGGGACTGTAAATACACACAACACTACTGCATCTGATCCTGCTCCTACTTCTGAAATCAACGTCGTCTCATTTGATAAAGGAAAAAGTGATGAGCAACTAGGAAGTAAGAAAAAGGGGAAATCAAAGAAAAATAAAAATTCTAACCCGTAGGAACGATCATCTGATCGATCGTCAGGACCAAAGAAACCTTGTCATCCATGCATAATCTGTAACGAGGAACACTTTGTTAGGGATTGTCCTCACTGTGCTGAAGTCTCAAAAATCATCAAGAATTCTAATGCATCAGCTGTGTTGACAGACCCATTTCCAAATCCAGACGCAAATTTGGTTGCTAAGGATCTAGCTCCTAGTTCCCAAGTGTTAATGTTATCCAGCACAAAACCTTCACAAGATATTTTGATGTTGACGCAGAATAAAGACTATGGTAGTCTGGCTGATCAACCTACTACCTCGACAACGAATCCATATAATGAATCAGTACCACCTCCTGTTATTCCTGAATTGAAAATTAAGCCACCAAAGGGAGTAATTCATAAATCGACATATAATCTTCAAGCAAGAGCTGCACAAAATTATAATATAGTTGAAGATTTGGCTCAATCCCCTTCAACTATGTCTTCTCTTGACGTATTGCAAAATTGTCCCTCCCAGAAACAGGCTTTATTGTCGGCCATTGGTGGAATTGATCCAACTGATTCTAATCTTATCGTCTTTCATCATAAGGGCTATGTGCCGTAGCTACCAGCAGAATTTGCATTCTCCATCCAAGTAAATGTATTCAATCACCTTGTTCATCGCACTATTATTGATGAGGGAGCATCTACGTGCATTATGTCTCTAAACTGTTAGAATTCACTTGGCTCGCCGCGATTATCACAATCATCAATGACGTTGAAGGCTTTTGATAGAAGAAAATATAAACCTTGTTGTATTATTAATAACCTGCAAATTGAATTAGGGGGTGTTATCCACCTATAAAATTGGTTATACCAAAAGGTGGCTAAATCATTTCCGGAGTCTCCAAGGAACATATTTTACTTCTAAAAAATGTTGGCTCTTAAAGACGCTCAAAAGGCCTCATGCCTCTGTCTTAAATCCTCACTGATGTGCCCATCTTAAAATCCTGCTGATTCCCAAGAAAGAGCACTACTGCAAGCACCTTTTTTCCTTTTCCCCCCTCCTTCCAAAACTGGCCTCATCTTCTCCCTCCATTTCCCATGAAAATCCCTCATTTTCATGTCTTTTCCCCTTTCCCTTCATTAAACCCCAAAACCCCTTGAAAACCATTTAAAATCCATAAAAATACATTTTTTATGACTTAAGCCCCCTTAGGATAAGTCTTTAACCCACCCTTCCATACGTCTTGGTGCCAGGACCGAGCGCTAAGTCTTCTAAGTGCTTTTTGCACTACCCCATGCCTATTAGCCCTCATCCACAATCCCCCGGTCATATGGCTTTCCATATAACCTGTGGCCCCGCAATCGGGCGCCAAGCCATTTTTTGAATTTTAAATATATCCGCCTGAAGTGTAAAACCTTTGGTTTTATATTATTTTAACATTTTTATTATATTTATAAATTACCGCCGGTACGAAATTCAAATCAATCTCCACCGTCGATCTGATCTGCAGATCGACGGTATGAAGTCCATCAGCCCGGTGGTCCCCGCCGTCCACTCATCGATTCCAAAAACTGTGCGGTATTCATCGCACCGCCTTTGGGGCAAGGGTGGTTTTTCCCGATCGGCAGCGATTCCATACGCTGGTCGACGCGTGTCCCGTGCACTATTTGAAAACTGCCCCCCATCGCGCATTAAAGTTCAGCAGCAAACCCGACGCGATATCGCTATACATCATCCGATCTGGGGCGGGCCATCCAACGGTTATCACTCACCAAAGATGACCGAAGGTTAACCAGGCTACGGTGCGTCTTTCAATGGATCTCCGCCATCGATCTGATCTGCAGATCGACAACCCAAATTTCATTGCCCGTTTTCTCTATATTGACTTTCCACCTACGCTCCCGACCGTCGATCTCTGTGCGATCGATGGCTCTGATTTAAATTATTCTTCCGCCTTCCTTTTGTTTTCCCCCAATAAATCTCGACCGTTGGATGATGCCATCCAGTGGCCACACTCTCTCCACGTGCCTTCTGAAGCAGTAAACCTATATATGCATGGATTTTATAATTTTTGTTCGTATTTTGCAGGGTTAATGGTTTTTTCTGCTATGTCTGAAGAAAATTTAAAGGCAGAGGGTGACGATCCTCCTTCCTTCGACTCACCAGAGGAAATCATTCACAGGATTTTTAAATCCACATTTTATAAATAATTCATGAGGCATTGATGCCTTCTCACCTCTGCGCAGCACTGCACACCGAAAAACACAGCAAGTCAATCACAAATCAAAGAGTATCAATGTTGACAACAAAAATATACCAGAGTAAAGGGTTGAAGACAGTTTTTGTGGGGATTACGGCTAGAAATGATTATCAAAAGCCTAATCCCCGATTAAAAACATAGTTAAAGAAGAAAATCTTAAGTTTTTTATCGACAAAAGGCCTCCACCGCCACCTCTGAGGCAAATTGATTCCTCCCAACTGCTGAAATGCCACCTGTGCCTCAAAGTATTCAATCAGAGGCCAAAGTTATTGATCAAATGAAGATATTTGCCTCAGTGCAGCTAGAGAGTTACTTCTGCAGGGAAAATTAATGCAAACAATATCTACGGAGTAACCCAACATCACACAGAACCTCCAAGGTCAATGAAAGCTCCCACCGAGCTTAAAACTTTATGTAAATCATTTAATACAAAAGACACCTATTGTAAGTTTCTTCATTGAGCCCCCCAAAGGCCAAGAAGCCATTAAATTTGTATTAATCGTAATTGGAGATCTTTTATCAGACCTCACCTCCTCATTCTTCTATATATACTTGTGCAGAAGATAAGAGAGGGGTTGGTTGTTGGTTGATCACTAGTTGTAATATTGAAACTTTTCTAAATAATACATAGTCTGTTGAAGTTGAAGAGGAAATTGAAGTCTTGGATGTCCTGACGATGCTGTTGCATGCTTGTTACTATGAAGGCTCTATCATTGGATCCATGAGCTTGGCTGTTGGTGAAGTATTCTGAACTATTTAATGTTTTCCCCTATTTTCATTCTGTTCCATGATTTCTTACTATAGTAGGTTGAAATTTTTAGGCTAAGAAATGACTCCTGGAAGCACCTTAGACCTGCTCATCCTTCACTATTTCATGTTTTCTTCTACTGAAGTATTTTAGAGTCTTTAACCTCTCTCTTAAGTCTTCATGCTTGTTTATTTCCTTAATAGTTCGAACAGTTGGTTTCAACATGATTTATGGTTCTCCTTGCTTGTCTGTTTCCACTTAAAGATTGTTATTGAAGTCTCCCTTCGAAATATTTCTATTTACAGGAAGTCAAGGAGGTCTGTTCTGATCTTGCCCTTTGTCCTCGCTTAAACAGTTGTCTTAAAGGTCTTTTATAGTTGTGATCATAGATGTGTTAGGTGTTCCCTCTTCTATGACTGCAATTATCAGTGAATATTTTATGTTTTCTAAGTCATTTGAAATAAAATATTTGAGGAAATAGGGTGTTCCCCGAATCTTAGATTTCATTTTAAAATTTGTTTTGAAATCATTATTTGATTAAAGCTGTGATTTGTAGAATTTATGGTTAGCCCTGTCTACCAAATAGCTCTTTATTGTTCAAGTTGTGCTTTCAAATTCCCTTTGTTTGAGAATTAAAATTCTCTTTCCAAATCATTAATGTCCATCTCATTCCAAAACCAAAGGATCCTACGGCCAAGTTAGATTTTCCCTCTGATATCCCATATCCATTGATGAGTATGTCATGACCTCTTTTCGACCCCATTGCCCAATGAACCAGATGTTTTTCCATTCTATATATCTTTCCTAGACCTTTCATGTTTTGCTATATCAATTCAACCAAACAAACAAACAAACACCTGCACCTATTAACTAGTCTAAAACCAATACTCAAAGCACGCAAGATAAACCTTTGCAAACAAACATTTGAGAGATCCCTCTCTAAGAACAGGAGGACTAGATCCTGGAACTCTAAAGATTGGTTCTGATGTTGCCTTGTCTTTTGATTCGCCAAACTATCAAAACATGGGACACCAACAGGGGGCAAAACAGTAAGTATTGATGTTGAGATTGTTGACGAACCCCTTGACTATAATATTTTACTCGGAAGACCATGGGTATATGAGATGACTGCAATTGTTTCTACATATTTTAGAATGGTTTCCTTTCCTCATAAAGGTACTATTACAGTCATTAATCAATTATCCTTTTTTGCCTCCGCTTTGCAGGTAACTGGAAGCATTCTGTATGTTCACTTACCCCAACTAGAAATATAGAACATTGGTGTAGGACTCTTAAAGTATTCCACTCTTATGGGAACCTTTGCATTACCGCCACCCGCGACATCAGAAGAAATTGCAAGCATAGAGACCTGCTACATGATATCTTCCACTCCATCTGGCTTAAGGAAGAGTACGGGTGTTTCTGATATTTCTATGTTGGATGATGTTTTACCGCTCAGCCCTATTAAGCTACAATAGCAATCAATCTATTTGGCTTGGGCGACAAATCTGAAATCAGTGTCGCTGATTGTTTGGTTCGATCGTTCATTAGATTTTGGTACTCCATCTAATAAATTTTCCTCAAAATTTTTGACAGATGAAAATATTTTGGAAGCTATGATGGCAGAAGGAGAACCATGGGAAGATTATCATCATCATTCCCATCTTCCAGATTATGAAGAAAATAATATTAGTGAACTATATCACCCATCCATTCAAAATTTATTTTTGAAATCTTTTCCGATTAATGCAATAGAATCTGAGCGAAATTTATCAAATATTGAAGAAATTATTTCTATCGATATTTCGACTAAACTTGGCATTGTAGAAAATATTCATGTCGGTGTATCTTGTTCTCCATCAGAACTTGATTCATATCGCTCTCCTTTTCATGAATTTCATGACGTATTCGCTTGGTATTACGAGGAAATGCCATGCATAGATACTAGTATATTTGAACAAACTATTAATATGTATCCTGATGTCAAACCGGTGCGTCAACGGATTCATCCTATTCATCCGAAGGAAGACGCTGCCATCAAAATAGAAATTGAAAAAATTTTGCGTGCTGGTTTCATTTACCCTATTACGCTAACTAAGTGGGTTTCCAATATCGTTCTTGTTATGAAAAAGCAAGGAATGTGCATCGATTATTGGGATGTTAATCAAGCTTGTCCAAAAGACAACTATCCTACACCCTTTATCGACCAAATTATTGATGATTGTGTTGGATGCGAAATATTTTCTTTCATGGATGGATTTTCCGGCTACAATCAAATCAATATCTGCCCAGATGACCAACATAAGACAATATTCATCTGTCCCTGGGGCACATTCGCATATCAAAAACTTTCGTTTGGTTTAAAGAACGCTAGGGAAACTTTTCAGAGAGCAATGGATTATGCTTTCAATGACATCGAGCACATTTTTCAACCATATTTAGATGATTTACCAACGCATTCACAAAAACAGACTGATCACCCGATGCATTTGAGAGCCATTTTCTTATCCTACCGACACTACAAGATACGCCTCAATCTGCACAAATGTGTGTTTTCTGTTGGTTCTAGTCGATTGCTCAGATTCGTAGTCTAAAAAGAAGGAATTTGAATAGACCCACTGAAGGTTCAGGCCATTCTTGATTTTCCTGCACCCTCAAACTTACTTTAGATATAGAAACTTCAAGGAAAGGCTAACTTCCTAAGAAGGTTCATTCCAAACTACATCGAAACGGCTAAAGGATTTACTCGATTATTGAAAAAGGGGGTTCCCTTCCATTGGGACCAAGTTGCGCAAGCTTCTTTTGATGCTGTCAAGGACCATATTTTCTAAGCGTCATTAATGTATCCTCCAAATTATTAGAACGATTATTTCCTATATATCACCGCGGCTGAAACGACCATCGCTATGGTTTTGGTCCAAATAGAAGATGGAATTGAACATCCGATTTATTATTTGAGTCGTAATCTCAATGATACGGAAGTTAAGTACTCGTACATGGAAAAGCTTGCCTTGGAAACTATTCAAGATGTCCAAGTATTTCGCCATTATATCCTGCTCTGAAAAACAATAATAGTTTCGGATTGCAACCCCATGACTTACATTCTATCACGTCAATTTCTGGGGGGGAAATATTCAAAATGGATTGTCATTTTGCAGGAATTTGATTTGGAATTCGTCAAATCCAAGTCAAAGAAGTCTTTAGTTTTGGTTGAGCTTCTCTGTGATCTTCCATCTGATAGTACTGCAACTACATCGGAACCATCTATTCCAGATGAGTCTCTATTTCTGATTGGATCATCTGATCCTTGCTATGTGGATTTCATCATTTATCTCCAAACCCAAACTTTTTGACCTAATATCTCTTGCTCTGATCAGCGACATATTCTATACCAAGAAAAATATTATATGATCGTCGGTGACACACTTTATTGTCGTGGTGTCGATGCCATTTTAAGGAGGTGCCTCACTCATGAGGAGGCAAAAAAAGTATTAAATGATTGTCATGCTGGGGCTTGTGGTGAACATTTATCTAGTTATGCTACTATGCAAAAGATACTCCGCGCTAGTTACTTTTGGCCTACTATTTTTCGAGATTGCATCCTTATAGTCAAAATTTGTCATGTGTTCCAGATTTATGATCGTAAAATCCGCACACCGCCAGCGCCAATGCATCCTGTTGTCTCTGCTGAACCATTTACGAAATGGGGTATTGATGTCATGACCTATAACCCTCCTTCATCCGGGGGGCATGGTTATATTATTGTCGTGGTCGACTATTTTACCAAATGGGCTGAAGCGATGCCTACATTCAACAGCACACGACAAACAACTTCATTGTTTTTCTTCAACCATGTTATTACACGGTTTGGGGTCCCACAGGCTATATTTACGAATCGTGGGAAGCATTTTCACAACCATATGATGTCTGAATTGACAGCCAAGTTAGGATTGTCACATGATAATTCTACTCATTATCCACAATTGAATGGACAAGTTGAGGCTATTAAAAATATTCTTAAACAAATGCTTCAGCGAATGATAGGAGTCCATAAAAGGAACTGGCACTTGATCCTATACTCTGCCTTGTGGGCGTATCGAACCTCAGTGAGAAACGATACCGGATTTACTCCTTTTCAATTGATGTATGGTCTGGAAGCTATCTTACCAATCCAATGCAAAATATCATCGTTAAAACTCGTGATAGACTTGTTACCTGACACCTCTGAAGAAGAAGTACGTCTCCTTAACCTCATCCATCTAGACGAAACACGTCATGAAGCCTAATTGGCCAACAAATCACATAAGAGACGTATAAAGGCGTAATATGACACAAATTTCTAGCCTCGCATCTACTCAGAGGGCAACTTGGTCCTTCTTTACGACCAGGAAGCTTATAAAATAAGTATAGGGAAATTCGAGCCATTATGGCATGGCCCCTACATTTTCAAAAGAGTTCTTGCTAAAGGCACCTATGAGTTAGTTGATTACGATGGGATTCCATTGGCGCAACCTAGAAATGGGTTATATCTTAAACGTTACTATGGTTAATCATGAGTATAGTAATTTTTTGTATTATATTGTTTATATGCTGTTGATTTGCATTCACCATCTTAGTTTGTTTTTTAGAGTATTCTTGACGTTAGTAACCCACTTTACATTTTATGGCATATGTCTGAATCTTCAGAACCATTTATTGGATATACTGATGGTGCTAGTGGTAGTACGCAGAATCTATCCTCTGCAGCATGGGCCATTTTCACTCCGAACGGCGAGTTAGTGAGTTTTCAAGGGATTTGTATTGGTAGATCGATGAAAACTATCGCTGATTATAGTGCATTGATCAAAATTATCTCTGATGCCATTTAATTTGGTGTTAACCACATAATCATCAGGTTAGACTCACAACTCGTGGTATTACAACTTACTAGTGTTTATACTGTTAGAAATCCAACACTTCTTAGATTGTTCCTAAGAGTTCGAATTTTGGAAAGACATTTTGATTTTGTTCAATATCAACACATTTCCAGAAACCTGAAAAATTTAATTGATTCATTAGCTAATCAATTTTTAGATAGACATTTGTGACATAGATAAAGAAAACATTCACATCATTGAATAAGATTGCGCATTAAACATAGGAAAAAATCTGAAAACATATAGATAGATAGTTACAGGTTTTTTAAAAAAATTGTGCCCAAGACACGTTGGTCATATGACCTCAAAATGTATGCAAAATAGTCATAAGTAAACTAGTGGTGCTCATGATAGCACACTATAGATCTAGCAATCCTATGAAGCAACTGCATCCAACGATTAGGAACCCCAATTGTGTGTTGTTGAAGTCGCATGGAAAGCTCTTCGATCTGAAAATTTGGAATCCTAAAGGTCAACCCCTCTATGTGATGCTGGAGCTCAGCAAGAGTCTCAGCCATATCAAGGTCCTAAAGGACTACTCTCCTGACAACCCTATCTGCTGGTGCACCCGCTTCACGCTCTGGTTCCTATACTGGTTGAACACGACTGATATCTGCATTACATTAAAACATTTTGTTTAGTCTTGGAAAGAAATCAAAACACAAAAAATTTTGTATAAACCTTATAAAATAAAAAAACATAGTCAAATCAATCTTACCTATTGCACCCCACTGAGTGCCTTCTGGTAAAACTAGATTTGGATCTCCTCGGAAGTCGACGCCTGCAT
This sequence comes from Pinus albicaulis, assembly GCA_034641835.2. Lineage (NCBI taxonomy): Eukaryota > Viridiplantae > Streptophyta > Pinopsida > Pinales > Pinaceae > Pinus > Pinus albicaulis. The sequence continues at coordinate 404,674,229 of CM076578.1, read as the reverse complement.
ATGCATACTCATCGATGGCTATGATCTATCGCCTGAACCAGGCGAAGAATGCAGTCAAGAACACAACGGTCGATTGGCCTGAATGCCGACCCATGAGTTCTACCCATCTCTGCATTCAAGGATCTCTAGGACTAGATATATCCAATGTTACATGTTGTGGCTGCATCAGTGGAATCCGTTCCAAAGTGAAGGAGATAAGGATAGAACCATAACTGAAAATTTTCTTCCTTCCTCCCTTTTCTTTATTTATTTGTTCCTTTATCTGAGATAGAACAACTTCAGACCAGTTGAAAACTGTTGGCTCTAAACATTCCAACGCATACTGCATGTATGATCTGTTCACTACATGGAGTGTAACGGTACCAGCTAGTTTAGCAATTGTGAATAGGATGGTTCTCAAAGGCAAATAGTTGACATCACGGATGTTTATTTTTCCATATTTTCTAGGTTCTGACCCCGGATAGAAATACTGCATAACATAATCCCTCATTGTTTCTCCTCCAATGGTAGATCCTGTGAGTGAAATGGGAAAACCTCTCTTCGACAAACCTGTGAGAAATACACATCCTCAAATTTTATGGAAAACACTTGATTTTTTATGTGAAATGCCTCTATTTCTGGATCCCATGCTCAAACAAGGAACTCTAAAAGTTCTATTTGTTGCCTCATTCCTGACAATTTAAAGTACTTAAGCAGCCCGCAATCCCTTAAAGCTCTTACAATACCTGGATCATTCAAGGCAATCATATATTGTTCTTCATGTTATCTTTCTCTCCATGTAATCATCATTATTATCCAATGTAAACCTGAAAAATCAGCCACAAGATCCATTAGATACCTTTCATTGCAAAAAAAAAAAAAAAAAAAAAAACACTAGGAAAATTTTGAACACATCTTGAAAATCAAAAACTTGAACTGTGCCCAACGCACTCTCTAGGTTGAGATAGTGCATTGAATATGCAGGTATCCTTCAATGTACTTGCTATGCAATGTAGGTTTTGATGTACAAGGGTGTGTTTCCCTCATTTTAGGAAAAATTTACCCCAGGGGCTTGACAACCCTAAAAAATTGCAAAGAATGGAAATGAAATGACTACTGAAATAAAGAGGAGGTTTTTACTACTGACCTGGATCAGACGGTGATGAAATCCATCCACAGAAATGACCGCAATAAACCACTAAAGTTCCAGGGAAAAATCAGGTTCAGAGCTCCAAAATGCAAATGGTAACTATGGAATGGTAAAAATGAATAGTGAAACTACTTTATATAGTCATTTAATTACTTGCAAGTTAAATCTATTGCTATGACTATGGTTTTATTATGTTTTTATCATGAAACATGTATTTTTAATCCATTTTATGTTGTTTTTAATAGGAAATACAACTGATGAATAGATTAGTCATGTAGATTTATTTCAAAGAAGGACTTGACCACAAAGCATACTTTTTCTCCTTATTTTTCGAGCTTTGATAAAATCGAAAAAGGATTTGAAGCACACTTTTATCTCTTTTTAGAGCTTCGATAACAGTGAAAAAGGAACCACTAGAGTCTTCTTTTAGCTCTTTTCAGACTCCGATAATGTGAAAATATTGTCGAGCACTTGTCATTTCGAGCTCGTTAAAGTAAATGAATTGATATCTACTCAGTATAAGTTTAACTCTTTTCCGGACTGAGATGGATTATTTACGAAAAAATACTTTTAGATTCCTCTTTTTCAGACTCTCTAAACATGAAAAAGGACTGGGCTGTCACTGTCATTAAGCTCATTAAAACATAAAATAGCGACGGGCTTGTCAATCATGGAAAAAATTGAGTTTCATTCATCGCTAGATTTGTTAAATTATTAAATAGCGATACTTCATTCTTTATTCGCCCGAAGGGTTGAATTACAGATCAAGAAAATGTTATCTTGCTCAAGCTTGTTAAAAAATAAAGAGGTACTAGTCAACAAATGACTGAGGAAAATTTTGGAAAAGCAAGAAAAGTTTCTTTTTGGTAGCAAGTCGCTCTTGAACATGACACTTCTTTCACTCCATGTCCGTGATTGTTTGGGTTGGGTATCATCTTGACGGTTCATTCACACCTATGGTTCATCATACCTTCACTTTGGTTTTGAGTCAATGTTGCCAACTCATCACAGTGTCACCGATATGTTCAAGAGAAGTCATCGAGTGATTTAAAACTCATCCATCTGCAATACTCATAAACCTTCATTTTCATGACCGTCATCCCTGACAATTTCTATATCAAGTCATACCCTTGTCTCCGCAATTAGTAACTCCAGTTTTGCAATAAGGTGACTTCCTGTCGACTATAAATCAATATCTAGGAAGTTCACTTAGAAATATCAGATTTCAGTACCATGAGGTTTGTTACAGCATCGACAAGATCCTTGCTTCCGGACTTTTGACCAAAAGATTTTGTTTGGCGTTCGACATCAAATCATCTATTCACGCCTTATGAAATGTACTGCAGTACCTTGAGGGCCATTTTCATTAATGGTGGTTCTCTCATGTTTGTTAACAGCTTTCATTATTGGCTGATAACCAAACGATGTCTTTCTATGTTCGACGAAAAATCATATATTTGCATGGCTAGACTTATACCCAAATGATCGAGTGAATGAGATGAGAAGACCCCGGATCTAGTTTCAGCCATTTAGGCTATGATTTTAGGATTGTTGTACACATCATCTGTATGGTGACCTTACATACAGATTATCATCCAAACATGGGCCTATATCTGTAGGCGATGTCTGCATTTGGGCAACATTCCAATGTAGATGAATTTTTGAATTACGTACATGTTATTAGATTGTTTTATGTGCTGACTATGGGAATGCCTACCCTCAGCAATTATGATCAGTAGAGGATCTATCATGATGTAATGTATTGTACTATTGATGCAAGTGACCATTCCTCTTTGTTTCCAGGCTCATCATAGTGTAAAGCATCTCAATCAAATGTTCTTATTATTTGGATCTCATGCTTTAGGGGGGAATTGTTATAGGTCAATTTGGGCACCATTCCCAATGACCTAGTTAACTGGGCATAATCTCCAGGACCAATGATCAAAGGGTCTATCATTCCCTATCATCTCAATTTCTATATGCCCTAAGATAGGAAACAACATGAATCAAACAAATGACTTTCATCAAAGCAAGGATTTTTTATGGTTTGAAGCTTATTATTAAACATATGGGAGCTCACCAACGCAGGCTCTAAGGGGCCTAAGTGCGTTGCATATGCAGGTAGCCCCATTTAGGGCTACTCTACAAAGTAATTCTCGACATTAAAATGTGCGTTGGTCACATTGGGAGCAAAATTTTCATTGTTCTGGAATCTCCACTTTCCTAGTGTCTTCTAGAAGGGTTCACATGTGTCATGCTTCGGATCCAAGTGTCCATTTGACATATACATGACTGGAAAACATGTCTTGCCTATTTTTGGAATGAAATTTATTACAAAACAACCTACAGTTCATCTATAAATTGAACATAGATCTAAGTGTTCAAGGAGGAAGAATTTGAGTAGAGAAATGCTGGAGAATTTTCAATAGAGAGTTTGATTTGTGGAGCTGGTGGTGGAGAGACTTATGCTGTGATGAGAGTTGGGAACTTTGCTAGAAGGAGAATTAGTGACTAGGTTGTAACCTCTCCTTCTATCATCAATAAAGAGTACTTCTTGTTTTTCCCTACATGCATCCATGTTTAATTTTATTTTCCATGTTGTAAAATCTTGGTTGATGAATGTAGTTTATGCTTAACTGATTTGGCTAATTAACTTGAATAGATTTCTAGATTATTGTATCTTCTATTGTTTTAGTGCTCTTTCTTGCAGGAAGCATTCAACTATTTGAAACCACTTGAAGTTGAGGCTGTAGTGGAAGAGACAGAAAGGAGCCATTTGGAAGCGACTGAAACAAGTAAGCATCCAATCCTCTCTGTATATCTGTTCTGAGTTAGGAAAATGGGTAGTGTAGTCTTTCACATGTTGTTCTAGACTAGACACCAGTCTAGGGAAGTGTGGTTTATCCGTAGATTACAATTCTGGCCGAACAGAAAAGGTACAAGATGAAGGGAAAGATGAAAAAGAGGGAGAAAAAGATGACAAGTAGGAACCCACCTCACCAAAACCAGTCCTCAAAGATGTAGCAGTAGTTCTAAACCCTTGCCCTTAGCTCAATCTCAACTCCTACTACACATTCATTGAAGGGGGTAGATTTATTCCAAAGAAGTTCACAATTCGTTTATTCTATCAGTTGGAAGAGGAGAGGGCACTCACTCATCATTGGATGAATATTACCACAACCAAAGGTGTGCATGACATAGTGGTCATGGAGGAAAAGTGACTGAGTTGGGAAGGGATTTGTCTGATGATAGGCTTGGAAAATCCATGTTAAAAGAGAAGCTTTAGAAGGCCCAAGTAGAGAATGCAACAATACAGGATCAACTTCAACAAAAGGACAAACAAATGGCCACCATGGTAGATTTGTGCATGGAGGCCATCCAACATAAATACCCATCAGATTCTTATGCAGTCTACCTCAAAGAGAAGTGGCTCCTATTTTAAATCAAAAGACTAGCCTCTCATGCATCCTTACCTTTTAAAAATTGCAGACAGTTCATTGACTTTTGCATCCAATCAAGTATGGATCATAAGGAAAAAATGGCAGAATTATACATGCACAATATTGTGTTGATAGACTTGAACATTTGGGACCCTAATTATAGAATGGGAGACATGTACTTAATGGCATTAACATCTTGGATGGTTAATGAGGAAACCAGAGCACAAGAAGTAACAGGGGTCATGAGGAGAGAAAAAAAAGGACCTCTACACATTAGGGCAAAGCTATTTAGCCCTAGGGGAGTCATTAACAACCATCTCAAGATAGAAAAGGATCCTTCACTTTCAAAAAAGTACCTCAACACACAAGCTCAAGCCATGGCTCACTATGATGATGTTTCTAGGTTTTTGGGAGATGAATACATAATGGATAGACAAAAGAGATGGAATAGTCTCCCTCACAGTCTTAGAGATATGTAGTACCACACACCAGAAATATTGATAGTTTCCCTAGAAAGAGCACCACTATATAAGAGGGTCATGCAGGCCAGAAAGATTTAGTGGATTGGTTTGAAACTCATTCCACCCTTGCTGCTGGGGCTGAGTGATGGAAAAGACCAAGATGAGAAGAAAAGAGAATGGGGGGAAGTAGAAAATAATGATGGATTTTACCCTCCTGAAGGGACTCCCACACTTCTTCCTTGGGAAGTCAGAGAGTCCATTAAATATTTGAAAGAAATACAGAAGGAGGACTAAGTGGCTCAGAGTATGAGCAACCATTTGGTAGGGGGTGATGATGATCTCCATAATTAGGTACATTTTGAGGGGTTACTTATCACCTTTTTGCCTTATTAAGTCTGTTTTTTCACATTTAATTATATTATGGTCTTATGTTGCTAGTGTAGATGGTGATTAAGGCTTGTCATACTTTTAATGCCTAACATGAGTTAAATGTAGGAAAATCACGAAGATATTTCATTTTTGATGAATATTTTTCCATTAAAGCTTAGTTTAGAAAAAAATAAGAGATTCTAGGGGGGATTTTCCACCTCCTTAATTCCCAAAGGTAGCCAAGGTATCCTTGAGATTCCCTCAAACAACTCAAAATCAAATGCAGACAAGAAAACCTAATATCAAGTGCACCAAAGCTACACTTCACTTGTAGTCAAAGTGGACACATCACCTACTTTTTAGGGAGCTGCTGGTAGCTACCCTATAGGTTAAATAGGGCTGAGCACGAGCCTATTAGGATTCAAACTTTGAAGGAAGCTGTTGAAATTTGCAACAAGAAACAATGAAATTGGCATCCAGAAAGGACAAAAATTGACCACATAACTGGTGTGGGATTATAGTCACACATGAGTGAGTAATTCAGTTACACACTAGCGCTAAATGTGGTTGTATAACTTATTTATCCCTTAAATAAATTGGAAGTTAAATTGTAATTTCATCTCATAACAACTTGTATCAGTTAACCAAGTCAGAAATACTGAGTTAGCTCAAGAAATTCGAGTTGAGGGAAAAAGGTGAGCCATGTAGAGTGATTCTATTATTTTCAGGGTCTAGTTGCAATTAACGCATTAGTTTAGTGCATGTGTAATCAATTAACTCAAATTAATTGTGTTAACATCAGTTTAACTAGTTCTAACTGAGTGATGAGCTAGTGAGAGGTCAAGTGAATTAAATTAGATTTAATTCAAAATTAGTGATCTATAAGATAACTAATGATTCACATTATTAGTTTCATGCATGTCAATTATGATTACGATCGAGTTGAGACAAAGGTTAAAGGGAAGTTAACTATGAGTTGTATTATTAGCGAATTTCCCGGGCACAATTATAAAGTGAGAGTAAGGATCATGATGGATTGCATAGTCAAGGAAGGTTGATTATCCTATTTAATAGGAATTAATTGCATAGGGATTGTGTGAGAAAGGATGGGCCAAGTAGGGGCTAAGAATTAGTTAAGTGTTGGTCAAATTTGCCTAAGAATTGCTAGTCAGTTTTGAGCACGATCAGGGTGAGATGATTAGTAGAGTGCCAGATTTAATCGGTGTGAGAAATAATTCTATTGTTTCATGATTCTTTGGATATATAAAATATATGATAAATGGGTTTTGAGTAGGTGCTTTCTCCAGATATATCTTGTGTTGTGTGATTGATAATTTCTTTTCTCTTACTTACATGTGATTGAGCGTTTGTGTTTTATATTCCACAAATATAGTAGAAGGATTCATTATCTTGTTTTAGTTCATTGCATGATCGAAATGAATCAAGTGGTATAGAGTTTCTATATAATTTACACATGGTATCAAAGTGCCACGAATCAAAATATTGGAGAAGAAATTTAGTTTGTCTTGAACAATTTCAAATTTGCAGATTTATTCTTCAGGGTCCAACAACAGATCAAGACGTCTTTCAATGGATTGAGACTCAAATATGCACTCGAGGGAAATTTAAATTATATTGCATGGAAGGAAAGGATGGAGGAAATGTTGCAAGACAACGGTTTGAAGGAATTCATAGATACTAATATTCCCAGGCCCGCAGCAACAGATGCCCAACTTCTTGATGCATGGTAGAAGAAGGTAGAAAAGGCAAGAAGGATCTTATTAGAGGGAGTTCGAGATCATATTGTCTTGAGTCTCCATGGTAAGGTGACTCTATATGATATGTGGAAGGCCTTGAAAAATCTGTTTTAGAATAGCAGTGACCAAGGGAAGTTGGTGCTGAAGGACAAGCTCACAAAGATCAAGAAAGAGGAGGGCAAGACGATACCAACATACTTGGTGAAGTTCACTCAATGTCGAGATGAGCTTGGAAGTGTTGGTGTAACCGTAGTCGATGGTGACTTGGTGAGCCTAGCACTTCTAGGCCTTCCCAAGAGTTGGCATAGTTACCAAGGCTCTGTGAATGGGAGGGAGAAGTTACCAGACTGGGAGTGTTTGTGGTCTGACTTGGTAATAGAAGAGATAAGGCGGAGCACCAGAGACGAGACCTCCAACACCAAAAAAGAAGAATATTTTTCATTAGTGGGAAAATGAAATAATTCCAAGGGAAATAAATACCAAGGTGAAGAGGGCAAGAGAGACTTGTCCAAGATCATATGTTTTCACTGTCATGAGCATGGGCACTATGTTTCAAATTGTTCATAGAAGAAGGCAAGCAAGAAGGAGCCTACACTTATAATGGGTGAAGAATTGGATTCACAGTTTGAGCTTGATTTTCCTCCCATTGCATGCAAGGGAAAAACTGTAATGGGATGCATGTGGTATCTAGACATCAGTGCCTCGTTCCATATGATGGGGAGTATATATCTCTTCACTGATTTGGAGGAGAAGGACCTATAGAAGAACATATATTTTGGAGATGACGAGAGGTATAATGCGACTGACATGGGTATAGTTACCTTTTAGAGGGAGTCTAGCTCCCCTCTCACACTAGCAGATGTTTGGTATGTTCAAGGTTTAAGGAAGAATATTGTCTCCATAGAGGTATTGGAAGACCATGGTTATGAGGTGATGTGTAGAAAATGAAAGGTGTTTCTTAAACAAATAGCCATGGGACAGGTGAAGCATATCGGTTCAAGAGTCAAGAACCTATATGCTCTCAAAGTTGAAGATGCATGCAAATATTTGAGGAGAAAAACAGTAGTTAATGACTTGGTGGTTGAGAGGGAGAAATTATCTCTCAACATGCTGCCTTAGAAGTAGTCTCAGAAAGTTGTGGAGCAGCCAAAATTGGAGAAGCAGAGAGGAGACTAAGTGTGTAATGATCCTTTTTCAGGAATTTCAACAAGGTGCTCAAGAGAAACCCTATATAAGTAAAAATGTGCAAAAATAATGCAGATCAAGACTTGGTTCCTCTTATTTATGATGTATGAGACTTACATATGGAGTTTCATTAAAAAAAATCAGTTTAGATTCACTAAAAATATCTCCCAAAAACTAGACTAGCTAAAAATCACCCAAAGAGGAAGGCTGCAGCGAAATGCAAGCACTGCTTTAGGAATTGCGCAGTTTTAGCAGATTTTCAGTGGAGATCAGAAAGGAGACTTATATTTCAGTAATACAGTAGCAAATCAGAATTATGATGAAGTCATTTCATTATACAGTAGAATGCATTAGTCAATACAGTAATAAATCTTCAGAAAAGAGAGCTAGAACACGTATATTTGCAGAAATGCCTCAACAACGTTATTTTTAAGGAGCTTCAGTAGATGGAAGTTACAACTCAGATCTAGAGTAGATCTGTGGACAAAACATCAAATCTATTTCAGATTTTGAAACTATATAGTTTTCTCTTCAATATCCCCTTGGAATTTTGACAAAAGCGTGCATAAAAAAGAGTAGATCTGAGAAAAAAGTTGCAGAGCTGTAAGATGTTGCAGTAAATTTCTGAACATAAAATTTCATTACAATGGATCAGATCTAAACAAAACATGAATCAGCTAGCTGATCCATGGATCACCAAGTGGGAGGCAAAGCCCAACACTAGAGATATCTGATCTAAACTATGAGTAAGGCACCATGAAAACCCTCATACAGAAATAATAGAGTCTACTCATGGGAACAATGCTGTAGCTCAAATGACATAGAAAAATAATGTAAAATTGAAGGTCTATAGTACAAAGGAATGAGACACTCTTCTAGGAGGTCAAAGGACCCACTCCATGGGAAAGAGGCTCCCAAAATACACTAGATCTCTGCAGATCTAGACTCCCACTTGCTGCAGCTCACAAGATAGCTCAACCCTCAAGATGAGCAGCATTGTAATGTAATATGGAGCTTGGACTCAAGCTTGATAGTGGTTCAATTCAGCAAACCCTCCTCCTTGAATCCTCAAAGGAAGAGGTGAAATCCCTGCATAGGAATTCTAGAGACAATACTCCACTAAACAACAGAGAATGGTATTTGTCTAAGAAGAAAAATACTCAGAAATATGATCAATCAACAACCCTCTCTTTCTGCCCTCCTTTTCCTTTTATAAGATGAGAAAGCTTTTGCAAACCTAAACCATCTTGATGAGTTAGCCCTTTTCACATGTGAGGCTTCCATCTAGTACTGCGCTGTCCCTTTTGGAGATGCAATGGACCTAGACAGTGCTGCTGGTTTGGTCAATGTTGACCCAGTCTTTAGCTCAAACCTATTTCACACCTGCAAGTGATTATTTACATGGCCCTTATTTGTCTTTGTTCACATGGGAATTGATTTATTCAGATTTTTAGTCATCAGTATTTTTCACCTGTTGATGATGACTAGTTTTTAAAGCCAAGTTTTCTAGCAGCTGATCTCCAATATGTCAAATTTTTCAGCTAGAAAACACCCATAAAATTTTTTCCCTCCTACCTTTTCAATCATCCCATGATGAGATGAAACCTAATTGTCAAGCGCTATCTAGCCTCATTCATACAAACTTGTCCTTCAGCTCCAAAGAGAATACTCCAAATCTGTCCAAAATTCTCCCCTAAGTTAGGTAGTGGCGCTTTAGGAAATCCTCCCTTGGAAAACTATCCTAAAGCCAAAAGAACCTCTGTCTAATATCAACCAGTCATAGATAGCCTTCCTACTCTGTAAATAAATCTTGATACACCCTTAAGTCGCGCCACTAACAAACCTTGATGTCTCAGCAGTGCATATGCCACAGGTCAAACTGATATTAGGTGGATTTACAGTGTCTCAATGTCTTTTTCAAGAGCAGAAGTGTACCAGTGTTCCAGAAGACATTATTAAACTTAACATAAGAAGACAACTACTTCTCATGTGGTTTTGAGCCTGGGATGCAAGTACTGGACAGAGAGTTATTTCAATGAGATCCTGCAAACACAGACAAAAGGTTAGTGACTTATGAATAATAAGTAATACTTTGCAGATACCGGTCAGGTTTCTTATGATGTCTAAAGACGCATAAAGGTATTTTAATAGTAGGATTACATATCTTAGAGAAATTCCCCTCATGGAATATTGTCAATTTGTCACTTTTATTTGCTTAGCTCTGAATAGGAAGTGAAAGGAAAGATGGCACTTCTTGAAAGCAGATGAAATGGCATCACTGTGTAAAACCTCCTCCAAGCATGAGCAAAGGGTTGAATGACTGATAAAACCTCCTCCAAACATGAGCAGAGGGTTTGCAATGTGATAAAGGCCTCCTTCATTTAATAAGAAGAGGGCTAGGAACAGAGGTATGACCTCATTTAAGGGCACAAGGCTAACAATACTGAAATTAGCCTTAAAAAATTGTTTTACACCTTGTTCTCCAATAGATGAAAACCACTAACCCAACAATGGTGTTTCAAAGATTGGTTATATGGTTTCACTAATTGAAAAGTAGAGTTTAAGTGTAGTGGAAAAAAATTAGATGATTATGAATGGAGAAATGTTGTTAAGCAGATGGCCAAGAAGTGGTACAATGATAATCAAAGAGGTTTGGTTTTTTCTTCTATCAAAGATCTCCTTCAAAGGAAATCTGAAGCTCAAGTGAACAAAGCTTGGATAGGTTCATCAATGTGAAGAAAGGGATATGACACCATGTTTCAAATTCAAAACAAATTTCAGAGAATCAAACCATATCACTATTACAGACAAAGACCTCTTATAGACATATGAACAAACCCTACTGTGGTATGTAATTTCGTTAAGAGTTTCCAAATATTTTTCTCCTTGATCAACAGGCATGAATCTAGCCATTGTTTTCCTGTAAAAGACAGAGTTGAAATTTAGTAGAAATCAATTCAAGGTTTATGACTTGAGAGCTAGGTTAAACATAGGCCAAGTAGTGATGTTTTGATGTTCAAAGAAGCTTTTCTCTTCTTGTCCATGAAGATCTTTTTCAAAAACTCATCAAAATTGACAAGAAGGTAACCTAAGCCTGGCTTCTGAAGGAGGCTTTGTAAATAGACACATAGAGATAGTATGTGTAAGAAAGGATATGGCAAGTGTTTTGAATTCAAATACAACACTCAAAGCAAATGAAACATGCCACTATCACAGTTAAAGACCTTTTATGAAACATGTGAAAACACCTTGCTGATTCCATATGTTTGCATTGAGGGTCTCTAAAGGCCTCTTTCCTTAATCAACAGATATAAGTAAAGCTTCTGTGATGCAAATAATTTTTCACTCACGGTCAAAAGGAAATATCATGATAAGGATGCATCAACACTCTTTTTTCATTTTTCCAGAGCAGTTTTCCTTTTTAAAAGGATAGAAATGGAAAAGGGTGACAGGGGTACTTTTCTTAATAAAGAAGAAGTGGAAAAAGTAGTAAAAGGAGCCATGAATATGGTGCCATTCAAATGCAGCCTCTACAACATTTTTTTATTAACAAAATCAAAGATGGGTCGTTGTACATTGTAAAAGTGATGAAATTACAAAAGCCGTGCTTCATGTTTTTGTTTAAAACCAAAAAGCCTTTTCAAAAGGCCTCCAAAACCCTCACAAAGAATTTTCAAAGGGTGGTTGACTTTATTTCAAATTTAAAAGGGTGGGGATACCGTTGCAAAGCCCATTTTGCAAATTCAAAATGCAACAAGCGCTCCCCTGGCTGCTCACTAGACAGAAACAAGACTTCGAGCAAATTTTGAGTTTTTTTCAGGCTTTCAAGCTTGCATGACGTGCCTGGAAAAGCGCGCAACGCATTTTGGAGAGAAAATACAAAGGGATGTAATGACCACGTGGCGCGCCTATAGCGCTGGTCACCAACTGCTCGAAGGCCGACCCGACACCCCTCCACTGCGCGACATTTTTTCTATGAACGTGCCGCGCATGTTTAAACATCCAAACACCTTCAAAAAGTCTTGGGACCTGTTCAATTCATCAAACAAGGGCCATAAGCCATCTTCAATGTATTTTTCAGTGCCCCTTGGTGCATTTGAAATTCTAAAGGGGTATTGATACCATGTTTTTCCAAGACTAAAACAGTGATTGGAGAGTGGAGTTCTTGGTAGAAAATCACAGTTGTTTGTTACTGTGTTGCCAAATATTGTTACAGTAATAGGTAGGGTGTGTTTGTATCAGTTTCAAAAGGCCTAAAACTGCCTTCAAGAAAAGTGATAAACCATATACTAATGACAAGACAGAAAACACAACGGTAGAGGTTTCAAGTTGCTGTAAGGTGTCCTAACAGTGGTAAACAAAAATAACCTATGTCTGCAAAATATAAGGTCAAAACAGTGTTTATAAGGTGAAAGCTTGTCATTTTAAAAGTGAACTCTCTGTATGGTAAAAAAACAAACTGTGTGCAGCCTCCATAATCCAAAAATCAAAGTCTGTGATTGAAAGGTTTCTCAAGATAACTCAAGGGTGTTTTGTCTACCTTTGTATAGAAACTAGTGAGCAGCAGAAGAGTATTGTTTGGGGGAAGGCTATTTTGTTTCTGTCAAAACACAAAAGATCCTTGTTCAAACAAGAAACCACAAACATCTCTTTTCAAAAGACTTTGCCCAAACACAATGATAAGATTGAGTTTGTTTCATTTGAAAAATACTTGTTGTTTGGCATAAAAGAGGACAAAAAATGACTCATAAGGAGGACAGGGTGTGTGCTTGAGAAGCCATTTCAAGGACCATTTGAGACAAATTGTTTATGTCAGTCAGCAAAGAGTATTCAAAACAAAATGCCTCCCAGGCAGGACAGTAGAAGTGGCCTTCACAGGAGGTTTGAGCCTGTTTCAACTGAAGAGGTAAATGCTCATCCATCAGTCCTATTTAACTTTCATGAGGTTGGGTGTCTAGATTTTGTCAAAGGGTGAAGGAGGTGAAAATCTATTCCCCTTTGACACATCTTTGTACTTTGAGATTTCAAGAGAAGCATTTTCACCTGGCAAGCTTAGATTTCAAGTTCTCTCCTAGTTCCATTTCCAAGGCCACCAAAATCCCTTATGTCGGAGAGAAGTGGTTTAAACAAAGCCACCTAGACTCAGAATAGTACAAACCTTTTTTGAAGCTTGAGCATAGAGATATATGTCCATCCATTTTTCTCTTCTCATATTTGTTGACTAGTTATGCCCCCCTCATGAAGATAATCATGAAATACTTCACTTGCGAGGGAAGATTCTCCCGAGTCTATGCTTACCATGTCCGATTGCTCATGCATTTCACAAGAGCCAAATTGTTAAATCTCCCTTTCTTCCTCCATAGAAGTATTGAAAAAATGGCCTCCACTGTTCAGAAAAAACCTCCTTCTCAGCAGACAGCTTGCCTCTTCCATCATTCCCTCATCAAGGTTATCATCCTTCATCAGCTTGAGAAGAAGGAAGTCTCTCAGGATACTTTCATTGCACATCCAGATTTCGCCACTGTTCCTTCATTTCATACATCTCCTTCACCTTCCACTCACCATCCTTCGCCTTCTTCAAGCAAGCTCATTCCCAATAAACTAAAATTTCCCATTGAACAAGAAGAGGAGCATGAGAAAGGGGAGGAAGAGAAAGATGAACAATAGCATGATGAAGAGGAGGAACAACATGATGAAGAAGGGCATCAAGGGGAAGAAGATAGTGATGAAGAAGAGCATGATGATGAGCAGCAAAATGAAGATGAACAATAGCAAGATAAGGAAGGGCAGCATAATGATTAGGTGCAACACAGTGAGGAAAGGAAACCTCATGAAGAAGAACAACAACATGATGAAGAGGTGCAACATAGTGAGGAAAGGCAGCCTCATGAAGAAAAACATAGTGATGATATGCAGCACAGTGAGGAAACTTTCAGCCTTATGAAGAAGAACAACAACATGATGAAGAGGTGCAGCACAGTGAGGAAAGGCAACCTCATGAAGAAAAACACAGTGATGATATACAACACAGTGATGAAGAGCAGTGCCATGAACAAAATCAAAACAGTGGCAAGAATGATGAGGAAAGTAACAAAATAAAAGAGCCAATAGAGCATGTGCTAGCTGCCTCTCCTAGGCAAGGGGTGATGCTTTCTTCTCCAAAAGTGGCCAAGCCCTGGACATCAAGGAAAAGGATGCCTAAAGCTATAACTCCAAATGTTACTAGGGCCCTCCAAAGCAAGGGGAAATTGCCCAAGAATCCCATTGTCGAATTACCCAAGAGGAGGAAGACCAAGAAGGCTACCCAAAGCAAAGGAAAGGAGAAAGAAGAAAGCAGCCATGAAAAGGAGAGTGACTTCGACATCATTCAAATCCAAAGTGATGATAGCAACAATGAGGCTTGAATCCTAGAGACTCTCTTGATCAATAGAGAAATCCAAATTGATGCTTTGAGGACAGATCTAGAAAGGGCTAGAAACTTCAATCACTTTTTTCAAATTCAAAATAAACAGATGAGTGTCCACATGGCGGTATATGAGACCCGAGCCATCAAATACAAAAAATAGGCCTCCAAGGCACAAGTTAAATTGGAAGAACTCATGGGTAAGTTCAAGGATATCAAATATGAAGATCAGCCCAGGAGAAAGAGGCCAAGAACCATGGGACTCAGAAAAGCCCTTGAGAAACAAAAGAAGGAAGAAGTTTCCCTTCTCCAATCTACTCCTCTCACTACATTTTTCACCCAAGAGATAGAGAAAAATTGAGAAGCATGGCTTGAGAGGGTAAATGATCACTTGGAAAAGAAGTTGGAGAAGGCCAATAGAGATTTGGTCCTTCAACGGAGGATGACCGAGAACTATAAAAAGCTCAATCAGTTCGCTCGGCGGAAATTGAAGGCCACACAGGAAAAACTCAAGGAAGCTCAAAGGAGGCGCCCGGAACCAAAATTGAAGAAAGACACCTCAAAGCTCTAAATTTTGGCCTTAGCTTCACAACATGTTTCTGAAAACCCTTGAGGGTCATGCTTGCCAAAATTGGGCGAAATTCAACAAATTTTGGTTTTTTGTCCTTTTTGGGTTTTTGGCTAAAACTCATGGGCATCGCCCTTTCTATTTGGGGCATCCTAAAAGGATGAAGATGGTATCATTGGATGCCATAATTTTATGGGAATATACTCAGCAATTTTCAGATCAATTTAAGATGATTTTCTCTCCCAAAATGGTAAAAAACACTCACTTTTTCCACACTCTGCCCCGTTTATCAGCAAGGTCTATTTTTTTGGGTTTTTACACACAGGTCAGTTTTTTATGGACTTCTAGTGGTCAGTTTGGAGAAAAATAGGAATTTTCAGAAAATATACATTCAGAGCTTTCCAACGAACCATCACGGGCCTCGTTTCGACATCGAGAAGGCCTCCAAAAATTGCCGGCAAGTCAGAGGACTTTCTGTTGATATATTTCTTAAGTATTTTTGTAAAAAATGAACCTTTCTAAAGTGACTTTTCCTCATGTGCGTTTAGCTATTTTTGGGCATGATTAGTTATGAAAAGTCAATATGTTTTCCTTTTTTAGCATTTTTGAGATATTTTATTAGATATTTTGTGCCTTGGGCTTTGCAAAGCCTCAAGGACAAAATCAGATATTTTGGATAGGCCAATGAGATTGCAAGTCGAACTAGGAGGTTTTCCTCACTCTTGGCCTATATATTCCATGAGAATTCATTGTAAACAAGGCTAAACTTGATGAATAGAAGAAATATATGGTTATACAAGCTTGGAAGAAACAATTGTCTTATGCATTGGATAGTTTCTTGAATGTTTTTGGATGATGAAGGAGGTCTGTTGTTGGATTCCATGACTTGGTAAAATGGTATAGAGTCCCTCTCTGTTTTGCTTCTTAGTTTTCATTCATATTTCCATGTTCTTGCTTGCTATAAGACAGTAGAGAATAGATTTGAGACATGCCCTTGGAGGCACCTCAAGTTTCCTCTTTCTTTATAGCTTCTATTTTTTCTTCCTTCTTAGTCATATAAAAGAATCCTTGATTGCTCTTTGATAACTGAAGAATATTTTTTTCTTGTTTCATTTATGGTTTTATGCATGCTAAGTATGATTCACAGCATGCCCTGCTTAATCATGGCTAGTCATAGCTCCACCTCTGAAACCTCTCTTTGATTGTTAGATTGTCATTTGTTGAACCAAGGAGGTCTTGTACTGATCTTGCCCTTTGCCTAAAACTATGCATCTTGCCTCAAAGTGCCCGATAGCTTGAAATACTATGCTCAGGTGTTTCCTCATAGTGATTTGAGTTGTTTGTTTGTCTTAAATGTATTTCCCCAAAGTCTGATAGCCATTTCCTAAAGCTAGAGAGTCATATCTCTCTATGCATGGCTTGAATGTTTATCTATATGCGTTGATCAGTTTATAGTTACATTTCTCATGATTAATGGTTAGCCCTACCATGTTTATGTCAGCTATTAAACTATTTATGTTTGAAATCCTTTGTTCATCACAAGTTTAATTTCCATCTCACTCCATTTTACCCAAAGATCCATTTTACCTCGAATCAAATTGGCCCTTCAACAACCTTGTATCACCATTTGAAAGCTTTCTTGACCTTTACGACCCCATAGCCCAGTTGATCCGACATATTTTTACCTATTTTAGTCTTTGATCAGTTCATCCCTCACACCCTAAAAACCAAAACCGAAAACCTACTTCATAACTAGCCTAAAATCAAGAACACAATAAGCAAACACACAGATATCCCATACACAAATAGAGAGAGCCCTCTCTGAGTCTAGGAAGGCTAGGTCCTTGGGCTCCAAAGACTGGTTTGATGTTACACTATCATTTGGCTTTCCAATCAGCCAAATCACGGGACCCTAACATAATGGCGATCATGGTGGGACTCTGAGTAATAAGAAAACTTAGATTTCCTAAACTTTCCAGCAACCTTAAGAATACTATCTGATTGAATTATCCCACCACTCACTAACATATTGGTGATCACGGTGGGACTAACTGAGTACATAACAGTTTAGAAAACTCTTGTAGATTCATTAGTCTTTAAAAATTTAAACAGGCAAGCAGTCCATAGAATCGTTTAGAGTAAACTCTTTTTGTTTTCACCACCCTAGAAAAGTGATGAATCAGGTTTAGAACACTCTAATAAACCATAGGCTGCACATAAAAACTCAAAAAACCCCAAAACATCCCCATATTTTTTTCCTCTAGTTATTGGTGGTGGAACATAGCTACATCCCTACAAAAAAAAACTAAAAATCCACCTGGCGACTCCACTAGCCTCCAGTAGGCCTTACTACTTTGCTAAATTTTAGAATACTATCCGATCAGCCACCTCATCGCCACACTAACATAATTGCGATCACGGTGGGACCTTGAGTAACAAACAAACTTAGATTCCCCAAACTTTGTAGCAGCCTTAAGAATACTGTCTGATTGACTTATCCCACCACTCCCTAACATAGTGGCGATCACGGTGGGACCTTCTGAGTTAGTGACAATCTAAGTACTCCTTAGTAACTCCCGAAGTCTCAATCAAACTTAGAAAACTTAAGCCTTGTTTGAAGAGTAGACACTAGCTCTTTCACCATCTTAGCAAAATTATGATTCAGTTATAGGAAACTCTTCCAAACCTCATAGGCTACATAAAAACTTAGAAAACCCCAAAAACATTCCCAGATTAGTTTTTCCCTAGTTATTGGTGGTGGACCATAGCTACATCTTTACAAAAACAACCAAGTTCCACCTGGCGACTCCACTAGCCTCCAGGAGGCCTAAAAAACTCCATAAAAAACCAAAAAATTCATAAACCATACCTTTCTGTTGACTCATCCTTTCCAAAACTTAAAACTTATGGTGCAAACCCTGTAATCAGTGACAAACTAAGTATAACTTAGTGATTCAGAAGACTTCACCTAAATAGAGGGGATAAACAGAAATAATCTTGCAAATAGAACCATTAGCTTGTCCAGACAGCCTAGAAAACTGTTCAAACCAAGTGAATCACTCTTCCTTGCAAGTCTTCATTTCAAAGTTTGCTAGAAATTTTTTTCCCGAAAACATCTTTGATAGTTTTGTTGGTGGACCATAGTTCTCACAAAAATCCACCTGGTGACTCCACTAGTCCTTTTTTGTTTTGACCATCCTTCACATTAGTAAACCCCTAGAGAGGCCATCCATCCAAAACAACCACAAATTCCATCCTCTCTAAGCTCTGAATTCGAAATCTGGCTTCACAAAGTATCTACACCAGATCTCATCCTGACCCAAATCCCCTTATCATAGTAGATGACCCAGAGAAGATTCTATGGAAAACTTCCGAAATTGGCCATTTAGCTATCGATAGGTCCATCCGTAAATCAAGATCAGTACTCGAACACCTCACATCCTTGCAGGATTCCCCATTTGACTTAAAATCAACAAAAACCCTTCTTAGAAGAAAGTCACAAAGTAAGGTAAAATTTGATGATCTTGAGCCCCTAAATCTACCACAGAGTCCTAGTAGAGAAGCCTCGCCTACTACACCTCCCGACTTTCAACTTCTCCATCACTTTGGCTCCTACCACCCCAGATCTGCTCAAAATCAGATCACTAGCCCATGTACATCTGCCACACCCATCCAAACCACTACTGTTCAAATCACCTTAGCTCATCCTACAAGCCCTCATTTTTTACATCATCCATTAGCTCACGCCATGGCAGCCTGGTATGCACCTTTGGTGTTGCCACACCCTTTGGCTCCTTTACAAAATGACTATCAATCCAAAATCCCACACTTTACCAGAGTTGAGGCTACTACCGCTCAAAAACATGTAGATAGAATTAGCGATGCCTTTGAATACATGGAAATAGAAGACGAGACCATCAGAATGAGGATGTTCGCCCAAAGCCTGGGCGGAGAACCCAAAAAATGGTTTAAGAGCTTAACTCCAAACAACATCCATGACCTCCCAAAACTCTACCAAACCTTCATAAATAAGTGGGAAATCAGAAAGAACCCCATTCAAATCCTGTTGGAATATAACAATCTAAAATGGGAAAATGGGGAAAGTGTCCAAGAATACTGCACTAGGTTCAACAGTGTGTATAACGCCCTCCCAGCTCACTTCAAACCTCCACTTGGCTTAGCCTTAGAAAATTTCCCCGAAGGCTTCGACCGAGACATGACTTATCAACTAAGAGACAAGGACCCCCCCCACCTTAGAGGAAATGCAAAGAGTGTCTATAAATGCAGAAGCCAACTTAGCTGAAAAGAGAGCTAGGATAAGAGCAAAGAAGAAAGTCACATACCGTGACGAAGTTGCCCCTTCAATATCTTCCTCAGATCCTAGAATAGATGGCCTGGTTAAATCCATGACAAAGATGTGGGAAAAAATGAGTGAAAAGACACCTCTTAGAGACAACTAGCCAAACCCTCCAAACAGAAACCGAAATCAAAACTTTAGGAGAGAACAGCCTCAAAACAAACCAAGGGAAACTGACCAACAAATTAGGCCACCCTTTAATGAAAATTATGTTGATGAGGATGAGAGGGATACAAAGCCCATTGATGAAAATAATTTGAACCTTGTAGGTTCTGATAATGAGAGTGAATTCTAACTTACGGAAGAAGAACAAGTTTTCTTCTCTCCGAATCAAAATGAAACCAACTATGAAGATCCCGAAGATCCTGCCATAGATTTTCAGAATGTCATAATAGAATCTCATAGGCAGTATGATCTCAAAAGCAAAAGAAACCAAGACAACTCCAAGAAAGGTAGTTCAGACACTGCTAAAACCCCTGATACCATATTTAAAAAAGCAGTGGATAGCCACAAAATCATGGTCAAGAAAACTAACCAAAACAAACATAAAGCTATTCAGACAAGTCTTGGCTCAGATTCTCCTAGTACCTCCACCAAGATTCTTGAGATGGATATGTTGAAAAAAGTCTTGAACCAAAGTCAGCAAATTAAGAACATAGAGAAAGTCATATCTGAAAAAGCTAAAAAAAATATGTCCAAACTACAAACTCCTTTTATTTTTGAAGGGGAAATTTCCAAAATAAAAATAACCATACCCCTTATTGAGCTAATAACTATAGATAGGTATAGATCTCAAATCTTCAAAGTTTTTGATATAGGAAATGAGGCAGATACTTTAAATCTAACTGATGACAAACTCGAGCTCTTGTTCGGCCCCAAAATAGAAGTTGAATACCAAGAAGGAACTGTCTCTCCTTTCTATGTAAGTTTGAACATACAGGACAAGATATTACATAATGCCATGTTAGATTCTGGTGCCTCCCATAACCTCATGCCTAAAGAAATCATGGAAAACCTAGGTCTAGAGGTAACTCAACCTTACAAAGACCTGTACTCCTTTGATTCAAGTCGAGTTAAATGCTTAGGTCTAATAAAGAACCTGTGTTTTGCTTTAACACAACTATCGGCAAAAAACCTAGTCATGGACGTAGTAGTGGCTGATATTCCTCCTAAGTATGGAATGATACTATCAAGGGCATGGGCTGCCAAAATACAAGGTAACCTTCAAATGGATATGTCCTACGCCACTATTCCTGTGTTTGACCAAACTAGAATACGCTATCGGGAATCACACATGAAATATATGATCAGCAGCCAAGAAAAGCCAGATAACATCCCAATGTACTCCTTGCATTCTAATATGAACTTTTTCATTTTACACACTGATGAGGACATTGAAGAACAATCAGGAGGATTTGAAACAAACTTAGGCCCACCACATCAGCTGCCCCAAGTTCTCTATGATGAACTAGACACTCAGAATTATCATGACCATGATCAGTTATGTCTTGAGGAAAGAGAGTTTGTTCCTTTTGAAATAGGGATGGAGCAAGAAGCACAAACCATTATGTACCATCAAGCAAGTTGCTCAAACCTTAGGCAAACATCAGCAGTAACATCAGGAGAAATTTTCAGAACTGAGGCAATAGAAGACATTAGGGGAATTTTGAGGTCTAAAATGGGCCTCCTAAAGAAATTATAAAATAATAGTGGAAAAAATCTAATAAGATTTGATGACATCATCAAATTTTAGAGGGAAAAATGAAAAAACTACTTTTTCAATTCATATTTTCAACTTATCTCCCAAAGTTTTTACTCAAATTTTGAGCGGGAGTACTCGTTGGATGTGGAATTTAATTCTCCATCCAAGGAGTACCCATGTTGCATACTTTCGATGGGTCCTACTACACGAAAATTGAGAAATACATAAAAAAACGTGATTACAATCACGTTTTTTATGTATTTCTCATTTTTCATGTAGAAGAGTTCATCGAAAGTATGCAACATGGGTACTCCTTGGATGAGGAATTAAATTCCGCATCCAATGAGTACTCCCGCTTGAAATTTGAGTAAAAATTTTGGGAGATAAGTTTAAAATACGAGTTGAAAAAGAAGTTTTATTATTTTATTATTTTTTAATATTTTTACTTTTTTACTCCAAAAATGGTGAATCATCCATTATGGATGACATCATCATCTTGAATCCTATTGGTTGTTATAAAGTTTATTTTTGTTTTACATTTTTCTTATGAGGCCCATTTTAGACCTCAAAATTCCCCTAATGCTTGCATATCACAAACCTTTTTGGAAAACATGTGCAGTAGCTAGCACCAATCAGAAGACTCTGATGATAGATGCATTATATTGATTCAGTTATTCGGAGGCTATTTAGTTTCATAAGAGTTTCATGTGAAAACAACACTAGAAATGTTTTGCATGCAGAACATTTCAAAGGTACCGAATCAGGATAATTGATTCCTTTATTGTTGAGAGGGAGTGTTGAAATTTGCAACAAAAAACAGTGAAATTGGAATCCGTAAAGGAAAAAAATTCACCACATAACTAGTGTGGGATTCCAGCCACACATGAGTGAGGAAATCAGTTACACACTAGCACTAAATTTGGGTGTCTAATTTATTTATCCCTTAAATAAATTGGAAATTAAATTGTAATTTCATCTCATAACAACTTGTATCAGTTAACTAAGTGAGAAAGACTGAGTTAGCTCAAGAAATTCCAGTTGAGAGTCAAAGGTGAGGCATGTAGAGTGATTCCATTATTTTCAGGGTCCACTTGCAGTCAATGCATTATATAAGTGCATGTGTAATCGGTTAACTCAAATTAATTGAGTTAAAATCAATATAACTAGTTCTAACTGAGTAATGAGCTAGTGAGATGTCAAGTGAATTAAACTATATTTAATTCACAAGTAGTGATCTATAAATAACTAATTATTAACTATTATTAGCTGCATGCATGTCAATTATGATGATGACCCAGTTTAAACAAAGGTTTAAGGGAAGTTAAATATCAATTGTATTATTAGCAAATTGACCGGGCGCAATTCTAAAGTCAGAGAAAGGCTCATAATGGATTTTACAGTCAAAGAAGGTTGATTATCCTATTTAATAGAGATTAATTGCCTAGGGATTGTGTGAGCAAGGTTGGGCTAAGAAGGGGCTGAGAATTGGCTAAGTGTTGGTCAATTTTTCCTAAGAATTGCTAGTCCGTTTTGAGCAGGATAAGGGTGAGACAATCGGTAAAGTGCAGGATTTTGTTGGTGTGAGATAGCATTTTATTGTTTCATGATTCTTTGACTATGTAGAATATATGATAGAGGGGTTTTGAGCAGTTTCTTTGTCCAGATATATCTTGTGTTGTGTGATTGATAATTTCCTTTCTCTTACTTGCATGTGATTGAGCGATTGTGTTTTATATTCTGCAAATATAGTAGAAGGATTTAGTATCTTGTGTTAGTACATTACATGATCGGATTGAATCCATTGGTATAAAGTTTCTATATAATTTCTACATAAGGTAATAGACTCTTAGCTCTTGTAATATTTTTTTGAGACTTTCATTTTTATGTAATGAGATTATTTTTTGCAATAATATGAGTATTCAGATTGTGCTTCACTGATTTAGTTTCATAGGGCTAGGCTTGTGGGCTAGGGCCTAATCCATTGGTCTTAGTCTCTCTTGTGTATTCATTATTTCCTCTTGTTGATCAGTGGTTGTCATTGATGTCAACCCAGGTAGCACTAGGGGCTACCCTGATCTTGCATGAGAATTTTGACATACCAAATTACTATATTCTGAGTCAATGATATTTTTTATGGTTTCTACTTGTCGATATGTTTCCATTGATATATGGCACACCATGTAATTCTTCACGGTTTGAGAGATATTCATGCTTGAAGTTAATAACCCCAGTTAGTGGGCTAAAACCCCATGGGGTTGTGGCATGACTCTAATAATTGTTTGTGGTCATTGAATAGTCAATAACTAATAATTTTAAGCTCCTAAAATTCCTCCCACTTTCACTTATTGAAGACCCTCTCAACCTAAGCATTTATATAAATTGTGATCCTCATATCACCCTCATGTAGGGATTTCGCTACTTGAAACAAGTCATCATGGAATTTTCTCTATAAATTTTTTTATATGAAGGTTCAAAATCTGAAAGCTTTATGAGGATAACCCAAAATCCTAAGGATGCTCATGTAAAAATTTCAGAATATGGTGCGCAATATTTTCGAAGATATGATCTGTGGAAATTAGGGTTTTTGCAAGCTCCTGAACTTCATCTCAAAGAGGTGACCTTGTAAAGTCGTCATCACTCTCTCTCTAAGTATTGGATTGGAATTATGTAAAGAGTGGCGGATATTTTACGGACTATAGTTGTTTGTGTATCAATTTCAGAGCCGAATGAGGAAACAATGACATGTGGCACTACGTATAAGTTCACTCTACTGAACTAGTCCATAATTAGGTCATTGTGAGAGACTGGGAATAAACTTGTCTTGAAGAATCAAAATTGGGTCTTACCTATGGAATTGGAAAGAAGACTTAGAGGACTACTATAGGACCAAAAATCAGATATTGGGGATTTAAAATAACAGAGATACACCAAATTCAATATCGAGCTCCTATAAGGAAAAAAAAAAGCCAGATCATGTGCTTTCAAGGGCTGCAAAGGACCAAAATTTCTTGGGCAATAAAGCAAATCGAGGTGCAACAAAGGTAAGCTCTAGGTAAGTATATTTTGGATATGAATGTTCATCTCTTAATATCATTAGGTTCTTTTTATTCTAATTTTTTTTTTTTTGTTTAGCACTGACATATGCTCTGCAAGATGAGGTAAGTTTTGCTATTATCATGTTTTGGGTATTTCCTTGAAGAATTTTTGCAGGTATTATATATTCATCAAGATGAGACTCAATGCATGATCTAATGTTAATAAGAGTGAGAAAGGGTAGCATGACAAGAGCAACAATCAAGGTTCAAAAGAATAACAAGAAGGTCACCACATGAAGTCTTCACGTGGGCAACACTACATACAATCATTGTAATGAGCCATTGTAAAAGCATCATTGTAAAATTTGTACAAGTGTCTATCTGCCAAGAATTGAAGAGGCAGTGTCAGGAGGTCTAGGATCATCATTAGGTGGTTGTGTCATAGTTGGGGTTATGGTCTATTGTGTCTTCTTCTTCTACATCATTCTATATCATTGAAAAGTGGACCATTTTCCCTGGTACGGGAGACCATTCTTCTTTTATTCTATAGGGTGATAGGGTGGTGCTAGGTTGGTGCATGAAGTCACCAACATGTTCAAGCCTGTGAAAAATTCAGGGTGGTAGGGTGGTGCTAGGGTGAGTTGTAGCTCATTAGGTGCTGGGGCACCCGTTTAGTTGACTACTGAAGAATATCAGGCGTTGGAGTGTCCATCCAGTGGGAGCTGGAGAAGAATGATTTTCTAGATTCTAGGAAGTTGGAAATTTCTTTTCATTTGGAGTTGAATATTAAAGAATTATTAGAAAATCATTCAGGTGGTTTTTGTCCTCGAGGGGGTTTCCACTTTAAAAACTATGTGCATTTATGTTCCTTTTGTTTACTGCTATCATTGTATAAACACTGATAAGAATTGAAGATTAAATAATGCTCGAAAATATTAATAATAATACTGATTGAAAGGAATATTGATTCACCCCCCCTCTCAGTATATCCAACAATTGGAATCAGAGTTTGGTTCCTTCAATAACAGTTTAACAGCTGGAAGGAGGTCATGGAGCATAACAAGAATGGTGTACCTCTGTTCAATGAAAATAATTATGCACTCTGGAAAGTAAGAATGGAGGTCTATCTCTTGGCGCAAGGTTATGAAGTATGGGACACTGTTCGAAATGGCTTTACACCAACCGTGGATGAACAAGGTAAGAAGAATTTGGTAATGATGCAAAAGAAAACAATATTATTATCAGTGGACTTATTGGATCTAATTATCATAAGGTGTTGGGTTGTAAAACTGCCAAAAATATATGGGACAAGCTTGAGAATATATATGCAGGTGACTCAATTTTAAAAGAAGCAAAGCTTCAAATCTACAGAGAAAAATTTGAGCAAATCAAAATGAAAGAAGATGGCAACATTGCTACATACTTCCAACACATTGATGAAATAGCCAACACTCTGGAAGGATTGGGAGAGCCTGTTGATGAGAAGAATATTATACGAAAGATTATTAGAACGTTACCAGGGAGATTCAACCCAAAGGTATCGGTCTTAGAATACAGTGCAAATATGGACAAACTCAACAAAGAGGAATTACATGGAGTTCTCATAGAATATGAAATGAGACTTGATGAAGAAGAGGATACTTCACATCTAGAAACTATGTTTTTTGCATCTAAGAAAACCAATAAGGACAAACAACCTTCAAAGGAAAATACCTTCACCTTCAAGTGTGAAGAAAAGGAAGATGATGAAGAAGGTCTTTCACTTTATGAGAAAACTAAAAATTGGTAAGGGAAAATTCAAAGGTAAACTTCTATTGATATGTTTAGACTGTGGTGAGGTTGGGCATTTCACAGCAAAATTTCCAAACATAAGTGATGTCAACTCAAAAGGAAAGAAAATCTTTAAGAAATTCAACAAGCAAGGCAAAAAGAAATGATTCAAAAGGAACTTTCTCTCTAAAGAAGATAGCTCATCATCCGATGAAGAAAGTGACAACGAAGAAGAAGCCAATGAGAAAATATTGTTTATGGCCAAGCACCATAAATAAGAGGTATCAAACAACGAAGAAGAAGGGTTGATCATAGAATAATTTTCTAAGGAGGCAATCAGGCTTATAAAAGAGCTCAAGGCTGAGAAGATCTATTCCAATACTCTTGAAGGACAAGTTCAAGGTCTCAAAATTGAATTTGAAGAACACAAATGTATTGAAGAGTCACTTCAAAATAAGTTGGAAGAAAGAAACCAAGAAAAGGAAGAATTAGAAGCCAAATTAGTCTTGCTGCATAAGGAAGTGAAGAAGGGAAAAATTGTCCAAAAAGATGCCAACAACTCAAGGGAATTGGAAGAAATCATCAAAAATTAACGATCTTACAACAACATGAAGAAGCAGGAACTTCTACAACAAAATAAAATGAACCTATGATATCTAACATGCATGTAGACTTCAGTGGAAAAGATTCACAAGAACAACCTTGGAAGAAAATTCATTGATGAAGATTTACATCCAGGTACCAAGATATTTTTCATGGCTATTGTTATTCATGTGGAAAATTTGGTCATAAATCAATAAAATGTCGCACATACCCTAGGAACTAATGCAATTCGAGGAGATCTGTCAAATATGAACCTCATAGGGCTCAACAAAACATTAATAGATTTGAACATTTAAGAAATAATATGGACACATAGCCAGAGACCATAGACTTGAAAATCCTCCAGAATAATATTGGAAGCCACAGAATGAACGAACATGGAAGAAGAATAAGATTAATAATTGTGCTCTCGCTCTCCAGGCTCAAAACAACAAAGATGTGTAGTATGTTGATAGCGGCTTCTCAACACATATGACTGGAGATAGGAAGAAATTTGTATCTCTGAAAGAGAAGAAGGATGGAATTGTATCCTTTGGAAATGATGGATCTTCAAATGTTATAGGATCAGGTACCATCACTCTCAGAAGAAAATATGTTCTAGCCAAAAAGTTTCTATTGGTTGAAAACATGAATCAAAATCTGCTTAGTGTTGGAAAAATTTGTGATCAAGGACACACAATGCTAGTCAACTCCACAAAATGTGAAATCAGGAAATGGAGGTATGGTAAAATTGTGGCTATAGTAAGTCGAGCTCCAAATGACATATATATTCTAGATGAAGCAACTAAAGCATGTCTAGTAGATAAAGAAGATGAAAGCTGGTTATGGCACAAATGAATGGGTCACATTAAATTTGACAAACTTGTCAGGATAAGAAAAAAGGAAGCAATACGAGAAATTCTGAAAATATCAAAACCTTCCAACACACTATGTGAGGTCTATCGGCACGAAAAGCAGACAAAAGTCGAATTTAAAACAAAAGAACACTTTGCATCACATCCATTGGAATTGATACAAAATGATATATGTGGTCCTGTGAGAACTTTAGATGGAGAATTATATTTCATGTTAATGATATATGACTATACCAGGATGACAACCATTAGTTTCATAAAGAAAAAATATGAAGAATTTGAGTTCTTTAAGATCTACAAGGAGTTGGTCGAAAATGAAACTGATTTGAAAATAAATATCTAAGATCAGATAATGGTAGATAATTCATTTCCAAATTATTTCAGCAATACTATGACGAAAATGGAATAAAAATAAAATTTTCAACAACACAAACACCTCAACAAAATGGAGTTGCTGAAAGAAAGAACAAAATCGTATAGGAAATGGGTAGAACAATGTTTAAGGACTCAACATTGGATGAAAATTTATGGGTTCAAGCAATTGATACAACAGTCTTCATTATCAACTGAAGTCTTCTCAGAAATAATTGCATCAAGACACCATATGAATTATGGAAAGGAGAACCTACTAATGTAAAATATTTCAGAATCTTCGGAAGCAAATGTTATATCAAAATAGAAGATCAAAAGTTGGGTAATTTTGAACCACGTGTTGACGAAGGTATCTTTGTTGGTTACTCATGAAAAATAAAGGCCTATAAATTCTATAATCTACAATGAAAACAGATAGTGGAGAGCATAACTATTACATTTGATGAAGATGGTGTTCTAACGAATAATGATGAGGATGTAGAATCTTTGAAACTTGAGACAGAGGCTGAAGAATACATAGAGAAAATTCTAGAACAAGAAGCAACTATCAACTAGGAATAAGTAAATAATGATCATCAAGATATACTAGAACAACAACAAGAAGCTCCTCCAAAGAGAACAAAAGAATGGATTCAAAAGAACCATCCATCAAATCAAATCATTGGTGACATAAATGAAGGTCAACAACTTTGTTCATCACAACAAGCTCACATTTCTTTTCTAGCAACCTTTGATCCTAGTAGTTTTGAGGAAGCCAAACAGAATGAAAATTGGGTAGCAATTATGAATGAAGAATTGGATCAAATCGAGAAGAATAAAACCTCGGAATTAGTTCCATGACCAAAAGATAAAAATGTCATTGGGGCTAAATGGGTGTTCAGGAACAAATTGAATGAATATGGATAGGTTACCAGAAATAAAGTAAGATTGGTTTGCAAAGGCTATGCACAGGTGGAAGGAATTGATTGCAATGAAACATTTGCACTAGTTTCCGGAATGGAAGCCATCTGTGTAGGTTTTAACCCTCTACAAAAATTATCTGCAAACGAATCTTAAAACAGAAAATAAACAATAGTGAGAGAATAAAATATAAAACATATATACCCAGATATTTTCCCTTGGATCCCAAATTGAGACTAATGGCTTGATTTTTCATTGCATTCCGTTTAGTGTTACAAAACATATATATACATGCCGAAGCATTCATAAACCCCAATCCATTAACCTTAGATTAGAACATAACCGTAGTTCCCTTGACCGGATCTAAAAAATACTAGGGGTTGAATACCATCGTGCCCCAAAACCATGTGCAAACCCATGCACAAAACTATGGGAGGACCCACCCACCGAAAAATAGGGTCCAAAATGTTTTTCCCGGGGCACTGCCCGGACCTCGGATGGGGGGGGGGTTTCCGTACCCCTTGTGATCCCCTTGTTGCACCCAGCGCAATGTAAAAGAGTTAATATCGCCCCCCCCCCCCCCATGTGAGAATAATCGTGGAAATAATATAACACATACCCAACATTCTCCCACTTGTCGTTTTCTTTCCACAGGGGGCCACAAGAGAGCTTAGTCATTAGCCCAGCTCTGCAACACCCATTTTTTCTCTACATCAAGAGAACTTCTGAGTGCTCATAGACTTTGTCAATGCATCTGCAACATTCTTTAAAGTGTCCACCTTTATCAGCAACACCCTTTTATCCTCAACCATATCTCTCACAAAGTGATATTGAACATCAATGTGCTTTGTATTTGAATGATAACCAGGGTTCTTAGCCAAGAAAATTGAACTTTGGCTGTCACAGTATATCCTTATAGCTTGCTGCACCAACCCCATACTTAAACATAATCTCTGCAACCAAATTTCTTCCTTGCTTGCATGAGTGGTTGCCATGTATTCTGCCTCTATAGTTGAAAGAGCCACTACAAACTATCTTTTAACCATCCAACTGAATGCACCTCCAAATAGGCTAAACACATACCCACTTGTAGATATTCTTTGGTCTAGATCTCCAACCCAGTCTTCATAAAAAAAACCATAGATGTCGAAAAATATATCCAATCCTGGTCTTCCCTGGTAGCACAAACCATAATCACTAGTGCCACGCAAGTATCTGAAAACTCGCTTTACTTGCTCCTTCCCTGGTTTTGACATAAACCTTCTCAATATTCCCACTACATGTGCAATGTCTAGTCTAGTACAGACCATTGCATACATCAGGCTACCCACTACACTTGCATATGGAACACGAGACATATATTCTTCTTCTTCTTGTGTCTTGGGACACTGTTCAACAGACAAATTTACACCTATAGGAATAGGAACCTTCATCGGTTTACTATCCTACATGTTGAACCTTTGCAATATAGTCTTGACATGATTCCTCTAGTTTAACCAGAGCTTCCTCTTTCCCTGATCTCTCTTAATTTCCATGCCCAAAATATAGTTTGCAGCACCAAGATCCTTCATGTCGAATTTGGAGAAAAATTGGGTCTTTAAATCCTGGACAATTTCTGTCATTTCAAATCAGCAACATATCATTCATATAGAAGACCAAATAAATAACATGCTCACCAATTAATTTAAAATAAAAACAGTGATCCTCTCTTATTCTGGTGAAGCCAAGTCCCCATATATAGGTATCAAATTTCTGATACCACAACCTTGGTGACTGTTTTAACCCATACAGAGACCATTTTAACCTGCATACTAGTTCTTTCTTACCCTTCACCATAAAGCCTTTAGGTTTCTTCATGTATATCTCCTCTTCCAGATCCCCATGAAGAAATTTTGTCTTCACATCCATCTGTTCTACCTCAAAATAAAATGCAACAACAATAGATACAAGTAATATAATAGAAGTAACCTTGGCATTAGGAGAAAAAATATCACCAAAATCAATTCCCGACACGTAGGAATAACCTTTTGCTACCAATCAAGCTTTGTATTTCTCCACCTTGCCTTCTACATTTATATTCTTCTTAAACACCCATTTTCTCCTGATGGGATTCCTTCTAGTAGGAAACTACACTAGATCCCATGCCTCATTTTGTGCAAGGATTCCATTTCATTAACCATGGCCTCCTTCCATAGTTTTCCATCCTCTGAATCCACTACCTCCCTGACAGTTCTGGGATCATCATTAGTGATATTTAAAGTAAAATTTGAACAGAAAGCAGATAGCCACTATACATTTCTGGCTGTCTTCTTTCCCGAGCTGATCTTCTCACAGCTGGAGCTTGTGGCTCTTCCTCTTCTGAATCTTCTTCTGTTGTAGAGTTTGATTCATCCTCATTTGGCTCAAAATCTATCTTCTCAGGTTACTTTGGTAGGAATTTATGTTTAAAAACTTCTTTCACCTCTCTAAACACCACATCTCAGTTGTACACAACCTTCCATGTTTCTGAGTTCCAAAGCTTGTAACCTTTTAAACCATCCTTATACCCAATAAAGATGCACCTTTCAGATTTATTATCCAACTGGGTCCTTTTATCCTTTGGAACATGTACATATGCATCACATCCAAATACCCTCAGATGTGAAAGATAGGGTTTCTTACCAATACATACCTCATGTGGATTCTTATCCTCCAACACTGATGAAGGTGATCTATTAACTAGGTAACATGCAGTCTCCACTACTTCTGCCCAGAATTCTTGTCCTAACCTAGTACCAATGAGTATGCTTCTTGCCTTTTCCATCGACGTTATGTTCATTCTTTCTACAAATCCTTTTTGTTTAGGTGTGTATGGATCTTTCTTCTACCGTTCTATACCACACTTCTTACAGAAATCTTGAAATTCCTTCTTGCAAAACTCTCCACCATTATGTCCTCAACACCTTTATCTTCTTCTCTGTCTAGTTTTCCACCAGAGCCTTAAATTATTCAAATATGTCAAATACTTCATATTTCTTCCTCAAGAAATAAATCCATGTATTCCTTGAGAAGTCATCTATGAATGAAACATATTACACAAACATACCCAGTGATGAAACCGACACATGTCCAAACACATCACTGTGAACAAGCTCTAATATCTTGTTCGCCCTCTTAGCACCATAAGGAAAACTCACCTGATTCTGCTTCCCAGATACACAATGTTCACAGAAATAGAAATCCAGAGAGAAATTAGACATAGCTTCTATCATACCATTTCCATGCAGTATTTGAAGGCCCTTCTCTCCAATATGTCCAAGCCTTTGATGCCATAGCATGGTCTTTTCTCCGGAGACTGCTAGGCTTTCTGTCCACTTTCAGGAACCACAGATGCATTAATACCAGTGCTCCCCAAACCATCTTACAAGTATCTTTCTTGAACACTGTTTTTACACCTGCATCATCCATCTTTTTTATAGAAATCAAATTTTGGGCCAATGCAAGAATATGCAGAACACCAGGATGTGTTCTAATCCTTCCACCTTGGAGCTTCAACTTGAATTTTCCACATCTGACGATTCTGGCCTCCCTATCATCCCCTAAGAAGACATCAATGCCATCATATTTCTCATACTCAGAGAACCAATCCCTATGGGGAGTGAAGTGAAAGGATGCACTCGAGTCAATAAACCATGAATCATGATATACATGTGTATTTGAAGAAGAAGCCAAATACACATCCCCACCTTCATCCAAGGTGATTTTTTCCTCTGCAGAAGGAGCATCATCAGATCCCTTTCCTTTCTCATTAGCTTTAGATCTGCAATCCTTTTTGTAGTTCCCTTCCTTTCTTCATTTCCAACACACCTTTACAAACTTTCCCGGAGATCTAGATCTCCCTCTAGATTTAGATCTCCCATTATAAATATTATTCTTGTTTATGTTTTGGGACCTTCCTCATATAGATAAAGCATCTCCATTCTGGTCCTCCATATTTCTCTGCCTCATTTCCTCCGATAGCAAGGCTGAGAAAATGTCATAAAAATTCAAGGTAGTTGTATTTCTACCAATTGCAATAACTATACTGTCCCACGAATATGGTAGAGAACACAAAAAAATGATGCACTTATCTTCATATGAGATTTTAATATCAACAGATAATAGATGACTTACCACAGTATTGAAGGCTTTCAGATGCTCTGTCACCGAGTTTCCATCCTTCATCCTTAGGTTACATAGATTTTTCTGTAGGAACAATTTATTCACCAGAGGCTTAGATTGGTACAAAATCCATAGCTTGTCCCACAAATTATTCTCTATAGCTTCCCTAGATACATTCAACAATACTGAATCTAAGACACACAACCGTATTGTGCTCTTTTCCTTTCGATCCAACTTCTTCCAGTCTTCATCTGACATTGCCGTTGGTTTAGTACCCGGGTCTACCACGATCCACTAATATTTATGCACCAACAAATCCTCCATCTTGAGCTTCCACAACTCAAAACTCTGACCATTAAATTTCTAAATCTTTATCTTTTCGCTGCTCCCCATATTATTTCACCGCAATAATCGATCCTGCAGATCTCCCACTGAACAAGGTCTATCGCAGACCCGAGCAAAAAACCCCTCAACAGCAAAGGCGTCTCCTTGAAGCCGAAACAAATCTAATTCCAAATGTAGGTTTTAACCCTGTACATAAATTATCTACAAATGAATCTTAAAACAGAAAATAAAAAATAACGAGAGAATAAAACATAAAACAAATATACACAGAGATTTTCCCTTGGATCCCAAATCTGTACTACCAGCTTTATTTTTCAGTATATTCCATTTAGTGTTACAACACATATATATACATGTCGAAGCATTCATAAACCCTAATCCATTAACCCTTGATTAGAACATAACTGTAGTTCCCTTGAACGGATCTACAAAATACCAGGGACCGAATACCATCGTGCCCCAAAACCATGTTCAAACCCATGGAAAAAACCATGGGCGGGTTTTCCCACCGAAAATTAGGGTCCAAAAATATTTTCCCGAGGGGATTCCCTAGACACCAAATAGGGGGGGGCTGCCGCCCCTCTGTAACCCCCTTGCTGCACCTGATGTAATGTATAGCGAGGGCTTTCACCCCCCTATGACCCCCCCCCCTCGCATGTGTGACTAATCGTGGAAAGAATATAACGCATACCCAACAATCCAAATGTTTCTCGCCTATGCATGTTCAAGAAAAATCAAAGTCTACCAAATTGATGTTAAGTCAACATTTCTGAATGGAAAATTACAAGAATACGTTTACCTCAAACAACTTGAAGGTTTTCTACTATCAGAAAAAGAAGACTATGTTTGCATGTTAAAGAAGGCTCTATATGGTCTCAAGCAGGCTCCTAGAGCATGGTATGCTCACCTTGATGGATATCTATGTCAACAAGGATTCAAGAAAGGTATTGCTGATAGAAATATTTATTTAAAAATAGACAAATATAATTTAACAACTGTTGAGGTATATGTGGATGATGTAATATTTGGTAGCAATGATGATCGACTAAGTAAGAAATTTTCTACAAAGATGAAAATTATGTTCGAGATGTCTTTACTTGGTGAGTTGACATACTTCTTAGGGCTTTAAATATCTCAGTAAGAGAAAGGAATATTTATATGTCAAGCCAAGTACATTAAGTAAATGCTCAAGAAATTCAAAATGGAAGATTACAAACCCATCCTTACTCTGATGGTAATAGGTTGCAAATTGAGCATAGACGAATCATCTAAGGATGTGGATCAGAGGTTGTACATATCTACGATTAGTATTTTTTGTATATGTAACAACCTCCCGGCCAGATGTTATGCAAGCAGTTGGACAAGTAGCAAAATTCCAAGCAGCACCAAAAGAATCATATATTATTGCTATCAAAAGAATTCTTCGATATCTAAAGGGAACAACAAAATATGGCTTGTGGTATCCCAAGGGTAACAATATCATTATTCAAGCCTTTATAGATGCAGATTGGGCTGGAAGCGTTAATGATCGTAAGAGTACGACTGAAGCAACATTATATCTAGGTGGTTGTATCATATCATGGTTGAGCAAAAAGAAAACCTATATTTCGTTATCTACAGTGGAAGCATAATAAATTGTAGCGAAATATTGTTTTACTCAAGTCCTTTGGATGAAACAAAATTTTCAATATATTCAAGTACAATTCAACGAGCATATTCCCATCTTCTATGATAATACCAGTGCCATCAACATCTCCAAGAATCCCATCATGCATTAAAAAATAAAACACATTCCGATCAAATATCATTTTTTTAGAGAAGAAGTCGCTGAAAATAATATCAAACTTGAATATGTTGGTACAATAGAACAAATTGCTGATATCTTCACTAAATATTTACCTCGTGAAGCATTTGAATATCTTTTCCAGAATCTTGGGATTCTCCCAAGTTCTCATTAGATTTTCCTTATTCAGAAAATAAAGGGGGAGTGGAAGTGTATACAGGTCCGAAGGTTGGTTGTGTGTCAGGGGGAGTTACCCTTTTCCATTGATGTCAAAGGGGGAGAGAATTTTGTAGGAAGAGGTGTCATGATCACAAGGGGAGTACTTGTGTTTCCACCAATGCCAAAGGGGGAGATTGTTGATTAGTGGTTGTCATTGATGTCAACCCAAGCAGAGCCAAGGGCTACCCCGATCTTGAATGGGAATTTTTACCTACAAAATTACTATATTCCAAGTCAATGATATTCTTGATGGTTTCTACTTGTCGATATGTTTCCGTTGATATATGGCATGCCATATAATTCTTCGCAGTTTGAGAGATATTCATGTTTGAAGTTAGTAACCATAGTTAGTGGGCTAAAACCCCATGGGGTTGTGGCATGACACTAATTATTTGTTGTGGTCATTGAATAGTAAATAATTAATAATTTTAAATCTCCTAAAATCCCTCCCACATTCAATTGTTGAAGACCCTCTCAACCTAAGCATTAATATAAATTGTGATCCTCATATCCTCCTCATGTAGGGATTTCGCTACTTGAAACAGGTCATCGTGGAATTTTTGCTATAAATTTGTTTCTACAAAGGTTCAGAAGATGAAATTTTTATGAGGAGAAGCATAAATCCTGAGGAATATCTTGTAAAAATTTTAGATCATGGTGCACAATAGTTCCAGAGATATGATATGTGGAAGTTAGGGTTTTTGCAGGCTCTTGAACTTCATCTCAAAGAGGTGACCTTGGGAAAATCGTCATAAATATTTCTCTCAGTATCAGATTGGAATTCTATAAAATGTGGTAGATAGTGCATGAATTTTAGTTTTCTGTATATCAATTTCATAGTTGAATGAGGAAACAATGACACGTGGCACACCATACAAGTTTGTTCTACTGAACTAGTCCATAATTAGGAAATTGTGAGATATTGGGCATAACTTCGTCTTGAAGAATCCAAATTGGATCAGACCTATGACATTGGAAAGAATACTTGGAGGAATAATAAAGGGAAAAAAAATCACATATTGGGGATATGAAATAGCAGAGATACACCAGATTCAATATCGATCTTCTAGAAGGCAAGAAAAAGCTAGATCATGTGCTGTCAAGGGCTGCAAAGGACCAAAATTTCTAGGGCAGCAAAGAAAAGAAAGGTGCAACAGAGGTAAGCTCCAGGTAAGTATATTTTGTATATGAATGTTCATCTCTTAATTTCATTAGGTTCTTTGTATTCTAATTTGTTCTTTTTGTTTAACACTGACATATGCTCTGCAGGATGAGATAAGTTTTGCTATTATCATGTCATGGGTATTCCCTTGAAGAATTTTTGCAGGTATTATACATCCATAAAGATAAGACTCAATGCATGATCTAATGTTCTGAAGAGTGAGAAAGGGTAGCATGACAAGAGCAGCAATCAAGGTGTAAAGCAGCAACAAGAAGTTCACCACATGAAGTCTTCACGTGGGAAGCACTGCATGAAATCATTGTAAAGGTATCACTGTAATGAGTCATTGTAAAAGCATCATTGTAAAATTTATACAAGTGTCTATCTGCCAAGAATTGAAGAGGCAGTGTTGGTAGGTCTAGGATCATCATTAGTTAGTTGTGTCATAGTTGGGGTTATGGTCTAGTATGTCTTCTTCTTCTACAT
The DNA here is from genome assembly GCA_034641835.2 of Pinus albicaulis. Lineage (NCBI taxonomy): Eukaryota > Viridiplantae > Streptophyta > Pinopsida > Pinales > Pinaceae > Pinus > Pinus albicaulis. Next base: position 404,637,189 of record CM076578.1, on the reverse strand, counting down.
CATTCTATATCATTGTAAAGTGGACCATTTTCCCTGGTATGAGAGTCCATTATTATTTTATTCTTCTATAGGGTGGTAGGGTGGTGCTAGGCTGGTGCATGAAGTAACCAAGAGGTTCAAGCCTGTGAAAACTTCAGGGTGGTAGGGTGGTGCTAGGGTGAGTTGTATCTCATTGGGTTTTGGGGCATCCGTTCAGTTGACTACTGAAGAATCTTGGGTGTTGGAGCGTCCATCCAGTGGGAGATGGATAAGAATGATTTTCTAGATTCTAGGAAGTTGGAGCTTTCTTTTCAATTGGAGTTGAATATTAAAGAATTATTAGAAAATAATCCAGGTGGTTTTTGTCCTGGAAGGGGTTTCCACCTTAAAAACTATGTGCATTTGTGTTCCTTTTGTTTACTGCTATCATTGTACAAACACTGATAATAATTTAAGATTAAATAATGCTCTAAAATATTAATAATAATACTAATTGAAAGAAATACTAATTCAACCCCCCCCCCCCCCCCTCGCTCAATATTTCCAACAATTCTTATGCCATTGTAGCTAGTTTGATTTATGCATTTTTAGCTAGTTTGCTTATATTTCAATTCACTATTTTTAGTTTTCTTCCATTTGTCTTTGTTGTAGATTAAGCTTGCTTATATGTCAGTAGAATAGTTTCTAAACTCAGAAATTTGTGTGTTAAGCCTCCCTCTCTCATCTCTTTCATTGGAGCATCAGGAGGGTAGACCTTCTCCACAGGCCAAATTTTCTTTTTGGTTTATGATTTCTTGGAAAGAGTAGTTAGGCTGTTGTAGTGTCATGAACATGTTTAAAATTCTAAGTTAGATTTCTATTTGTAGGATAAAGTACGTTTGCTTTCCAAATTAAAATCATCTTTTCCATTTATTTATCATGAATTTGTCAATATTTGTTGCATGAATAGGTAGTTTTCTTGTAGGCTCAAGTAGCACAACAAAGGAGGACTTCACCAACACCCTCAGCTTCATTTCTCACCCTTCATCAACCTTATTTTCATCAAATCGCCATAAGCTCTATTTTCATATTTTCACCTTCACCATGAGAAAACCCTAGAGGTACAAGATGGGATTCTCAAGAGGTTATGATCTTAGCCAATGGGTTGGAAACCCTCCGCCCATCCAAACACACCTTCACTCAACCTTCCCTATGCTTTTCTCCACCATTTTTGGTTTCAGATTTCCCTCAGACTATTTCCTATAGCAATTCAGAACTTTCATGTAGCAGTACAAGAAACCTATAGTAGCACTTGCAGCAGCACCATTGGGCCCCTCCTTAAGCCCAGAAACCACCATCCACCTCATCCAAACCTGCCAAAACCACCTAGACACCTTCAACCTTGCACCCATGAGTTTAAGCCTTTCCTAATCCACCTTAGCGCTTTCTCCTCGTAGATGAAAAACAATGCATTTACAAGCCTAGTTAGGTCATGAGTTGATGCATGAGTAAAACCATGATAGTTAAAGCATGAAGTAGATAGAGTGTGTTTATCCATTTGGCCCAACAATGTGTGACTAGGTTAGTCTTCTTTATTCAATTTCAACTAATAAATTTACTTCATGAAAGATGCCTAGTTTTGTAATATTCCCAATTAGCCACTGCTAGTTGGAATATTATAATTGCTCCATTTTTGCAGTAGAAGAGTAGAAAGACAATAAAACAAATCCCAGTGCGAAAAGGGATTAGGTTAGGAGGGAAAATAAAGCCAATTTGGTGTGAAAGAGGGAAAATGCAGGTGAAATAGATCCAGTTGACCATGTCAACAACACTGCTACAAGAGGGAAACCAACAAGGACAGTGCAGTTTTGAAAGGGGAATATTTTCTAGGAAGTCACCTCTTAAATGAGTGGGGTTCAGGGTGAGGAGGCTCACCAAGGATAAGAAGGAAGAGATAGCAGCAAGGAAGGCATTGAGTATTCATCTATGTTTGGTCTTCTTGACTATTGACAAGCTTTAGCTGTAGTTACAACACTGTTTAGTGCAAAGGTTTCTCATGTGGGAATTCCACCTTCACCTTTGGTTCAGCTTGTTTAAGAGATCAAAAGGGAAGGTACTGAGCTCATTTTCCATCATCTAACTTGAGGTTACCCAACCATCCGCACCTATAGTGCAATCACTTCCAGTAACTGCATCTTTTCTGCAGTTGCAGCAGTAGCAGGGGTAAACCCCTTGATTTTGTGCTTGTATTCAAGGAGGAGGTGCCTATTTCCATCCAGGAAGTCTATTGAGAAGGGCCTTTGGCCATTTTCTGTATTGTGCATATATTTTATATAATATTCAGTCTTATGTAATACAGAGTTGCAGTGGACTGTGTTATTTTCTGCGGTACTGCATTTTTTATTGATATTTTTCCGGAAACCCCTGCTGGGGTGTTCAAATGTCCATGTAAAGGAGGTCAAACCTCCCATTTCTGATTCTATGATTAATGAAAGCTATAGATCTATATTGTAACATATTTTTCTATAGAAACCCTAATGAAAATCACACTGTTGCAGTCTTTATAAATTCTATTGTGTGAAGTCATGGGATTGGCATGCTTGAGCTGGGGAGATCTGTTTAGCGTAGCTAGAATGGTTTATTTCTGATGCCATTTCATATCTAAGATAAATACAACATATATAAGAGGATACAAGCCATTTTTTTCATTTCTGTTGCATGGTTTTCCTTATACAGTGTCCTCATTAAACATATTGCAGAAATTTCTGAAAAGGAATATTACAATGGTATTGGAGCTCTGCTCTTGGCTCAGCTTGTGGGGATAATCTATATTCAGCACGGAGGAGGAAGATATTTTGAATCTCCTACTTTAGACCCTACAAAAAATTTCAAGGGACCTCAAGGAGATGAGGCATGAAGGGGATTCTATAAGGTTTTTCCATGAGGCAAGCGCCAACACTTTAAATGGCATGGAGCATTCAGCTACACCACTATGCTCTACCATGCCTTCATTTCTATATAGAGGAGATAAGGAGGGAACCATGGGAGAGTATTTTGAGGAATATGAACCCCAATCTCAAAGGTTCAAAGAGCACTTGAACTTCCAGAAGTTTTGTTGGATCAAGGATGGAAGGAGGGTTAATCCTCATCAAAAGGAGGAGAACATGATGCAGGGATCAGCCCTACAACACAGTATGGTAAGGTTCTTCTTGCCCACATTTGATGGAACACCTAAGTGTACAACCAAGGCTTGGGTGGATAAGTTGGACACATACTTCTAGCTCAACAAGGTTTCTGAAATAGAAGCCATCAAGATAGCTGCATTGCACCTAGAAGGGGAAGCTCAGGAATGGTGGTTTCATGGAATGACCACACTTGGGCATCATCACATCACTTCATACTCAGTTTTCACCAAGAGGCTAGTGGAGAGATTTGATCCAAGAGATCCGAAAGCCCATTTTGTCAAATTAACCAAGCTCAAACAGGAGGGAGATCTTGAGGATTATATTGCTGAATATTTGTAGCTTTCAGTGATGGTATCCAACCTCACTATGAGCAAGAAGGTATGGATGTTATTAATCATGGGGTGGCTGAAGCATTGCATGGGTTGGTCAAATCCACTAAACCAATCACACTCCCTGAAGCTATGGAGAAAGCTAGAGACTTAAAACACATCTTTCTCAGGGCAAGAACATTATTGCAGCAGGAGACCTACTCAGGACCAAGGAAGACAATCCTTGTTCATGATTTGGAGGGAGAATGTGTTGCAGGAGGGACACATTATGTCAAGAACTTCTCCAAGAAGGAGGCCAACATTGTACCATCCATAGAAGACTTTGCTCCAAGAGGGGGAGCTATTGCAACGTTAAGAGGGGTCCCAAAATATCTGACTTTGAGGGTAAGAGGTACTATTATGGGGCAAAGAGTATCTGTGTTGATAGATAGTTGGGCCACTCATAATTTTATCGATGCACAACTGGTACAAAGGAGAGGGATCCACATGGAGGAGTTTGAGGGATTCTCAGCTTTGGTCCCAGGAGCTATGACCCTGTAGTGTGCCAAGTATGTTACGGCACTAACCATTACCATGGGGACCTACACCTTGACAGACCACTTCTTTGTGGTAGATATTCCAGACACCAATGTCATATTTGGAGTCCAGTGGTTGATCAATTTTGGGAGAGTTACCACTAATTGGAGAAATTTGGAGATGGAATGGACAAAAGGGAAGAATGGTCAGTATCAAAAGTTCAAGCGTATAAACATATACCCCCCTCAGGTTGTTTCAGCACACAAGATAGAGGCAGATCTATGCAGAGGGGATGTTGAATGGGAAGTGGAGCTGCATATATCGGAAGTAAGGGGAAAGGATTCACCAATGCATCCAGATATTCAGTCTCTTTTGGATCGGTATTCTACAGTATTTGGAGATATCCCACCAGGGAGATCTCCTGACCGAGGGTTTGAACACACTATTGAGTTGGAACAAGGGATCCAAGAAGTAATCACCGCTCCTTATAGGCACCCCAAGGCTTATAGGGATGAGATTGAGAGGTCCATCCAAGAGCTACTAGCTCCAAGACACATCCAGCCTAGTACTAGTCCTTTTGCTTCTTCAGTGGTCTTGGTAAAGAAGAAGGATGGCACATTAAGGATGTGCATTGATTATAGAGCCTTGAACAAGAAGACCATGAAGAACATGTACCCTATACCCAGGATTGATGAACTCATGGATGAGTTGAGGGGTTCTAAATACTTATCCAAAATTGATTTGAGATTTGGGTATCATCAAATCAAGGTGAGGGAGCAAGATATCCCCAAGATGACGTTAAGATGTCACTATGGGCATTTTAAGTTTCTGGTGATGCCCTTTGGATTGACCAATGCCCCAAAAACTTTCCAAATTTACATGAACCACATCTTCCGTGGTCATTTGAGAAAGTTTGTATTGGTCTTCTTTGATGATATTCTTATCTACAGCCACACTTGGGAGGAGCACTTGCAACATATTGAGATAGTTTTACATATCCTCAAGGAGCAACAATTCTATGCCAAGCTCTCCAAATGTGAATTTGGCCTCACGGAGATGTTTTATTTAGGGCACATCATAGGAGTGGATGGAGTGAGGGTACATGAGGAAAAGATCCAGGCTATTAGAGATTGGCCTGAGCCCAGGAATGTCACCGAACTCAGGGGGTTTGTGGGCATATGCACTTATTACCAGAAGTTTGTGAAAGGGTTTTCATAGCTAGTAGCACCACTCACAGACTTGAAAAAGAAGGAAGCTTTCCATTGGACACCTACATCGCAGAGGGATTTTGATAAGTTCAAAGAGGTAATGAGTAGTTGTCGTGTTTTGGTTTTTCCTGATTTTTCTCAACCTTTTGTTCTAGAATCTGATGCATCAGGTGAAGGGATTGGAGTAGTCTTGAAGCAAGGTGGGCATCCTATAGCCTTTAAGAGCAGGAAGATGCTCCCTCATGAGAGGTTATACCCCATATATGATAAAGTGATGTTGGCTATCATGCATGCATTAGCCAAATTCCAACAATACTTGGTGGGGAATAAGTTCAAAGTGAAGACTGACCATAATAGTCTTAGATTCTTCCTTGAACAGAAACAACTCCAAGAGAGACAACAGAAGTGGGTGAGTAAAATCCAAGCATATGATTTTGACATAGAGTATGTCAAGGGGAAGAAAAATATAGTAGCTGATGCTCTATCCATGAGGCCTACAACGCTGTCTTTGAGGGGCATGGACATAGATTGGAAGGCTCAAATTTTGGTATTTATACTTTTAGTACTTGGGATTTATAAGAGTTTTGGGCAATGAGTTCAGTAAGAGGCATGGTGATCTTGATCTTGGCGATTTCGCCTTCAAAGCTGAAAGGCAGCTGAAGTTTAGATATGCTTGTTTCAGTTTTTTCAGCCACGACCTTCTCTATGTTCTGAGTTTGTTGGCTTTGTTTCGGGATTTTGTTTGCCATAGTTGCTTCGGTAACTTTTGTGGAAGTGCTTGGAATAGCTGAGTTAGGACTAGTTTGGGAAACTTTAGCTTTGTTTTGGTCACTTTTCTCGACCTTGATTTTGTCACTGCTTACTGCTTTTTTGAGGATGGTATCAGGGGTTTTAGCAGTATCTGAGTTACCTTTCTTGGAATTATCTTGGTTTCTTTTGCTTCTAAGGTCATATTTCCTGTGAGCTTCTATTATGGCATTTTGAAAATCTATGGCAGGGTCATCGAGATCTTCATAGTTGGTCTCATTTTGATTAGGATTAAAGAACGCTTGTTCTTCTTCTGTGAGGTACACCTCACTCTCATTATCAGATCCTATGAGGTTTAAATGATGTTCATCAAGAGTTTCTATATCCCTGTCATCCTCTTCCACATAGTTTTCATTGAATGGTGGCCTAATTTGTTGGTCATTTTCCCTTGGTCTGTTTTGGGGTTGTTCCCTCCTAAAGTTTTGGTTTCGGTTTCTGTTTGGAGGGTTTGGCTGGTTGTCCCTAACAAGAGCCTTTTCATTTATCCTTTCCCACATTTTGGCCATGGTTTTGACTAAGTCATCTATTCTAGGATCTAGGGAAGGTGATGAAGTGGAGACCTCATCTTTATATGTGACCTTTCTTTCTGATCTAGTCCTAGCCCTTTTTTCTGCTAAGTTGGCATCTTCTTTTATTGCTATTTGTTGCATCTCCTCTAAGGTAGGGGGATCCTTGTCTCTCAGATGATATGTCATGTCCGGATCGAAACCCTCGGGGAATTTTTCCAAAGCTAAACCAAGTGGTGGTTTGAAATGAGGTGGGAGGGAGTTATATACACTATTGAATCTAGTGCAGTAAGCCTGGACACTTTCCCCATTTTCCCGTTTTAGGTTGTTATATTCTGACAGGATTTGAATGGGGTTTCTTCGGATTTCCCACCTATTTCTGAAGACTTGATGTAGTTCTGGGATATTGTGGATGTTGTTTGGAGTTAAGCTTTTGAACCATGTTTTGGGTTCACCACCAAGACTTTGGGCGAATATTCTCATTCTGACGGTCTCGTCTTGTACCTCCAAGTATTCATAAGCATCAGTCATCCTACTTATATGTTGTTGAGGTGTGGTGGTGTCTTCTCCGGTAAAGTGTGGGATTTTGTCTTGATATTTATTTGGGAGAGGAGCCAAGGGCGGTGGCAACACCAAAGGTGCATACCAGGCTGCCATGATGGGAGCTAATGGATGATGTACAAGATGAGGACTAGTGGGATGAGATGAGGTGGTTTGAATAGGTGTGGCGGATGAACTTGGACTGGTGATCTGGTGTTGGGAAGATCTGGGATGGTGGGAGCCAAAGTAATGAAGAAGCTGAAAATCGGGAGGGGTGGAAGGTGAGGCTTCTCTACTATGGCTGTGTGATTGGTCTAGGGTTTCAAGATCGTCAAAGTTTATCTTACTATATGATTTTCTTCTGAGAAGAGTTTTTGATGACTCGAATTCAAAAGGTGAATCTGGTAGGATAGTGATATGTTTAGGTACTGATCTTGTTTTACGGATGGATCTACCAGTAGCTAGATGGTCAGTTTCGGAAGCTTGCCACAGAATCTTCTCTGGGTCATCTACTATGATAGGGGGGTTTGGGTCTGGATGGGATCTGGTGTTGATTCTTCGTGAAGCCAAATTTTGGATCTAGAGTTTAGAGAGAATGGTATTGGTGAATGTTCTGGATGAGTGGTCTCTCTAAAGTTCTACTAAGGTGAAGGATGGTCAAAATAAAAGGGATGAAATAGTGGAGTCGCCATGTGGAACTGGGCTTTTTTTGTGAAGATATCTATGGTCCACCACCGGTAACTAATCTGGAATTTTTTTTTAGATTTTCTAAATTTATGTGCAGCCGATGGTCTGTTAAAGTATCCTAGACTTGTTTCAACACTTTGCTAGGGTGATGAGAACAAAAAGAGTTTACTCTAAATGGGTCTATGGGCTGCTTGCTTGTTTAAGTATCTAAAGGACCAAAGAGTCTATAAGAGTTTGCTAGACTATCATGTACTCAGTGTCCCACCATCTCCCGCTATGTTAGTGAGTGATGGGATAGGTCTATCGGATAGTAACCTAAAGTTCGGTAAAATAGTAAGGCCTACTAGAGGTTAGTGGAGTTTCCAGGTGGAAATTGGTTGCTTTCGAGATATGTGTGTATGGTCCACCACCAATATTGACAAAAACCAATCTAAGGGAGTTTTTGGGGTTTTTCTAGGTTTTATGTGCAGCCTAGGATGTAAAAGTGTTATAAACCTGATTCATCACTTTGCTAAGATGGTGAAGCAGAGAGTTTACACTAAATGATTCTAAAGGCTGATGGTTTAAGTTAAAAGTTGAAGGACTAAGGAGCCTATAAAAGTTTGCTAGACTGTCATGTACTCAATAAGTCCCACCGTGATCGCCATTATGTTAGTGAGCGGTGGGATAAGTCAATCAAACAGTATTCTTAAAAATAAGGGACTTCTAGAGTTCTAAGGTGTCCTTAGATTGTCACTAACTCAAAGTCCCACTGTGATCGCCATTATGTTAGGTTCCCGTGATTTGGCTGATTGGCAAGCCAAATGACAATGTAACATCAAACCAAGCTTTGGAGCCCGAGGACCTAGCCTTCCTGGACTTAGAGAGGGCTCTCTCTATATGTGTAAAGGATATCTATGTGTTTGCTTATGGTATTCTGATATTAGGCTAGTTATGAAGTAAGTTTTTGATTTTTGGTTTTTTAAGTTGTGAGGGATGAAACTGATCAAAGATATAAAAATAGATAACAAGATGTAGATTAACTGGGCTATGGGGTCAAAAGGTCAAGAAAGCTATAAGATGACGATACGAGGCTGTTGAAGGGCCGATTTGATTTCAAGGTAGAAAGGATCTTTGGGCAAAATGGAGTAAATGGACATCAAGTTTGTGAAAAACGAAGAGTTTCAAGCATCATTGGTTTAATAGATAACATAAACATGGTAAAGAAAACCCTTAATCATGCAACATGTAACTATAAACTAATCAACACATCGAAACAAACATTCCAGCCATGCATAGAAGTATAAGACCCTCTAACTTTTGGAAATGGCTATCAGACTTTGGGGAAAACACATAAGATGGACTAACAACTCAAAATACTATGCCGGAATGCCTAAACACAGTCTTTAAGTTATTGGGCACTTTGACAAACAAGCTTTCATAGTTTTTAGGCAAAGGGCTAGATCGGGACTAGGCCTCCTTGGTTCAAACAAAATGATAATCTTAATCAGTCAAAGAGATAGTTTCATGGCTAGAACTATGGACAGTCATAGGTAAGCAGGGCACCCCATTCATCCTACTCAATATGCATAGAACTATTAATGAAACTAGCAACAATATCCTTAAGTTACTAAAGAGAAGTTAAGAATTATTTAGTGCAACTAAGGAAGAAGAAAACATAAAAGCTATGAAGATTCAGGAAATTTGAGGTGCCTCCATGGGCATATCTCAAATTTATTCTCCACAGATCTATAGCAAGCAAGAAACATGTATCATGAATGAAAACTAGAAGACAACAACAAAGCAAGAAACACTATACCATTCTACCATGTCATGGAATCCATCAACAATCCTTCATCATCCATCCAAGAACATTCAAGAGGAAATCCAAAAGCATAGCACAAGTATTTTCTCCAAAGCTCATATGACCAATATACTGCTTCTCTTCTCAAATTCAGCCTTGTTTACAATGAGAGCCTTGTGGAATAAATAGGCCCAAGTGAAGAAAACCTCATGGTTCAACTTCCATCCTCATTGGCCTAATCAAAATATCTAAACTTGTCCTTGAGGCTTTGCAAAGCCCAAGGCACAAAAATATCTCATAAAATATCCAAAAATTGCTAAAAAAGGGAATTTAATTGACTTTGGATCATTTTCCAAGTGTAAAAATAGCTAAACGCACATTTGGGAAAAGCAGATTTTTGAGGTTCAAAAATTACAAAAATACTTCAAATTTATATCAGAAAAAGGTCCCCTGACTTGCCTGAAACATTTGGCAGCCTTCCTGATGTTGAAACGAAGCTCATGATAGCTCGTTGGGGAGCTCTGATTGTCTACATTCCGGCGCAACTAAAATCACCTCAATCTGATGCCTGGAAGTCCTCCAAATCTGTACCTATGTGTAAAAAGTCAGAAAATTGCAGACTGCTGATATGCCGGGCAGAATGTGCAAAAAGTGAGCATTTTTCGCCGTTTTGAGGGGGCGAATGATCTCCAAATGCTCTGAAAATCGCTGAGGACATGATCATGAAATTATGGCATCAAATGGTATCATCCTCCTCCCTTGACAAATCCTCAAAATGAAATGGAGAATTTATGAGTTTTTGACCAAAAACTCAAAAAATGCCAAAAAACAAACAGTTGTCAAAATGGGCCCAAAATTGGTGCGCATGACCCTCAAGGGTTCCTAGCAACATGCTCTGAAGCTGAGGCCAAAATGTCAAGTGATGATATTCCTTTCTCCTCTTTCCGTGCCGGGCTCTTCCCCTTTGCTTCCTTCAATTTCTCTTGGGTGGCCTTTAGCTTGCGCCGGGAAAACTGATTCAACTTTTGAAAGTGATGTGTCCTCTTCCTTTGCAGCTCCAGATCTCTGTTTTCTCTTTCAAGTTTCATCTCCAAGTGTTTATTGGCTCTTTCTAGCCATGCCTCCTTGTTTTCTTCAATTTCTTGCTCAAGTAGGGCAGTGAGGGGAAAGGCTTGGAGATGGGCCTGTTATTCTTCCCTTTGCTTTTCCAGGGCTCTTTTAAGCCCTATGGTTCTAGGCCTCTTCTGCCTAGGCTGGTCTCCCTCTTCTTCCTCATCAAACTCACCGATGAGCTCCTCTATCCTCATTTATGCCTTAGCTACTTCATTCTTGTACTTGATTTCCCGTGCTTCATGAACAGCTAAATGGACATTCATTTGTTTATTTTGGGTCTCCAAGAAATATTTGAAGTTCCTTGCCCATTGAAGATCATTCTCCAATGCCTCAATTTGTCCCCCTCTATGTATTAGGAGGTTTTCAAGAATGCGGGCCTCATTATCGCTGTCATCACTTTGGATTGGAATGACAGCCATTGTATCTCCATGTTTTTTACTTTATCCAACCTTGCTTTTCCCTTTGAAGGCCAATCTTGCACTTTTCCTCCTTGGCATGCTAGTGAGGGACCTCCTTGGTGATTTTCTCTTGCTAGGGACAACTCTTGTCACTTTTGGAGTGGCAGCCTTAGGCCCTTTCTCCCTTGCTGTCTCGGGCTTTGATCTTTTGGGAGGAGGAGACACAACTGCTTTACCCTTGACATCTTCTTGAAGCTGCTGCTCTCCTTGAGGCTGCTGTGTGTCTTCTTCTTGCTGTTCAATTTGCTACCTCTGTTCGCCAACATCAATTTGTTGTTCTATTTCAATGCCTTGTTCAATTTGTGTTTCAACCTGCTGCCCTTTTTCACCAAAATCAAGCTGCCGCTGTGCTTGGATTTCCTGTTCATTTTGTGGCTCAAGTTGTTGCTCAACTTCCCGCCAAAGCTGCTGTTCTTGTCCTTCCATATCAAGCTGCTGCTCTTCCTCTTGTACTTGCTGTTCATCATCTTCTGTTCGCTGCTGACCTTCACCACTGTCCTGCTGCTGTTCCTCATCTTTTGTTTGCTGCTCTTCATCCCTTTCCTCTTGCTCATGACCTTTCTCTTCTTGCTGTCTACTTCCCTCTCCTTCTTCCTGCTATCCTGATTGTTCTGTAGGAAACTTGAGCCTTTTAGGAGTAGGTCTGCTCGAAAAAGGTACAGGGCGATGAACAGGCTGGGTGGGAGATATATGGACAGGAGGAACAGTAGAGAAAACTGGGTGGCTGATAAAAACATCCCATGGAACTTCTTTTTTCTCTAGCTGGTGTAGGATAATAATTTTGATCAGAGAATGATGGAAAAGGGAAGGTATTTGCAGAGGTGGGGCCTTCTTATAGACTGTGGATACCATCTTCTCGATGCTCTTGTATAAAAAGTAAGGGAGATTTAGCTGCCTGGTTCTAGTGAAATGCATCAATAGTCGGACATGGTAGGCATAAACTCGAGCAAACCTCCCTTCACAAGTAAAATACTTCATTATGACTTTCATTAGAGGAGCATAGCTGTCAAGAAGATAGGAAAAAGGAAAAATAGCAGTGCAAGTATCTCTATGCTCAGGCTTGATGATAGGTTTGTAATCTTCTAAGTTAAGATGGGTCTGTTTGAACCATTTCTCGCCATGATATGGAATCTTGGTGGCTTTGGACACTGATCTTGGAGAAAAATTGAAATCAAGGTCCCCTACCTGGAAATGCTTGTTCTGGAACCTCAGGGCGCATAGGTGTGTTAATGGCGAAAAACTTTTGACCTCCTGTATCTTCTCGCAGAAGTCTAGACAACCTACTTCATGGAAGTTGAAAAGGATGGATGGATGAGCATTAACCTCCTCTGTAGAGATTGGCTCATATCTTTTGTGCGAACCACTTCTGCTGTCTTGTCTTGGAGGCATTTTGACCTAAATGTGCTTTTGAAGAAACAAACTGCCTCACTGTCTATAAACTGCCTTCTTGGAGCCAAACTATGTCAATTCACTGTTTTGATAGTGAACAATGTCTTTAGATGACTGCACACAGTTCTCTCACAATATAAAGAACCCCTGCTCCTTCAAAGAGTGGCCTTTCCACCTTTAAAGTATTTCAGCCAACAGACTTTTCAATAAGATACCATACAGTGAAAAGGAGACAAACTGTTAGGTGAATTTTTTATGTAAAGTGTCAAGAAATCACCTTGTTCTTGTGAGGTTTGGAGGTCAACAACACATTTTTATCTTTGTCCAAAGGTATACTTTCCAATCATTACAAACCTGCCCTTCCTAGTGTGCCAATCACTCAACAAACTTGTGTCTTATGCAATCAACCCTCAGTGTAATCAGACAGTCAATGTCACAGTCCTGGAACAAAGGTAACAGAGTTTAAAATGCTCCAAAAAGTTCAACAAAGCCTACAAGAGTCTTCTATTTTCAAAATAATCAAGGCCCCTTATCAATGTAACACCTTTGTTTTTATAGAAAAAATTCCTTTGCTCTATATGAACATCCACTTATCAAATAAGCTTGAAGAACAAAGACAGTCAAGTGGAATACTCAGTGAAAAACTGTCCCTTTTGTGGTTTAATAGGGTTAACTTTTCCCTTTGATGCCTTGAAGATAAAACACCCTTGTTCTTTGATATATAAAGGTGAAAACACACTGCTCTTAGTTCAAAACATCCCTTTTTCTTGAAGGCACCTTCATTAGTATGCCCACCACTCAAGCACAACTTCAACCAATGGATATTTTCACAGCAAAAACCAGTTTACAGATGTGGTGATGTAGCAAGTTAAATGAGGACAAGACCTCCCTTGATTTTGACCTTAACCCTGATATGCAGCTCCACAAAATATATGATGATATATAAACTAAGTCAAACTCAACAATTCTGCTCTAACTCTTTCATTCTTTGCACTTATTTGAACCATATACCCTAAGTCAAAGTCATCATTTATGAGAGAGGTTAACAGGGCTTGTTTTGTTTCTATGATGTGGTAGAAGAGGTCTGTAGCTTTCAATTACAACTGCTCTAAAAAACAAACCCGACTTTATTTGAACACTGCCCTCTTCAACAAACACTGTTTCTTTACCTCCCACTGTTCATCATGCTAGTTTGATGGGAAAAACATCTAACTGTTTTCTTTTGTCACGGAGGTTTGACTGTTTGGAGAGCTATTTTATGAATATGCTCACTGCTGGTGAATTCGGGCTTTTCCAAACTTAGTTTTTAAATCAAAGCAACTTATCCCCTTTCATTACTATAGCTTAACACATCTTGTTTTCAACCAAGCTTTTCTGCTCCAATCATTATCTAGAAACTGTGAATTTGGAAGGAGAGCAAGCTAAATACCTTAAAAATCAAGATGCCAATCATTTCTTGTGAGTTAGAAGTGTTTGAAGGCGGTTGGAGGTATAAACAAGTGCGCGGCACTTTGTAGAGGAAGAGCGCCGCGCCAATAGCCAACCGGGCGGCCTGTCGGGTCGTGGTCGGGCGCCGTGTATAGGCACGTCGCGCACACGTACAGGTGCATCGCGCGACTGTTATCGGCCGGTGCAAAATTGCTTCTGAGCGCATCGCGTAGACTTACAGGCACGTCGCGCAGTTCCGACTATTGGAAAAAAAACTTCAAATCGCTCAAAAACTTATGTGTTTGATCTTTGATGGCAGCAAGGGGCTTTGCTCGATACTCTTGTTCGGAGTTTTCAAAAATGAAGTTGGTCAATTCAATTTACCCTTTGATGTACTTATAACTTGGATTCCGAAGTACTGCAGGCATTGGAGATTTTTTATGTTTTTTAGACCGTGCTAACATGAATCAACCTCTTTATAAAAAGAAAATATAGCTGGAAAGGTCAACTCTCTGTTTCACTTATGCACATGGGTCTGAAGGGTGATTCTTGTCAGCTTTGTCTCTCTGGTGACCATTTAACACAGCAACTCCAATTTTGAATAATACCCTGATGACTCTCAAACCATCCTTTGGCACTTTTTTTTTAACACTGTTGATGGCATTTGTTATGTAACCTCACTTTAAATCTGTCAAGAAAATACTGAAGACTGCTTTGCTATTTGAAAGGGTAGGGTTTGTATTTTCAACTTTCTTTGACAGTTTCTTTCTCCAATTGCTTCTTCAAACTCTTTCCCACTGTAGGTGCCCAAATTTGCTGCACTTGTTTGGATTTGGCCATGGCACTTTGATTAAAAAGGGCGCCCTTTTTCAATACACTCCTCTGCTCAAAACATATTATATAATATCTCTGTCCATTGAATAATGAAAAACCCATTTTTGCCTTGAACTTTCTAAAACACTGACAGTCCATCAAAACACCTCCTTTGCCTATGATGAACAATAGTTCCAATGGTGATGTCTCTTGGTAATAAAAACTCAAATTGTCTTTGCCAGCTGATTTTCTTTTCATTCTTATCAAAGTTTTCGAAACTCAGATCATAACTTGTGGATAAAGATGTCCTTTGAAACTTTGACTGTTTCTTACTTAGAGGAGGAAATATCTCTTTTTGGAGCAGTGGCATTTAGATTTTGCCTTTGATGATTTCCAAAACCTGAAACACTGTGCCAAAGCTCTTTTTGTACTTGATGAGCTTGTGTACCTGTTTGCAAGAGACAAACTAGATCAAATAAAATTTTTCTCTGGGTATTATGCTATAATCTTGTCTGCAATGTAAATCTAATTAGGTGACAGGTGTTGCTTGACTGTAGATGCAACTGTTAGGTGTCTTTGAGTTTTCTTCTTTATGTTCATCCAGAAACCATGGATTGTACTTTCACATTTCAACAGGAACAAAAGAACACACGGGGGTCTTTTCACTGAAGTATTTTCCTGTTTAAGACTGATTGAAGCTATGCATCTTTACACCCTTGCAGAGATGTTTTTTATGATAGCTTTGATTAAGGAGTCCTTCTTTTGATGAGCCCTGATGATGACTGATACCTCAAGTGATTCTCTTTACAAAACCACACACTATGTCTTCTCTTGTCTTGCACATTTCAGATCTTAGTCCTGTTATGATCATTACTCACACTCAGAAAACTAGAGTCACTGTTTAACTGTTTAGTAAAAAGCAAGCCTGTGCTTTTGCAATCCTTAAAGTCAATATTGGATAGTGCCCTCTGCTTGTAGATGAAGGAGGCGCCTTAACCCTCTTCTTGTAGATGAAGGAGGTTCTTGGCCATGACAAATTACCAGTCTGTTTGACAGTGGTGTCTTTCCTTTACTGTTATTTCATGCTGAAAGGAAGCTGCAAGGTCTTGATGAGTAACTCTCTGTCTTGCAGATGTATCTCAGGCTCATGTTTACGTTGAGAAGCAGCTGTTCTTCTAAATGTAGATTCAAGAACCTTCTCCTAAGATAATGACATGTTTCCTGTCCTTGTAACATTCATAAAACACTGTAAAACACCTAATAATCAGCTTGAGACTGTGGTCTATGCAGTGCTGAGACTTAGGGGTGTGTAAGTGGCGTGACTTAGGGCTGTTATCAATTTCATTTGCAGGGTGGGAGGTCTGTCATGAATGGTCTGTATCAGATGGAGGTTTTTTGGCTTATTGATGTTTGCCAAAGGAAAATGCCTTAAAACGTGACTTCCTAACTTAGGGGAGGCTTTTGAAATAGACTTGGATTTGCCTTTTAGAGCTGATGGGCAGACCAGTAGGGTTGAAACTAGATAGGATAGTGATAATGAGTTTTAACTTTAACATGGGCGGACTGAAAAGTAGGGGGGCGAAAACAATTTTATGAGGGTTTTTCTAGATGATAGATTGACATATGGAATTCAGCTTCTAGAAAACTCAGCTATGGATATAGTCATCACTAACAAGTGAAAAATACTGATGACTAACAGTGGCTCCATTTGGGGAGGGCAGCTCCTTGTCAGGAGGTGTCCAGAATTCAGATTTTTTGGCTTATGAAGACCAGTGCCTTACCCATTGGCGCAAAAATTCACCCTTCTTTGATGTTATTTCTGAAAAGTGACAGCATGGTTAACATCAATGATACTTCTACCTACCCCACTATCTTTCCTAACATTTTTTATTCTCTTTGGCGCATTTGAACTAGCAGCCCTTTGACAATGTACATTTTTCCTTTTTGCAAAATGAACCTATCTATTTCTACTCTTATATTTGCCGGGAGTTCAGATTAAACTGATGAACTCCTTCATTACTCTACCTATGCTAGATCAACTGTCAAGATTAAGCAGTTTGACAGGATTTTGTTCTCTATTCTAAAACATGAAATTTAAAATGATCAAATCATGATTAGACAGTCTGATTTGTGATGCATTTGTGGCATAAAAGACAAGTTGCACGCAAATATTATTTTGCAAAAAAAGGGAAACTAGACAAGCGGGGCTAAGATGTACAATGTATTTTTCATCCCTTGCTTCTCTCTTTGGTTCTGCTTTAGGCATGTGGAACCAGAATCTCTCCCTAATATAAACTCTGTGATAAGTCAGTCTTACACAATTTTGACTATCTTTTGCACTCACTAACTTATCAGCAAATAAATTTAAACATGCTTAGCTATGATTAGGCTAGATAGCTGAACAAGACATTGAAGTACTAGTAGCGGCATTTAGACTTGCTCGCTTTCCGAAAGACTATTTTTTGGAACATGGGGCTTTGTTCTATCTTCACTCGCCCTCTTTTCTGTCTTTTACTGTTTTTGACTTTTCTATCTTTTCATTATTTCAAACAATGGTATGTACAATGAATGAAAGTGTTTCAAACTCAGAAATCTTGGAAATGACGGAATTTAAGCATCTTATCCTCGTAAGGATCTCCCCTCACCCTTGGCCCACTCAACTCCTGAAAAGAGAAATTTGGAAAGTTTTCTCTCTCTAACATGACATAGGGATTCATGCAAGAATCTCTGAACAACCCGGTATCTTCCCGCTGTACCTCTTTGAATATTTGATTTCCACTCCTTTCCTTACTGTACATTTTCCTCAAGTAATGCATGTACTCTTGGTCATTCTTGAAATAGATAATGACATCATCAAGGTATGCAAAAATGTAGAAATTTAAAACTGGGAACATGGCCTTCATGAACAGATTTCTGATATTGGGTGGTTTTGCAATTTTGATTTTGAAATTAGATCTACCTCCCGCAAACTGGAAAAAATCTTTAAGCTGTCTACTTTGCAAGGGAATCTTTTGAACATGACCTGAAACATCATCTTGCGAAAACACATGATTAAAAGCATTTTTAATTGGTATATCATGGTCTTGGGTAGAAAAAACAGAATTTCTGTTATAGGGAAATGCAGTAGTATTTCTAAAATTGAAACAGACTCTTGGACCAGCTGTTTTATCCCTGATTATTTCAGTTTGGCTCATATTGTTATGTTTTCTTTTGTCAAAGTTATTCTTTGAGGGAGAAGAAGTATCACAGCATTTTTCTTTGTTCTTTCTGTAGAAATTGGTATTCTGCATGAGATTTCTGATTTTAGCATTTCTAAGTTCTTCATGAAAAGACAGAATATGAGCCAATTTCAGTAGCTCAGGTATGCTGGGACTGCAACTATCATTCTTGCTCATAAGAAGTTTATCAGGCATTTTTTCTAGATTTTGAGCTGCTGGGGCTATAGTCAAAGTTTCATTTGCAGTGGATGATCCATATGAAGGTAAATCTTTGAGGTATGGTAGAAACATTAAACTCCCTTGCTCCCGGTTTCCGAATAGGTTTATGATGTGTAAGTCTTCTAAAGCCTTTACCTGGAAAAAATTTCCGCAGGTTATTTCTGGTGTTTGACTAAGGTTAGAGTAATTTGCTTGATAGTACATAAGGGTTTGTGCTTCTTGCTCTAATCCCACCTTAGCAGGAACATACTTACTTTCTTCATGACACAGCTGTTCATGATCATGGTAGTTTTGAGTGTCTAGTTCATCATAAGGCACCAGGGACAACTGATGTGGTGGATCAAAGTTTATTTCAGTTTCTTCTGACTCTTCCTCAATGTTTTCATCAGTATGCATAATGAAAGAGTTTAGGTCGGAATGCAAGGAACACATTGGAATGTTATCTAGCCTATCTTGAATGCTAATCATGTATTTCATATGTGATTCTCGGTAGAGTATTCTGGTCTGGCCGAACACAGGAATGGTGGCGTATGACATGTCCAGTTGAATATTCCCTTGGAGTTTGGCTCCCCAGGATCTGGATAGAAGCATCCCGTACTTGGGAGGGATGTATGCCACTACTATATCCATGATTAGATGTTTCGCAGGTATTTGGGCCAGACTAAAACAAAGGTCTTTGATCAAACCCAGGCATTTGACTCTACTCGAATCAAATGAATACAAGTCTTTGTATGGTCTTGTGATTTCCAGGCCTAGTCTTTCCATTACTACCTTCGGCATAAGATTATGCGAGGCGCCAGAGTCTAGCATGGCATTGTGGAGGATTTGGTCGTGGATGTTTACGCTAATGTAAAATGGAAGAGTAGTTCCTTCTTGGAATTTTCCCTCTTTCTTTGGACCAAACAACACTTCAGGAGTGTCATCAGCCAGATTAACAGTGTTCGCATCATTCCCTAAATTTAGGACCTTTAACACTTGGGATTTATAAGAGCTTTGGGTGATGAGTTCGGTAAGAGGCATGGCGATCTTGATCTTGGCGATTTCGCCTTCAAAAATAAAAGGCAGCTGAAGTTTGGATATGTTT
Source organism: Pinus albicaulis (assembly GCA_034641835.2). Taxonomy (NCBI): domain Eukaryota; kingdom Viridiplantae; phylum Streptophyta; class Pinopsida; order Pinales; family Pinaceae; genus Pinus; species Pinus albicaulis. The sequence continues at coordinate 404,617,948 of CM076578.1, read as the reverse complement.
GTTTCAGCTTTTTCAACCCCGACCTTCTCTATGTTCTGAGTTTGTTGGCTTTGTTTCGGGATTTTTTTTTCCATAGTCACTTCGGGAATTTTTGTGGAAGTACTAGGAGCATCTGAGTCGGGACTAGTTTGGGTAACTTTAGCTTTGTTTTGGTCACTTTTCTTGACCTTGATTTTGTCACTGCTTACTGCTTTTTTGAGGATGGTATCAGGGGTTTTAGCAGTATCTGAGTTACCTTTCTTGGAATTATCTTGGTTTATTTTGCTTCTAAGGTCATATTGCCTGTGAGCTTCTATTATGGCATTTTGAAAATCTATGGCAGGGTCGTCGAGATCTTCATAGTTGGTCTCATCTTGATTAGGAGAAAAGAACGCTTGTTCTTCTTCTGTGAGGTACACCTCACTCTCGTTATCAGATCCTATGAGGTTTAAATGATGTTCATCAAGAGTTTCTGTATCCCTGTCATCCTCTTCCACATAGTTTTCATTGAATGGTGGCCTAATCTGTTGGTCATTTTCCCTTGGTCTGTTTTGGGGCTGTTCCCTCCTAAAGTTTTGGTTTCGGTTTCTGTTTGGAGGGTTTGGCTGGTTGTCCCTAACAGGAGCCTTTTCATTTATCCTTTCCCACATTTTGGCCATGGTTTTGACTAAGTCATCTATTCTGGGATCTAGGGAAGGTGATGAAGTGGAAACCTCATCTTTATATGTGACCTTTCTTTCTGATCTAGTCCTGGCCCTTTTTTCTGCTAAGTTGGCATCTGCTTTTATGGTATTTGTTGCATTTCCTCTAAGGCAGGGGGATCCTTGTCTCTCAGATGATATGTCATGTCCGGATCGAAACCCTCAGGGAATTTTGCCAAGGCTAAACCAAGTGGGGGTTTGAAATGAGGTGGTAGGGAGTTATATACACTGTTGAACCTAGTGCAGTAAGCTTGGACACTTTCCCCATTTTCCCGTTTTAGGTTGTTATATTCTAACAGGATTTGAATGGGGTTTCTTCGGATTTCCCACCTATTTCTGAAGACTTGATGTAGTTCTGGGATATTGTGGATGCTGTTTGGAGTTAAGCTTTTGAACCATGTTTTGGGTTCACCACCAAGACTTTGGGCGAATATTCTCATTCTGACGGTCTCGTCTTGTACCTCCAGGTATTCATAAGCATCAATCATCCTACTTATATGTTGTTGAGGTGTGGTGGTGTCTTCTCCAGTAAAGTGTGGGATTTTGTCTTGATATTTATTTGGGAGAGGAGCCAAAGGCGGTGGCAACACCAAAGGTGCATACCAGGCTGCCATCACAGTAGCTAATGGATGATGTACAAGATGAGGACTAGTAGGCTGAGATGAGGTGTTTTGAACAGTGGTGGTTTGACCAGGTGTGGCGGATGAACTTGGACTAGTGATCTGGTTTTGAGCAGATCTGGGATGGTAGGAGCCAAATTGATAGAGAAGCTGGGAGTCAGGAGGAGTGGTAGGTGAAGTTTCTCTACTAGGACTCTGTGGTGGGTCTAGGGGTTCAAGATCGTCAAATTTTATCTTACTATATGATTTTCTTCTGGGAAGAGTTTTTGATGACTCTAATTCAAAAGGTGGATCTGGTAGGATAGTGAGATGTTTAGGTACTGATCTTGTTTTACGGATGGATCTACCAGTAGCTAGATGATCAGTTTCAGAAGCTTGCCACAGAATCTTCTCTGGGTCATCTACTATGATAGGGGGATTTGGGTCTGGATGGGATCTGGTGTTGATTCTTCGTGAAGCCAGATTTTGGATCTAGAGTTTAGAGAGAATGGTATTGATGAATGTTCTGGATGAGTGGTCTCTCTAAAGTTATACTAAGGTGAAGGGTGGTCAAAAATAAAAGGGATGGATTAGTGGAGTCGCCAGGTGGAACTGGGTTGTTTTTGTGAAGATAGCTATGGTCCACCACCAGTAACTAATCTGGGAATGTTTTTGGATTTTCTGAGTTTTATGTGCAGCCTATGGTTTAAAGTATCCTAGACTTGTTTCAACACTTTTCTAGGGTGATGAGAACAAAAAGAGTTTACTCTAAATGGGTCTATGGACTGCTTGCTTGTTTATGGTATCTAAAGGACCAAAGAGTCTATAAGAGTTTGCTAGACTATCATGTACTCAGTGTCCCACCATCTCCCGCTATGTTAGTGAGCGATGGGATAGGTCTATCGGATAGTAACCTAAAGTTCGGTAAAATAGTAAGGCCTACTAGAGGTTAGTGGAGTCGCCAGGTGGAAATTGGTTGCTTTCGAGATATGTGTGTATGGTCCACCACCAATATTGACAAAAACCAATCTAAGGGAGTTTTTGGGGTTTTTCTAAGTTTTATGTGCAGCCTAGGATGTAAAAGTGTTATAAAATTGATTCATCGCTTTGCTAAGATGGTGAAGCAGAGAGTTTACACTAAATGATTCTAAAGGCTAATGGTTTAAGTTAAAAGTTGAAGGACTAAGGAGTCTATAAAAGTTTGCTAGACTATCATGAACTCAATATGTCCCACCGTGATTGCCATTATGTTAGTGAGCGGTGGGATAAGTCAGCCAACTATTATTCTCAAAAGTCTCTAAAGATTAGGGAAACTAAGTTTGTTTAATACTCAGAGTCCCACTGTGATCGCCATTATGTTAGGTTCCCGTGATTTGGCCGATTGGTGAGCCAAATGACAATGTAACATCAAACCAAGCTTTGGAGCCCAAGGACCTAGCCTTCCTAGACTCAGAGAGGGCTCTCTCTAAATGTGTAAGGGATATCTGTGTGTTTGCTTATGTAGTTCTGATATTAGGCTAGTTATGAAGTAAGTTTTTGATTTTTGGTTTTTTAAGTTGTGAGGGATGAAACTGATTAAAGATATAAAATGGGTAACAAGAAGTTAGATTAACTGGGCTATGGGGTCAAAAGGTCAAGAAAGCTATAAGATGACGATACGAGGCTGTTGAAGGGCCGATTTGATTTCAAGGTAGAAAGGATATTTGGGCAAAATGGAGTAAATGGACATCAAGTTTGTGAACAACGAAGAGTTTCAAGCATCACTAGTTTAATAGATAACATAAACATGGTAAAGAAAACCCTTAATCATGCAACATGTAACTATAAACTAATCAACACATCGAAACAAACATTCCAGCCATGCATAGAAGTATAAGACCCTCTAACTTTGGGAAATGGCTATCAGACTTTGGGAAAACACATAAGACGGACTAACAACTCAAAAAAACTATACCGGAACGCGTAAACATAGTCTTTAAGTTATTGGGCACTTTGACCAACAAGCTTTCATAGTTCCAGGCAAAGGGCTAGATCAGGACTAGGCCTCCTTGGTTCAAACAAAATGATAATATTAATCAGTCAAAGAGATAGTTTCATGGCTGGAACTATGGACAATAATAGGTAAGCAGGGCACACCATACATCCTACTCAACATGCATAGAACTATTAGTGAAACTAGCAACAATATCCTCAAGATATTAAAGAGCAGTTAAGAATTCTTTAATACAACTAAGGAAGAAGAAAACATAAAAGCTATGAAGATTCAGGAATTTTGAGGTGCCTCCATGGGCATATCTCAAACTTAATCTCTACTGATCTATAGCAAGCAAGAAACATGTATCATGGATGAAAACTAGAAGACAATAGCAAAGCAAGAAACACTATACCATTCTACCATGTCATGGAATCCATCAACAATCCTTCATCATCCATCCAAGAACATTCAAGAGGCAATCCAAAAGCATAGCACAAGTATTTTCTCCAAAGCTCATATGACCATATATTGCTTCTCTTCTCAAATTCAGCCTTGTTTACAAATGAGAGCTTGTGGAATAAATAGGCTCAAGTGAGGAAAACCTCATGGTTCAACTTCCATCCTCATTGGCCTAATCAAAATATCTAAACTTGTCCTTGAGGCTTTGCAAAGCCCAAGGCACAAAAATATCTCATAAAATATCTAAAAATTGCTAAAAAAGGGAATTTAATTGACTTTGGATCATTTTTCAAGTGTAAAAATAGCTAAACGCACATTTGGGAAAAGCAGATTTTTGAGGCTCAAAAATTACAAAAATACTTCAAATTTATATTAGAAAAAGGTCCCCTGACTTGCCGGAAACATTTGGCAGCCTTCTTGATGTCAAAACAAAGCTCATGATAGCTCGTTGGAGAGCTCTGAGTGTCTACTTTCCGGTGCAACTGAAATCACCTCAATTTGATGCCTAGAAGTCCTCCAAATCTGTACCTGTGTGTAAAAAGCCATAAAATTGCAGACTGCTGATATGCCGGGCAGAATGTGCAAAAAGTGAGCATTTTTCTCCGTTTTGAGGGGGCGAATGATCTCCAAATGCTCTGAAAATCGCTGAGGACATGATCATAAAATTATGGCATCAAATGGTATCATCCTCCTCCCTTGAAAAATCCTCAAAATGAAATGGAAAATTTATGAGTTTTTGACCAAAAACTCAAAAAATGCCAAAAAACAAAAAGTTGTCAAAATGGGCCCAAAATTGGTGCGCATGACCCTCAAGGGTTCCTAGCAACATGCTCTGAAGCTGAGGCCAAAATTTCAAGTGCTGATATGCCTTTCTGCTCTTTCCGTGTCGGGCGCTTCCCCTTTGCTTCCTTCAATTTCTCTTGGGTGGCCTTTAGCTTGCGCCGGGAAAACTGATTCAACTTTTGAAAGTGATGTGTCCTCTTCCTTTGCAGCTCCAGATCTCTGTTTTCTCTTTCAAGTTTCATCTCCAAGTGTTTATTGGCTCTTTCTAGCCATGCCTCCTTGTTTTCTTCAATTTCTTGCTCAAGTAGGGCAGTGAGGGGAAAGGCTTGGAAATGGGCCTGTTCTTCTTCCCTTTGCTTTTCCAGGGCTCTTTTAAGCCCTATGGTTCTAGGCCTCTTCTGCCTAGGCTGGTCCCCCTCTTCTTCCTCATCAAACTCACTGATGAGCTCCTCTATCCTCATTTGTGCCTTAGCTGCTTCATTCTTGTACTTGATTGCCCGTGCTTCATGAATAGCTAAATGGACATTCATTTGTTTATTTTGGGTCTCCAAGAAATAGTTGAATTTCCTTGCCCGTTGAAGATCATTCTCCAATGCCTCAATTTGTCCCTCTCTATGGATTAGGAGGTTTTCAAGAATGCGAGCCTCATTATCGCTGTCATCACTTTGGATTGGAATGACAGCCATTGTATCTCCATGTTTTTTACTTTCTCCAACCTTGCTTTTCCCTTTGAAGGCCAATCTTGCACTTTTCCTCCTTGGCATGCTAGTGAGGGACCTCCTTGGCGATTTTCTCTTGCTAGGGACAACTCTTGTCACTTTTGGATTGGCAGACTTAGGCCCTTTCTTCCTTGCTGTGCTTGGATTTGTTCTTTTTGGAGGAGGAGACACAACTGCTTTACCCTTGACATATTCTTGAAACTACTGCTTTCCTTGTGGCTGCTGTGTGTCTTCTTCTTGCTGTTCAATTTGCTGCCCTTGTTCGCCAACATCAATTTGCTGTTCTATTTCAATGCCTTGTTCAATTTGTGTTTCAACCTACTGCCCTTTTTCACCAAAATCAAGCTGCTGCTGTGCTTGGATTTCCTGTTCATTTTGTGGCTCAAGTTGTTGCTCAACTTCCCGCCCAAGCTGCTGTTATCGTCCTTTCATATCAAGCTGTTGCTCTTCCTCTTGTACCTGTTGTTCATCATCTTCTGTTCGCTGCTGACCTTCACCACTGTCCTGCTGCTGTTCCTCATCTTCTGTTTGCTGCTCTTCATCCCTTTCCTCTTGCTCATGACCTTTCTCTTCTTGCTGTCTACTTCCCTCTCCTTCTTCCTGCTGTCCTGATTGTTCTGTAGGAAACTTGAGCCTTTTAGGAGTAGGCCTGCTCGACAAAGGTACAGGGCGATGAACAGGCTGGGTGGGAGATATATGGACAGGAGGAATAGTAGAGAAATATGGGTGGCTGATAAAAACATCCCATGGAACTTCTTTTTTCTCTAGCTGGTGTAGGATGATAATTTTGATCAGAGAATGATGGAAAAGGGAAGGTATTTGCAGAGGTGGGGCCTTCTTCTGGACTGTGGATGCCATCTTCTCGATGCTCTTGTATAAAAAGTAAGGGATATTTAGCTTCCTGGTTCTAGTGAAATGCATCAATAGTCGGACATGGTAGGCATAAACTCAAGAAAAACTCCCTTCACAAGTAAAATACTTCATTATGACTTTCATTAGAGGAGCATAGCTGTCAAGAAGATAGGAAAAAGGAAAAATAACAGTGCAAGTATCTCTATGCTCAGGCTTGATGAAAGGTTTGCAATCTTCTAAGTCAAGATGGGTCTGTTTGAACCATTTCTTGCCATGATATGGAATCTTGGTGGCTTTGGACACTGATCTTGGAGAAAACTTGAAATCAAGGTCTTCTACCTAGAAATGCTTGTTCTGGAACCTCAGGGCGCATAGGTGTGTTAATGGCGAAAAAAATTTGACCTCCTGTATCTTCTGGCAGAAGTCTAGACAACCTACTTCATGGAAGTTGAAAAGGATGGATGGATGAGCATTAACCTCCTCTGTAGAGATTGGCTCATATCTTTTGTGCGGACCACTTCTGCTGTCTTGCCTTGGAGGCATTTTGACCTAAATATGCTTTGGAAGAAACAAACTGCCTTACTGTGTGTAAACTGCCCTTTTGGAGTCAAACTGTGTCAATGTACTGCTTTGACAGAACACAGTCTTAATAATTGCAGACACTATCGCTTCATAATATAAAGAACTCTGTTTTCGTATGCCTTCCTTGGGTGGCTCATCACCTTCAATAAAGGCACCGCACATGAAAAAGGAAACAACCGTTAGGGTGAAATTTTCTATGTAAGTGTCAGAACGCCTTATCTTAGAGTTGGCCACCAACACATTTTTGTCTTGTCTGAAGAACACTGAACCAAATAACCTGCCATTTTCAGTGTTCACACTTACTCTAACAACTAGAATGGCAATTAACTCAGTAAGAATCAAGAGCTGGGAACATGTTAAACCTTAACAGCAAGGATAGAGTTTGAAGTTTTCTTTCCAGTTCAACAAAGTCACAGAGTCTTTCAAAGGAACTGAAATTTTTTATCAATGTAACACCTTTGTTTTTGTAGAAAAAATTCCTTTGCTCTATATGAACATCCAATTATCAAATAAGCTTGAAGAACAAAGACAGTCAAGTGGAATACTCAGTTAAAAACTATCCCTTCTGTGGTTTAATAGGGTTAACTTTGCCCTTTGATGCCTTGAAGATAAAAAACCCTTGTTCTTTGATATATAAAGGTGAAAACACACTGCTCTTAGTTCAAAACATCCCTTTTTCTTGAAGGAACCTTCATTAGTATGCCCACCACTCAAGCACAACTTCAACCAATGGATATTTTCACAGCAAAAACCAGCTTACAGATATGGTGATGTAGCAATTTAAATGAGGACAAGACCTCCCTTGATTTTGACCTTAACCCTGATATGCAGCTCCACAAAATATATGACGATATATAAACTAAGTCAAACTCAACAATTCTGCTCTAACTCTTTCATTCTTTGCACTTATTTGAACCATATACCCTAAGTCAAAGTCATCATTTATGAGAGAGGTTAACAGGGCTTGTTTTGTTTCTATGATGTGGTAGAAGAGGTCTGTAGCTTTCAATTACAACTGCTCTAAAAAACAAACCCTGCTTTAATTTGAACACTGCCCTCTTCAACACACACTGTTTCTTTACCTCCCACTGTTCTTCATGCTAGTTTGATAGGAACAACATCTAACTGTTTTCTTTTGTCACTGAGGTTTGACTGTTTGGAGAGCTATTTTATGAATATGCTCACTGCTGGTGAATTCGGGCTTCTCCAAACTTAGTTTTTAAATCAAAGCAACTTATCCCCTTTCAATACTATAGCTTAACACATCTTGTTTTCAACCAAGCTTTTCTGCTCCAATCATTATCTAGAAACTATGAATTTGGAAGGAGAGCAAGCTAACTACCTTAAAAATCAAGATGCAAATCATTGCTTGTGAGTTAGAAGTGTTTGAAGGCGGTTGGAGGTATAAACAAGTGCGTGGCACTTTGTAGAGGAAGAGCGCTGCGCCAATAGCCAACCGGGCGGCCTGTCGGGTCGTGGTCAGGCGCCGTGTACAGGCGCGTCGCGCACACGTACAGGCGCGTCGTGCAACTGTTATCGGCCGGTGCAAAATTGCTTCTGAGCGCATCGTGTAGAATTACAGGCGCGTCGCGCAGTTCCGACTATTGGAAAAAAAACTTCAAATCGCTCAAAAACTTCTGTGTTTGATCTTTGATGGCAGCAAGGGGCTTTGCTCGATACTCTTGTTCGAAGTTTTCAAAAATGAAGTTGGTCAATTCAATTTACCCTTTGGCGTACTTATAACTTGGATTCCGAAGTGCTGCAGCTAGCAGAGATTTTTTATGTTTTTTAGACCATGCTAACATGAATCAACCTCTTTATAAAAAGCAAATATAGCTGGAAAGGTCAACACTCTGTTTCACTTATGCACATGGGTCTGAAGGGTGATTCCTGTCAGCTTTGTCTCTCTGGTGACCATTTAACACAGCAACTCCAATTTTGAATAATACCCTGATGACTCTCAAACCATCCTTTTCCACTTTGTTTTTAACACTGTTGATGGCATTTGTTATGTAACCTCACTTTAAATTTGTCAAGAAAATACTGAATACTGCTTTGCTATTTGAAAGGGTAGGGTTTGTATTTTCAACTTGCTTTGACAGTTTCTGTCTCCAATTGCTTCTTCAACCTCTTTCCACTGTAGGTGCCCAAATTTGCTGCACTTGTTTGGATTTGGCCATGGCCCTTTGATTAAAAAGGGCGCCCTTTTTCAATACACTCCTCTGCTCAAAACATATTATATAATATCTCTATCCATTGAATAATGAAAAACCCATTTTTTCCTTGAACTTTCTAAAACACTAACAGTCCATCAAAACACCTCCTTTGCCTATGATGAACAATAGTTCCAATGGTGATGTCTCTTGGTAATAAAACCTCAAATTGTCTTTGCCAGCTGATTTTATTTTCATTCTTTTCAAAGTTTTCAAAACTCATATCATAACTTGTGGATAAATATGTCCTTTGAAACTTTGACTGTTTCTTACATAGAGGAGGAAATATCTCTTTTTGGAGCAGTGGTATTTAGATTTTTCCTTTGATGATTTCCAAAACCTGAAACACTGTGCCAAAGCTCTTTTTTGTACTTGATGAGCTTGTGTACCTGTTTGCAAGAGACAAACTAGATCAAATACATATTTTCTCTGGGTATTATGCTATAATCTTGTCTGCAATGTAAATCTAATTAGGTGACATGTGTTGCTTGACTGTAGATGCAACTGTTAGGTGTCTTTGAGTTTTCTTCTTTATGTTCATCGAGAAACCATGGACTGTACTTTCACATTTCAACAGGAACAAAAGAACACATGGGGGTCTTTTCATTGAAGTATTTTCTTGTTTAAGACTAATTGAAGCTATGCATCTTAACACCCCTGCAGAGATGTTTGTTATGATAGCTTTGATTAAGGAGTCCTTCTTTTGATGAGCCCTGATGATGACTGCTACCTCAACTGATTCTCTTTACAAAACGACACACTCTGTCTTCTCTTGTCTTGCACATTTCAGATCTTAGTCCTGTTATGATCATTACTCACACTCAGAAAACTAGAGTCACTGTTTTACTGTTTAGTAAAAAGCAAGCCCGTGCTTTTGTAATCCTTGAAATCAATATTGTCCAGCGCCCTCTGCTTGTAGATGAAGGAGGTGCCTTAACCCTCTGCTTGTAGATGAAGGAGGTTCTTGGCCATGACAAATTACCAGTCTGTTTGACAGTGGTGTCTTTCCTTTACTGTGATTTCATGCTGAAAGGAAGCTACAAGGTCTTGATGAGTAACTCTCTGTCTTGCAGATGTATCTCAGGCTCATGTTTACATTGAGAAGCAACTGTTCTTCTAAATGTAGATTCAAGAACCTTCTCCTGATATAATGACATGTTTCCTGTCCTTGTAACATTCATAATACACTGTAAAACTATTGGGAAAAATACTGAGAGGGGGGGGTGAATCAGTATTTAGGGCAAACTAAAACTTTTTACTTTTTCATGCTCTAAAACCCATATGCTACTTTGCTGAAGCCAACTAACGTATATACGCAGATATCCTTCATAAAACTCGCGTTTACACAGAGATCTATTTATGCCATTAGTTCTTCACTTATATCATTCCATCATTCATTCATTAGATGTTCTATAAACAGTAAACATGTGCAGTAAGAACAGAATAAACGATCACACAAAGAATCACACATGAACACCAGGATTTTTAGGTGGAAACCCAAGTCGAGAGAAAACCACCACTGCAGTTGCTCAGCCTTCAATATTTTATTATAGAGAAAACATCTTACAACATATGTGCTGGTGCAGAATCTACCAGCACGCAGGCACCCACCTGCACTCGTTTACCAGCCTCTCCTAGAAGGGAGCTCCAACCCCCTGACTCGTTTACCACTGAAGGGAGCTACAACCCCCTGATCTCGTTTACCAGCCTCACCTGGAAGGGATCTACAACCCCTTGACTGAAGGCTACAACCCTCAGCACCACCTTGGACCACGTTTCATCAATTTTCACACTAGATCCAACAACTTCAATAGAACAACACTTGCAGGCCATGTTTCATCATATTTTCAGACTGGACCCTTTCCATACTTTTAAGCACAGTCAACCATGAAACAAATATATATAACTCACTGACAGATATCAGTAAACCAGCAGAACAGATCAGAAATTTCTTACCACAGAGTTCAGCAAACCCTAGTTTGCATACGCGCTTTCCTTTCACTTATGTCGCGTATATACGCACTTCCATTGACATAAACCAATGTATACTTTTGTTCATAATACAGAGCTCATTTCATTGCGCATACGCGCTTTCTCTTCAGCGAAGCTGCGTATATACGCGCTTCCTCTGCGGTGAACTAGCGTATAGATCTTCAACCATTATAGAGCAACATACTTCTTTAGATCAGATATTCAGTTCAGATTTACCCTTTTACTTCAGACAGATGTTTGCCTCATCTCAGATCTAAGCCTTCCATAAACAGATCTAGCAGATACAAATACATTCCAGATCTAGATATTCCGCTTCATCATTTCTTCATAGGTGCATCATAGATTCAGATCTATTATCAAACCTTTACCCTTTCCATACAGATATATTTCATATAGTTATCTATCTGCCGACATCTTCGCACCCACACTCATGATTTGCACAATGAACAATCTCTTCTATATAGGTTTACCCTTTTTCAATACCATTCCCTTTTTTAATACCATGAGCCCAAAACTACATTACTTCCGATGGTATTCCTGGACGGGGTCATTTAGACGAATCATTACCCAATACAATGGGTCAATACCATGGTGGTTACCCCTGGTTTTTCACTTTTTCAGCGCTTTTTCCCATACGCGACTTGGAACGTTCTTTTCCGCGTGCATACGCGACTTCTCCTAGACATATCCGCGTATGCCTTGAGACATACTCCTTTTATCAAAGATCTAGCACAAACTGAATTTATTTCTTCATTCCCTTCTGTACTCACTGTAGATACATCAGATTTACTTCATCAAGAACATATTCTATCAAGCGCAACTTCATCAAGTAAGTTTCCACCATCTTCATCAAGTGGGTTGCCATTCAAGGACAACACTTAGCATCACATTGCTAACAAACATCATTGCATATCAGATTTACATCATTTACCAATTCCATCAGGTCAAGAATAACTTCATCAGGTGGTTTGCCATCAAGGACAACACATGTCAACACTTTCATGTCTTCATCTTCATTCAGTGGGTTGCCATCAAGGACAACACTCTGCATCATATTGCCAACAATCTCCCCCTTTGGACTTGATGGCAACCATGATGGTGTTTGGTTACCACAACAGATAGGTACATTAAGAATACAATGACACCATGTCACATTCCCCATTTTTTACACCATTCTTTCTCTTCATTCAAACACCATGTCACTCTCCCCCTTTGACATCAAGGGCAAAGGGCGGACCAAAACCAACATATTCTCCCCCTTTTCTCCTCATGTGGAAGAAGCGTTCTGCAGATATGATATATACTGAAGTGACCAAGCTCCCCCTGAGTTCATGCTGAATCTTCAAACATATTTTCCAGTGGAGTACATGACTCTATGAATTTCCTATCACTAATGACTCATACTTACATCAAAGATCCATCCAAGTGGATTTACATATGAGACTCAACTACCCAACCAAGTGGGTTTACAAATTTGACTCAGCTACCCAACCAAGTGGGTTTACAAAATTTGACACAACTACCCAACCAAGTGGGTTTACAAATTTATCAAGTCCTTACATGACTGAATATTACAATTTTACATCATGGATCTCTACATGGCCTTTTCATCAAACTACAAATATAACTTTAATACCAACACCAGAAAGTCCTCAAGAAAGAGAACATATTTCAGAACCATCATAATGCCAACAATGCATTATACTCAGCAAAGCTAATGCTCCCCCTGAATCTGTGCATCCAAGTAACCTTTCCATATGACTAAGGCTCCCCCTTAGTTTGTGCATCCTGAACACTTTCACCAACAAATCACCAAGGAATCTTTATCAAAACATTAGAAATAGAATTATGAGAACTGGAACACCACCAGAGATACCAGACAGTATCAGAGATACCAAACAGCACTGCAGCTGTGCTGAAGAGAGCTGAATCCAAACAGAAAAATGTCAGCAATCAAACATACACGGTTTTCTGTGCATGAACTAGCATATATACGCGAATGTGTTTTAGGAAACCCGCGTATCCAATACCATCTTCTATATTTTAACCATATCTGATCCTCTGTGAGAAAAAGACAGTGTTCAGCTTCTTTCTGAGATATTTGAATGCTTTACAGATAGATAGAACAGTGTAGTTGTGTCTTCAAGCATCATCCAATGGTTGTAGCATAAGCACATTAGTAACCAAGCCTTCAGATTCTTTGCAGCATCAATACAATCTTTCCAAGAGAGATTATCATACCAGAACAACATCTTCAAGTATGTGTCAAGCAGTCATCCATGTGGTCCAATATTATCAAGATCTTCAAGATTAACATGAAGTAACATAAGTAGGAAAAAGGTCTCAACCATAGTAACAACTATGCATGAAATATTCTTTATCATAAGACTTCCAATTTCATCCACCAGATAACTTCAGCAAGCAGTAGACAGGGCTCATTCAAAGTCACATCATAACAAACCATGTACCAAGCCATCATTATTTGAGCATGAGTATTATAATCGAAAGAATAAGCAGTCATAGTGTCCAACAATGCAATCATTAGTATTCAACCTGATGCTCCCCCTGAACCAGTGCTCCATCTTAACTTGTGCAACCTGAATACGTTCATCAGCAAGTCATCAGCAACAATCTCTGCATGAACTGCCCTTATCTCTGAATTATAAGACTTTCATCTCAACAATGAATAATCTTCATCAAAAAGCAAACAGGACTCATCCAAAATCTTCAACATAAGAGACCATGTATCATATCATCATTATTTAGAACTGATATTGAGTCAATAATACAGTTATTAACAGTCAGACTAATGCTCCCCCTGAACCTCTGCTCCAGATCTTCAGCTATCATATAAATTCTCTTATCATCAATGCATACGCGACTGTGTTTGCTGGAACTCACGTGTATACGCAAATTTTGTTAATAGAACCCGCGTATGGAAAGTGAAGCATAGAAATTTTTCACATTCCTTCATCTCCGCTTGAACTTTTACTTCCTGTACCTGTCTTCTTCATGTCAGATGCTCTGTCAGAAATACATATAACCAGAATAATCAAATCAGTCATGAGAGTCATCATACATTGCTCCCCCTGTGACGATACATTACTAAATCTCATAATGTATCCCACATCATTCCGTACCAATAAGAAAAGCTTTTTCGCCTTCGTAAGCGATGATTCCGCGTAGGGTCAAATTCTACGTTTCCGATTCCGTCCTCCATCTTTTCCGCATTTGTTTGATCTTTTTTATTTGTGTGCTCAGTTATCCAATTTCATATCTCGTTCAACCCGCATTCTTTTCTACATGTCCATACTTGTTACAAGAATAACATCTCATATGTCTAGAAAAATAAGCATAAGAATCATAATGAGTATTTCTAATCTTCCTCCTTTTACAATCAGCTGCTTTATGTCCATACTTGTTACATGAAAAACAATATCCCTTGAAGCTACCAGAGTACCTTTCTGAGTAGAATCTGTTTTTTTGTGGCTGAATTGTTCTGCGTCTACAATTTGCTGCAACATGCCCATAATTATGACATTTAAAACATTCAACGTTCTTGAATGAATTCCTTTGAGAATTCATGATTGATGGCTGACCGTTTGTCTCTTTCAACGCTTCAGGTTTTGCATTGACATCCTCTGAGGTTTTTGCACTTCCTTGTGAGCTAGATTCTCCTTTAACAGTTTCATGGAAACCAAGACCAAGTTTGATAGCAGGAGACCTTTGATTACTCAGAATATTGTCCAAAATGTTAGTACCATCTTGAAACCTCAAAAGTTTAACCTTTTCTTCTAATTTACCTTTGAGAATGTTTACCTCAACCTCCAAGGCTTGACATTGCTTTGTCATGCTTTCTTCTTTCCTTCTTCCATCTTCTACTTGATCCTTCAGATTTAGAATCTCTTCTTTCAACCAATTTTCATTTTCTTCACATGTTTGTTGTAGCTCTTCATTCCTCTTATTTGATTTTTCCAGATCTTCTTTGAGAGAGATGATTTCTACTTCAAGGCCTTCCTTTTCAAATGTTTGTAGAGGTTCCTCATTCTTCTTACTTGATGCTTCAAGATCTGCTTGCAGAGAGATGATTGCAGCTTCAAGTCCTTCATTCTTCTTGCTTGATTTTTCGAGATTTGTATTTAGATCGTTGATTTTTTCTTCTAGTTCTTTAATTCGATTGGATGCATAAGTATGAAACCTTTGATACTTGTCCACCTGTCCATTCAGCATCTCTATTTGATCTTTCATTTGAGAGATCATCTCTTTGTAGATAGAATCTTTCTTATCAATTTCCTTTTGTTGTTCTTCAACTTTGATCTTGATAGCTTCTTCTAGATCCACAACTTTACTTTCACTTTCTAGATTACTATCAGATTCATCTTCTTCAATTTTTGCTATACAGGTTTTCTGAGACATCTCCTTGCTTCGAGTAACCTTCTTCTTTTTCTTCTTTGCCGTGAGCACTTGTAGAGCTTGGTCAGAATCTTCACTTTCACTATCATAATATTTACATATATAGTTAAGTAAAATACAAGAACAATGATTAATACCTGTTTTATCTCCTTCAATTTCTGCTATACATGATTTATGAGATGTCTGTTTGCTTTGAGCAGCCTTCTTCTTTTGCTTCTTTGCCATGAGCACTTTCAGATCTTGGTCAGAATCTTATTCATCTTTACTGGACACTTCAAGAAAGTCATTGTTCTCTAGAGCATCCACAAACATATCGTTTTCTTCTCTTTGTTCAAATGCCATGAGAAGTCTAAGATCTTCTTCATGTTCTTCCTCACTATCAGATGACCCATCACTGTCTTTATTTGCATAATAACTCTTCCTCTTTTCAAATTGTTTCCCTTTACCATGTTTTTCTCTATAAGGACATTTAGCAGCATAGTGACCAACTTTTCCACACTCAAAACATTTGAAGGGAAGCTTACCTTTGAATCTTCCAGTACCTAGTTGGAGTTTTTTCACGAAATTCGCTTCTTCTTCTTCGGATATATAGCTGGATTCTTTGACAACTTCCTTTTCTTTCCCTTTTGCAGACGCCTTAAAAGTAGCTTCTCTTACTTGAGAAGGGCCTCCTTGTCTCATTTCAAAAGCAGTCATAGTACCATGTAATTGAACAATAGTAAGAGTTTGCAAATCTTGCCTTTCTTCAATAGCTGAAACTTTAGAATCAAATTTTGAAGTCAAGGATCTTAAGACTTTTTCCACCAGAGTAGTATCGGTTATGGTTTCACCCAAATTTCTCATCCGATTTACAATATCATCTAGAAGAAGAAAGAAACTGGCAACACTTTCATCACTATGCATCTTCAAATTTTTATATTCAATTCTAAGAGTTTGGAGTTTTGCACTTTTTACCTTTGTATCTCCTTCATAGCTCAGAATGATTTTGTCCCATATTTCTTTTGCTGAATGTAGCTGCATCACTTTAGCAAATTCTGATTCAGACATGCTTCCTAATAAGACATTCACTTCTTTGGCATTGATTTCATACTTCTTCCTTTCAGCTGCATCAGTAGGAATACTTGCCGGATATTGATAACCTTCTTCCACGATTGCCCATACATCTGCACCAAGACTTTGCAGATATGCTTTTGTTCGTACCTTCCAGAATATCAGATTGCTTCCATTGAATAGGGGTGGCTTTATAGACATTACTCCTTCATGACTTCCCATTGCGACGGATATCCTTCAAGAGATCAAGCTTCTGCAGAAGGACCTTGCTCTGATACCAATTGTTGGGAAAAATACTGAGAGGGGGGGGTGAATCAGTATTTAGGGCAAACTAAAACTTTTTACTTTTTCATGCTCTAAAACCCATACGCTACTTTGCTGAAGCCAACTAGTGTATATACGCGGATATCCTTCATAAAACTCGCGCATACAAAGAGATCTAAATATGCCATTAGTTCTTCACTTATATCATTCCATCATTCATTCATTAGATGTTCTATAAACAGTAAACATGTGCAGTAAGAACAGAATAAACCATCACACAAAGCATCACACATGAACACCAGGATTTTTAGGTGGAAACCCAAGTCGGGAGAAAACCACCGCTGCAGTTGCTCATCCTTCAATATTTTATTATAGAGAAAACATCTTACAACATATGTGCTGGCGCAGACTTGACCAGCACGCAGGCACCCACCTGCGCTCGTTTACCAGCCTCTCCTGGAAGGGAGCTACGACCCCCTGACTCGTTTACCAGCCTCTCCTGGAAAGGAGCTACGACCCCCCGATCTCGTTTACCAGCCTCACCTGGAAGGGAGCTACAACCCCCTGACTGAAGGCTACAACCCTCAGCACCTCTATGGACCACGTTTCATCAATTTTCACATTGGATCCAAAGCTTCCTTTAGGACACCACTTGCAGGCCACGTTTCATCATATTTTCAGACTGGACCCTTTCCATACTTTTAAGCACAGTCAACCATGAAACAGATACATATAACTCACTGACAGATATCAGTAAACCAGCAGAACAGATCAGACATTTCTTACCACAGACTTCAACAAACCCTAGTTTGCATACACGCTTTCCTTTCACTGATGTCGCGTATATACGCGCTTCCGTTCACATAAACCATCGTATACCTCTGTACATATTTCATTGTGCATACGTGCTTTCTCTTCAGCGAAGCCGCGTATATACGCGCTTTCTCTTCAGCGAACTTAGCGTATAAGATCTTCAACCATTATAGAAGCATACTTCTTCGAATCGGATATTCGGTTGGATTTACCCTTTTATTTAGACGGATGTTTGCCTCATCTCGAGATCTAAGCCTTCCATAAGCAGTCTAAGCGAATACAAATACATTCGAGATCTAAGATAATGCAGCCATCATTTCTTCATAGGTGCATCATAGATTCGAGATCTATTCTCAAACCTTTACCACTTATACGGATATACTTCACAGTATTCATTGAGCTAGAACATCTTGCACCCACACTCATGATTTGCATAATGAAATTCTTCTCCTTATATAGGTTTACCCTTTTTCAATACCATGAACCCCTTTTTCAATACCATGAGCCAAAACAATACCATGAGCCCAAAACTACATTACTTCCGATGGTATTCCTGGACGGGGTCATTTAGACGAATCATTACCCAATACAATGGGTCAATACCATGGTGATTACCCCTGGTTTTGCACTTTATGAGCGCTTTTGCCCATACGCGACTTGGCACGTTGTTTCCCACATGCATACACGACTTCTCCTAGACATATCCGCGTATGCCTTGAGACATACTCTTTTCACCATAGATTTAGCACATGCTGAATTTCTTTCTTCATTGCCTTCTGTACTTACTATAGATACATCAGATTTAGTTTATCAAGACATATTCTATCAAGCACAACTTCATCAAGTAAGTTGCCATCATCTTCATCAAGTGGGTTTCCATTCAAGGACAACACTCAACATCATATTGCTAACAAACATCATTGCATATCAGATTTACATCATTTACCAAGTCCATCAGGTCAAGAATAACTTCATCAGGTGGTTTTCCATCAAGGACAACACATGTCAACACTTTCATGTCTTCATCTTCATTCAGTGGGTTACCATCAAGGACAACACTCTGCATCATATTTCCAACAAAAACACCTAATAATCAGCTTGAGACTGTGGTCTATGCAGTGCTGAGACTTAGGGGTGTGTAAGTGGCGCAACTTAGGGCTGTTATCAATTTCATTTGTAGGGTGGGAGGTCTGTCATGAATGGTCTGTATCAGATGGAGGTTTTTTGGCTTATTGATGTTTGCCAAAGGAAAAATGCCTTAAAACGCCACTTCCTAACTTAGGAGGCTTTTTAAATAAGATCAGATTTTGCCTTTTGGAGCTGATGGAAGGTAATTAAAGAGGGCTGAAACTAGATAGGATATGATAATGAGTTTAACCTTGACATGGGCGGATCGAAAAGTAGGAGGGAAAAAAGTTTTATGTGAGGGTTTTCTAGATGACAGATGACATATGGAATCTAACTTTAGAAACTTCCAGTTTATGGATCTAGTCATCACTAACAAGTGAAAAAAATACCGATGACTAACAGCAATTTCTCCATTTGGGGAGGGCAGCCTCCTCACATCAGAGGTGTCCGTGACCAGATTTTTTGGCTTATGAAGACTAGTACCTATCCATCGCTAAAATTCACCTTGATGTTATCAAAAGGACAAAGATGGTTAACATCAATGATATTTCTACCTACCCCACTATCTTCCCCAACATTTTTTCTTCTCTTTGGCGCATTTGAACTAGCAGCCTTTTGACAATGTATATTTTTCTTTTTGCAAAATGAACCTATCTATTTCTACTCTTATATATGTCGGGAGTTCAGATTAAACTGATGAACTCCTTCATTACTCTACCTATGCTAGATCGACTGTCAAGATTAAGAAGTTTGACAGGATTTTGTTCTCTAATCTAAAACATGAAATTTAAAATGATCACATCAGGATTAGACAGTCTGATTTGTCATGCATTTGTGGCATAAAAGACAAGTTGCACACAAATATTATTCTGCATAAAGGAAGTGTAGAAAAGCAGGGCTGAGATGTACAATGTATTTTTGATCCCTCACTTCTCTCTTTGGTTCTGTTTTAGGCATGTGGAACCAGAATCTCTCCCTAATATAAACTCTGTGATAAGTCAATCTTACACAATGTTGACTATCTTTTGCACTCACTAACTTATCAGCAAATAAATTTAAACATGCTCAGCTATGATTAGGCTAGATAGCTGAACAAGACATTGAAGTACTAGTAGCGGCATTTAGACTTGCTCGCTTTCCGAAAGACTATTTTTTGGAACATGGGGCTTTGTTCTATCTTCACTCGCCCTCTTTTCTATCTTTTACTGTTTTTGACTTTTCTATCTTTTCAATATTTCAAACAATGGTATGTACAATGAATGAAAGTGTTTCAAACTAGAAATCTTGGAAATGACGGAATTTAAGCATATTATCCTCGTAAGGATCTCCCCTCACCCTTGGCCCACTCAACTCCTGAAAAGAGAAATTTGGAAAGTTTTCTCTCTCTAACATGACATAGGGATTCATGCAAGAATCTATGAACAGCCCGGTATCTTCCTGCTGTACCTCTTTGAATATCTGATTTCCACTCCTTTCCTTACTGTACATTTTCCTCAAGTAATGCATGTACTCTTGGTCATTCTTGAAATAGATAATGAAATCATCAAGGTATGCAAAAATGTAGAAATTTAAAACTGGGAACATGGCCTTCATGAACAGATTTCTGATATTTGGTGGTTTTGCAATTTTGGTTTTGAAATTAGATCTACCTCCTGTAAACTGGAAAAAATCTTTAAGCTGTCTACTTTGCAAAGGAATCTTTTGAACATGACCTGAAACATCATCTTGCGAAAACACATGATTAAAAGCACTTTTAATTGGTATATCATGGTATTGGGTAGAAAAAAGAGAATTTCCGTTATATGGAAATGCAGTAGTATTTCTAAAATTGAAACAGACTCTTGGACCAGCTGTTTTATCCCTGATTATTTCAGTTTGGTTCAGATTGTTATATTTTCTTTTGTCAAAGTTATTCTTTGAGGGAGAAGAAGTATCACAACATTTTTCTTTGTTCTTTCTGTAGAAATTGGTATTCTGCATGAGATTTCTGATTTTAGAATTTCTAAATTCTTCATGAAAAGACAGAATATGAGCCAATTTCAGTAGCTCAGGTATGCTGGGACTGCAACTATCATTCTTGCTCATAAGAAGTTTATCAGGCATTTTTTCTAGATTTTGAGCTGTTGGGGCTATAGTTAAAGTTTCATTTGCAGTGGATGATCCATATGATGGTAAATCTTTGAGGTATGGTAAAAACATTAAACTCCCTTCCTCCCGGGTTCCGAACATGTTTATGATGTGTAAGTCTTCTAAAGCCTTTACCCGAAAAAAATTTCCGCAGGTTATTGCTGGTGTTTGACTAGGGTCAGGGTAATTCGCTTGATAGCACATAAGGGTTTGCACTTCTTACTCTAATCCCACCTTAGAAGGGACATAATTACTTTCTTCATGACACAGATGTTCATGATCATGGTAGTTTTGAGTGTCTAGTTTATCATAAGGCACCAGGGACAACTGATGTGGTGGATCAAAGTTTATTTCAGTTTCTTCTGACTCTTCCTCCATGTTTTCATCAATATGCATAATGAAAGAGTTCAGGTCGGAACGCAAGGAACACATTGGAATGTTATCTGGCCTATCTTGACTGCTAATCACGTATTTCATGTGTGATTCTCGGTAGAGTATTCTGGTCTGGCCGAACACAGGAATGGTGGCGTATGACATGTACAGTTGAATATTCCCTTGGAGTTTGGCTCCCCATGATCTGGATAGAAGCATCCCGTACTTGGGAGGAATGTCTGCCACTACTATATCCATGATTAGATGTTTCGCAGGTATTTGGGCCAGACTAAAACAAAGGTCTTTGATCAAACCCAGGCATTGGACTCTACTTGAATCAAATGAATACAAGTCTTTGTATGGTCTTGTGATTTCCAGGCCTAGTCTTTCCATTACTACCTTCGGCATAAGATTATGCGAGGCACCGGAGTCTAGCATGGCATTGTGGAGGATTTGATCGTGGATGTTTAGGCTAATGTAAAATGGAAGAGTAGTTCCTTCTTGGAATTTCCCTCTATCTTCGGACCAAACAACACTTCAGGAGTGTCATCAGCCAGATTAACAGTGTTTGCATCATTCCCTAGATTTAGGACTTTTATTACTTGGGATTTATAAGAGTTTTGGGCAATTAGTTCAGTAAGAGGCATGGTGATCTTGATCTTGGCGATTTCGCCTTCAAAGCTGAAAGGTAGCTGAAGTTTAGATATGCTTGTTTCAGTTTTTTCAGCCACGACCTTCTCTATGTTCTGAGTTTGTTGGCTTTGTTTCGGGATTTTGTTTGCCATAGTTGCTTCGGTAACTTTTGTGGAAGTGCTCGGAATAGCTGAGTTAGGACTAGTTTGGGTAACTTTAGCTTTGTTTTGGTCACTTTTCTCGACCTTGATTTTGTCACTGCTTACTGCTTTCTTGAGGATGGTATCAGGGGTTTTAGCAGTATCTGAGTTACCTTTCTTGGAATTATCTTGGTTTCTTTTGCTTCTAAGGTCATATTTCCTGTGAGCTTCTATTATGGCATTTTGAAAATCTATGGCAGGGTCGTCGAGATCTTCATAGTTGGTCTCATCTTGATTAGGAGAAAATAACACTTGTTCTTCTTCTGTGAGGTACACCTCACTCTCGTTATCAGATCCTATGAGGTTTAAATGATGTTCATCAAGAGTTTCTGTATCCCTGTCATCCTCTTCCACATAGTTTTCATTGAATGGTGGCCTAATTTGTTGGTCATTTTCCCTTGGTCTGTTTTGGGGCTGTTCCCTCCTAAAGTTTTGGTTCTGGTTTCTGTTTGGAGGGTTTGGTTGGTTGTCCCTAACAGGAGCCTTTTCATTTATCCTTTCCCACATTTTGGCCATGGTTTTGACTAAGTCATCTATTCTAGGATCTAGGGAAGGTGATGAAGTGGAAACCTCATCTTTATATGTGACCTTTCTTTCTGATCTAGTCCTAGCCCTTTTTTCTGCTAAGTTGGCATATGCTTTTATTGCTATTTGTTGCATCTCCTTTAAGGTAGGGGGATCCTTGTCTCTCAGATGATATGTCATGTCCGGATCGAAAACCTCGGGGAATTTTTCCAAGGCTAAACCAAGTGGTGGTTTGAAATCAGGTGGGAGGGAGTTATATACACTGTTGAACCGAGTGCAGTAAGCCTGGACACTTTCTCCATTTTCCCGTTTTAGGTTGTTATATTCTGAAAGGATTTGAATGGGGTTTCTTCGGATTTCCCACCTATTTCTGAAGACTTGATGTATTTCTGGGATATTTTGGATGCTGTTTGGAGTTAAGATTTTGAACCATGTTTTGGGTTCACCACCAAGACTTTGGGCGAATATTCTCATTCTGACGGTCTCGTCTTGTACCTCCAAGTATTCATAAGCATCAATCATCCTACTTATATGTTGTTGAGGTGTGGTGGTGTCTTCTCTGGTAAAGTGTGGGATTTTGTCTTGATATTTATTTGGGAGAGGAGCCAAGGGCGGTGGCAACACCAAAGGTGCATACCAGGCTGCCATGACGGGAGCTAATGGATGATGTACAAGATGAGGACTAGTGGGATGAGATGAGGTGGTTTGAACAGTGGTGGTTTGGACAGGTGTGGCGGATGAACTTGGACTAGTGATCTGGTTTTGAGCAGATCTGGGATGGTAGGAGCCAAATTGATGGAGAAGCTGAAAGTCGGGGGGGGTGGAAGGTGAGGCTTCTCTACTATGACTGTGTGATTGGTCTAGGGTTTCAAGATCATCAAAGTTTATCTTACTATGAGACCTGCTTCTGAAAAGAGTTTTTGATGATTCTAATTCAAAAGATGAATCTGGTAGGATAGTGAGATGTTCAGGTACTGATCTTGTTTTACGGATGGATCTACCAGTAGCTAGATGGTCAGTTTCGGAAGCTTGCCACAGAATCTTCTCTAGGTCATCTACTATGATAGGGGGATTTGGGTCTGGATGGGATCTGGTGTTGATTCTTCGTGAAGCCAGATTTTGGATCTAGAGTTTAGAGAGAATGGTATTGGTGAATGTTCTGGATGAGTGGTCTCTCTAAAGTTCTACTAAGGTGAAGGATGGTCAAAATAAAAGGGATGAACTAGTGGAGTCGCCAGGTGGAACTGGGTTGTTTTTGTGAAGATAGCTATGGTCCACCACCGGTAACTAATCTGGAAATATTTTTTTAGATTTTCTAAATTTATGTGCAGCCTATGGTTTGTTAAAGTATCCTAGACTTGTTTCAACACTTTGCTAGGGTGACGAGAACAAAAAGAGTTTACTCTAAATGGGTCTATGGGCTGCTTGCTTGTTTAAGTATCTAAAGGACCAAAGAGTCTATAAGAGTTTGCTAGACTATCATGTACTCAGTGTCCCACCATCTCCCGCTATGTTAGTGAGCGATGGGATAGGTCTATCGGATAGTAACCTAGAGTTCAGTAAAATAGTAAGGCCTACTAGAGGTTAGTGGAGTCGCCAGGTGGAACTTGGTTGTTTTGAGATATGTGTGTATGGTCCACCACCAATATTGACAAAAACCAATCTAAGGGAGTTTTTGGGGTTTTTCTGAGTTTTATGTGCAGCCTAGGATGTAAAAGTGTTATAAACCTGATTCATCACTTTGCTAAGATGGTGAAGCAGAGAGTTTACACTAAATGATTCTAAAGGCTGATGGTTTAAGTTAAAAGTTGAAGGACTAAGGAGTCTATAAAAGTTTGCTAGACTATCATGAACTCAATATGTCCCACCGTGATCGCAATTATGTTAGTGAGCAGTGGGATAAGTCAGCCAACTATTATTCCCAAAAGTCTCTAAAGATTAGGGAAATTAAGTTTGTTTAATACTCAGAGTCCCACCGTGATCGCCATTATGTTAGGTTCCCGTGATTTGGCCG